>WEDG01002524.1:0-45911 GCA_017591395.1 Schistocephalus solidus
ACTGTTATCTTGGAAAAACGAAGCACAGGCACAGCTCCTGCTACAGAGAAAAGCAACCCTACGGGGTCTGCATTCTGAAGTGTTTTCAACCGGAATACGGGCTGAAAGAGCGAATGAAAATGAGACAGTTCAGTATCAGTATTAATATATTGGAGGGAGATGTAGGTGAGTCACCTTTGAATTCCCTATTTGTACATGCGAGTTGTGGTATCAAAAAAATAGTATCTCGATATGTTGGCGAGGCGCAAGGGAAAGAGATTGACATTCGACAGCCGTGTTTCATAAGGCTGTGAGCCATGTCCAAGGACAAGATTTGTTACTCGCCTTTGGACCTTTAAGAGGATGTATATGTCCTTCGCCGCCCAGAGTCTCCAAGCTTGGATAGCGGACTCCAACTGTGGCCGCACGAATGTTCCGAAGACTTTAGAGAAGCAGTCGGTTGTGAAAACTGTGAAAGCTTGTTAAACGAGGTACAGAATCGACATGGCTGACTTCGCTACCTTTGCGCAATGTAGGCAGGGTTTAAGCAAGGGCGTGATCCAGACTATCAGGTCCTTTTGGGCATCCACTTCTTTCAGTGAAATGCCATTGAGACTGTTAAACATACGGTTCGAAGGATTTCTTTTCCCGACTCGTATGATGTTGCACTTGCTCTCATTAAACGGCAAGAGCCAGTCATTTAACCATTTTTGGAGTCGATTTAAGTTTGCCTGCAAGTTCTCTTCGTTAGCCGCAGTTTGAATGACGCGCCAAAGTTTGAGATCATCGGCAAACATGGCAATATCGCAGTCCAATTCATTGGCACAATCTTTGATGTAGACAATAAACAAAATAGGGCCGAGAACAGAGCCTTAGGGAACACCACTCTCAACCTCAACCTTGGTCGACTGTTTGTCGCTGATATGGACAGTTTGTGAGCGGCCAGTTAAGAAGTTTTTTATTTTATTTTATTTATTTATTGCCAGTTTACAGGCCAGTTAAGAAGTTTTCTATCCATGTCAGAAGTCTAGCTCTCACGCCTATGCGGTTGAGTTTATAAAGAAGGCGGTGGTGCAGCACGCTAGCAAAAGCCTTTTTGAAGTCGATATAGACTGCGTAAACCGTATTTCCTCTATCAACCGCTTCAGGCCAACGTTCTTACCAGTAGAGCAAATTTGTGACGCAGGATCAACCTATACGGAACCGTGCTGGACATCGGAGAGCAGATTGTTGTAAATAAATAAATTGTATATTTAAGGCCCAGAGGGCCCCACCATTACAAACTTAGTACCATGGTTTAAATAAATACAAAGTGGAAAATTGCTGCACTATGTAAGCATCCATATGAACAGCAGAAATGAGTAGTATGGTAAGCATATCCGATTCAAAAGGATTTGCCATTTTTAAAACAAAAGTCAACAATCTTTGGCATATACGGTGAACTGGAAAAGAAGCAGTAAAAAACTCCTAGGGTTAAATCGGAAGCGGAGTTCGGCGAGCCACCAATTAAAAAAAAATAGGAGAAAAAAACTGCTTCACTAAAAAATTAATACCTTAATGCAATGGGATAGTATTGTGATGTTGCTGACAACGTATGAGGGTTCAGAAAGCTCCTTGTCGGGTGAGAGATAATATGGCAGTCAGAGCTACTGTTTATAAACACCAGTGGAGGTGAGAGAGGACGAACTCATCGTAGACAACATGGTCGAAACGAAGAGGGGAAAGTAGAGGTCACGAGATCATCATCAAGATGCGACCTTGCTGACTGCATAGTCCATCACCAAAGAGGTGAAACCATCAGAACCTGCCTCGATCATCAACAGAACCTGGAGAATATAGTCAGAATTGCAAATTCGGAGGAAAGTATGAAGGTTGTCAAGAATTGGCAATGCTAGTTTAAAAGGAGGGGAAGAAAAATTGAATGCAAAAATTGACTCTGCAAAGGATGATGTAAATATAATTAGAGACCAATATAATATTAAAGGAGCTGCCTCAAATACCAGGAGGACCCTTTTCAAAATCCAAAAGTTGCGAGTTTGGGAAGAAAAAAAGAGACAAAAATGACTTTATAACTTCCGCGACTTGAGAAATTTTCTAATTGATAACTTCAGTCATTAATCTTTTTGAGATCCGCTGCGATGGTTATGTGAATATTTGTCACTTTCAGCTCATTATAAGCATATTAGATTTTCAGATCATTCGCAAATAGAAATGTTTTGGCAGAGGTTGATATGGTCAATAGGTCGTAAAGTTATATGAGAAAGAGAAGGGAACTTAAGATGGTGCTCTGCAGCACTCCACCGGTATTAGGAGATGGGTCTGAGGCAACGTTTCGAATCTGCACTACTTATAGAGATAAGATGTGAGAAAGTCAAGTAGGGGAGGACGTATGCATGGGTTATTAGCTTCGTTGTATGCCTTTTATGGGGTAGTTTGTCGAAGGCTTTTTTTGAGATCGCAGTATACTGTGGCTACCGTATTTCTTTCATCTCTGCTGCTGGAAATGAATTCCAGAAAAGTGAGATGACAGGACTGACATTTCTTCTTAGTAAGAAGGCATGTTTGGAGCGATGTTCGAGGTTGATGTTTGTTAATTGATTAAGTATTTGATTGAAAACTATTTTTCGAAACTTTTGACGATTGTCATTGTTTTATGAACACCACACGATAGTTTTCGATATTAGATTGGTTATTGTTTTTATGGATTGGTGCAATGCTAGAATATTTACATATGTCTGGAAAAGGTGCATTTGTTTGAAGTAACGTGAATAGTTTAGTGAGGATTATTGGGGTATATATTATCTGGTTGATTATATATGGAGGGATTTTATCGGTCCCATAGGAGGGAGATTTTGGTAGTTGTCGGAGAGCTGTTTTTACCGTTTCTTCACTAAAATTGATTTCACTAATGGTACAGGCAGTTAGTTCGGTTGGTTGCGGGATAGTTTTATCTTCTACTCTATAGTTGGTGGAGTAGTACTTTTTGAATAGATAAACTATTTAGTACTAATTTTTTTATTTTTTGTCCCTAGTCCGTCGTCATAATTTGATGCCATTATTCTCGGTAATTTTTTATTTTCTTTTGACAAATTAGGGCTATTTGTCGCGGGGATTCAAGCGCACTGTGTTCTGCAGCTATCATAATTTTTTTTCCAATTTTGTGGCTAGTTCATGGATTTTTAAATTCTTTGCAGTATGAATAAGTAACTAACACGGGCTCCTGTAGTGTTTTCTTGAGTTTTTAAGTCGTTTTGAGAAAAGGTAAGCGTTCGTCTACTAGGGTATCTCTTATCCTGTTTAGAGACGAGCATAGAAGGTTAATTGCTTCTGTGGGGTATGTTATAAGAAGGTATGGACTTTGGTCTAGTTATTCGATACAGCTGTTCATTGAGTCTTGTTCAAGTTTTCGAAGATTTTATGTGACTGATGATAGAATCATGTGCTGATTTAATGTTTATTGGGTGCATGGATATTATTGGTTTGTGATCAATATCAAACGTTTTGCTGCCATAATGCCTACATATAGGCAAAATATCATTGGTGAGAATAATTTCGGGTATTTTGTTTCTTCGGGTGGGTTTATCGACTATTTGAGTCCAGTTGTAGAATGCAATGACAGATAACAGTTCACCATGTTTAGTTGTGGCTGAGTGTTCAATCCAGTTAATTTTTCGGTGGTTTCACTCTCCTGTAATTATCTAATATTCACTGTTTATGTTTGATGTATTGTACATTAAGTGGTTAAGGCCAGTATCACAATTACTACATTCAAGGGGAGATAAGAGACATCCGATTAATATATTTTTATGGTACTGAGATTTTATCGTGGCAAAACAAGCTTCTCCAGTGAAAGACGCGTTGGGAACATCAAGAGCAGTTTTTCAATTGTAATTTTGATGAAGATCAAGCATCCTCCAAATCATTTATTTAGGCGGTCCTGTCAATTGAAGGTATTGTTTAAGATTAATAGTAGTTCATTAGACGAAAATTCATTTGCCCATGTTTCAGTGATGCAAATGATATCCAGATTATAAATTTTTATAAAGTTTTTGAGTTGAGACATTTTATGAACGATCGATCTTGCGTTTATTAGAGCTATGCTTAGGGCATTGAATATGGAGATGACGGCCCGTGGTGAAAAAACAATTCCCTTAGGTTTTTGCATGTTTAGTGGGCTAAGAGGGGGGAATTGAATGATTACTGGGGAGAATGTTGAGGGGTCATGTGGAATTTGGGTGTAAGTGTTAGATCTTAGGCAGTAAAAATTCATCAAGTCCCCTTTTAAGTTGCGGAAGATTTCTGCATTCTACTGTTTTTCTGGCCGCTCCGCAGCACGTTCTCATCTACCTTGTCAAAAAAGGAAAAAAACATAATTTTTATATCTCCTTTGGGGTTTTTTCATGTTCCCTTACAGTAATATTTGATAATTATCTTTTTTGTATATTTTGAAGGGTAACAGACATTGCCTTTAATGACCCTAGCAATGTAAAGTTCTCATTGCATATTTACAGTCAATATTTATTTTATTTAATTATTTATTTATTGCCAGTTTACAGGCAAGGTCAAAAGGGATATACAGTAGAGGGTCAATCTGACTGAAAAAAACTCCTGATCGTTCTTTATAGTGTTTTCTGGAGAAAAAAACTGCAGCTTATTGAACGGATAAAAGTTTAGGACAGGGAAGTACTGACATAGGTGCACGGTGTCGTACTTCTCCTTTCATTTTTGTGGATCAGGTATTCTGTACTAACAGCAGGTATACCGGCGAACGGTTGCTCACTTTCGACTGAAGGATAACCCGATTACGGACTGCAGAGCCGGCAATATTGCCTTCAGCATGAAGTCCGGCACCAGATTCAGAGTCCATGGATGCCATTGGAACGGAAGAGAGTTTCCAGAGAATCAGGAACCAAAATTTGTGTAAGATGTCCTGATTGCAGAAAACTATTGACAGTTTTGCTTAATTTTAATACTTCTGGGTAGTTAATTCCAGATTGCTATAGCGTTTACCGAACAAACGGATGGTATCTAACGGTGCGCGCTAAAGGAAGAAATAAAAATACATCTCGATGATATGTGCGCCGTGAGTGGTTGACCTGCCTCAGGGATGTAAGGAAGATAAATGTAAAACTGTTTAAAATGTTTAGGCATGTGAAAATAGTCCCTTCTGTAATCTACGAAGCCACAATGGGTCGAGGCTTGTAAGCTCACAGCGTTGTTGGTAGGACAGCTTTCTATGCTCTGAAGTGAAAACTATTTTAGTAAAGAAGTGCTGGATTTATTCTTTCTTCCTCCGTTCATTCGTGTGCAGAAAGCTTAATAGAAACGAGAAGTATTCCAGACTAGGTCTGACACATTTTATAAAGGCTGGTCCTAATATTGACAGTTTTAAAATTTCTGAGAAAAACCCAGTGGTAAGCCATTCTTTTGAGACAATCAGGGCACAGTGATCTGACAGATTAAGATAACTAGACTATGATATGCCCAGGTCCTTTATAACCCCGGGAATATTTGGGTCATGACCGTCTATGCGTAGATGAGGCTGATGGTTGTCACCACTGACCATAATGGAGCACTTGTGCCAAGAAAGCGAAAGGCGCAATGTGCGAGACCACTGAGTGAAGGCTTGAAGAACCCTTTTAAATAGCTCAAGCAAGATTTGGTGATCAGCCGGTTAATATCGATAGGCAAATTTTAAATCATCAGCATATATAAAGGGCCTAACATATTGAAAACAATCAGCAACATCGTTCACAAAAAAGGCAAAATAGAAGCGGGCCGAGTACGCTTCCCTAAATAACTCCACTCCTCACGGGCGTAGGATTGGAGATAACATCGGAAATTTTACCTCGCTGTGCACGAGCATTCAAATAGGAGGATATTAGGTTCAGAATCTTGTGACCTATGCCGAAGGAGGCAAGTTTCAGCAGGAGGAGATCATGGTCAACACGATCAAAAGCCTTCTTTTAATCGAAATAAACGGTGTTAATTGCAAACCCACTGTCGCTAGATTGTAGCACATGAGCAACGAAAGAGAGCTGGCAGGTGTCACAAGACCGCTTTTTGAGGAACTAATGCTGAGCCGCATTAAGATAGCTATTCTCTGTTAGGTGACGTATCATCTCCTCTTTGAGCAAGCTCTCTAAGATCTTTGAGGCTGCTGGCAGTGTATTTATTGGCCTCAAGTCGTCAAATGACGTAGGTAAGCCATGCATGGGTGCAGGCAGAATGTGCGATTCCTTCCATAAAATAGGAAAGGTTTCGGTTTCAAGAGCAATATTAAATATCTTATACAGAAGGGACGGAAATATTACATTTGCATCTGCCATTAGAACGCTGACTGGGACGCCATCTAGTCCAGGACTGTAAGATTGATGAAAACGCCGAATGGTTACGGTCACGGCCCAGAGGATAAAAGTTGTGATTTCGAGGATGGCACCGGTCCAAACTCGGATGATAGGAAAGGAAGCGACAGAATGTTCACTAAAAGTTCTAGATAAGAAAGTATTGAAGATATCAGCTGTCAACTTAGCGTCAGCTATAGGGTTTCCTTAGGCGTCTCGAAGTATGGGGTGCTGAGTTTTTCTCTGCGCTTTTACTGTGTGCGAAAAGAATTTCACAACATTTAACGAAGGGTTTTTGGCAAAGTTGTCCTCAGCAGCTTGTTGTTTTTGTCAGACAGCCTCTTAGTCTCTTCAAAGATTTGTTTGATGAATGGAAGACGGAAGTGTTCTTTTGTAGATGAAAACAACGTGAGAGTCTACGCAGTCGACGGCGGAATGTTAAAGGGAGGTAGACTTCCTCCTTGATATTTATTATTTTTTACGGGAAAAAAATGAACAGAAATGAGTGGACCTTGAACTTAGTACAATATATCAGTGCAAACATTCACATGCAAACAAAGGAAGAACTTAGTCCACTCGTCGGAATTAAGATGTGTTAGTAATTTCCCATATTTGTTGATCAGAAATCTTGAAAAAAAACTATATATTTCATCAGCCTCGAGATTTAGTGTAGAAAGAACTATGGCATAGTCAGAACTCTCAAGTGGTCAAAAGAAGAGACTGACTATGGCTCAATACGTCTACAGAAAATAAGATCAAGTATGTTTGATCCTTGGGTTGGAAAATCAGCTACCTGATCCCACATGCCAATATATATGACCCCAAGTAAGTCTTCGAACATTGCAAGACCGGAAGGTGGAAACCAATGATATGAGGAAAATTGAAGTCACCTGCAATCAAGCAGTACTTCAGATTTAAGTCAACTGTGGCGAAAAAAGCCTGCAAGAGACAAAGATCGTAATCCTCGCTGACGTTGGGAGGGTGATAGACACAACCAATGAGTAAAGGCTAGTTATCTTTTAGGACAACTCAGATCCAACAGCTCTCCTCTAACCGCGGTAAATTGTTGAAATTCCAACACGGAAATGTAAGTTGTTGCTTAACTAAGATACAGCTTCCTCCGCCACGGCCCTCGTGTCTATCATTCCGAACGTAAGCGTAGCCTAGGATAAAGAGTTCAGAGTTGGATACACAGGTTGTTGCCCATGTCTCTGTAACTATTACAATGTCGCAACGGTAAATTAAAACCAGAGGCTGGAGCAAAGACGTCTTAGTAAGCAGAGCACTAGAATTTAGAACGAATATTTTGAGCGGGCACGCTTTCGGTTTCTGACACGGTACAGTTAGGCTGTCAGAATGCCTGCCTTCAGCCAAAGAAATGTTCTTTTCACTTGAACTATCTGTCCGTCCCTTATTTGGAGATGTGACTCGCCATTGGTCCTTCATGTTTCCAGTTCTATTGTGTATTGTCTCATTTTCATTCACTCTTCCAGCCCGTATTCCGGTTGAAAATAAAACTTTAGAATTCAGGCTCCTTAGGGTTGAATTTTCTCTATAGCAGGAGTTATGCCTGTGCGTCGCTTTCAAAGATAATTTTAAGAGGTCTTGGTTGAAGAGATCCAATTCATGTTTAACTAGCTACTTTGGAATTATTAAAACTGAGTCTGGGATCCCTTTTACGACTTCAATATGTTTTCGACTCAATTAAGCGCCCATTTGCAACTCAGACCTTTCAGATAAGTGAGTAATTGTAACCAGTTCACTTGGTTTGATAGGTCCAGATAAACCGGGTGTTGGGCAGGCTGAAGCCCAATCCGTGAACGACTTTGTCTTCTTAGACCTTTTCCCCTTTGGCTTTACAAACTCACCAACCTCTTCAACATCGCATGTTGGTGCAACGTCCAGCAGTGATGCAGTACTGGTTGTAAAGCCAGATTATTGCTAAGGCTGTCTGAGCTAAGTGACGACGTTTTGGAGCAAGGATTAGATATGACTCCCTTTCGAACTATCGAAACGTCCTCTGGTTTACTGGGTTCGGTAAATGCGATATCTTTTAATTGGGACGGTTATTTTCCAACTGCAGCTTGGAACCTACTTTGTGGATCGGGGATATAAGGGCATTTTTCCATTCCTGGGGTATTTCACCCTCTTCCATTGACTTTTGGAATATCATCGAAACCGACTCACACAGTACATCAACCGATTCTTCAAGGGCATGCGGATGAATTCTATCTGGATCCAGTGACTTTGCAGGCTTCAGGTGGAGTAATTATATTCTTACCAATGTAAGCGATAAGTATAAAGAGAGAGGATTGAGGCTTTCGTTTGCTCATCCGTTTCCAGCACTCCGTTTAGGGACCACAGCACTGGAATTAAGTCACGATTTCTTAGGTTATTGCGTATGTAAATGTTTGGATCTTGGGATGTCCCAAAGAGTTCTGTAGTACGGTTAGCTTATTGTTCCTTCGGAGTCGATTTGCCTCACGATCGCAGGCACTCCATAGTCGTTTGTATTCCTGCAAGTGTTCGACCCTCCCCGTTAGTCAAAACCGCTTACACGTCTTATTTCTTCTTCTAAAGAAGATCTAAAGTTCGCGGTTTATCCACAAACGGACGAATGTTTGTTTTCTTTCGTTTAAGGGGACAAGATTAAGAATCCTTTAAAGTTTAGAGTTGAACGTTTTCCAGCATTCAAAAACAGTTCCTCGTAGTGTGGTTGTCCACGGTATTGCTGATATTTGTGTGGGCAGGCTGGAAAATATCCCTTCCAGATATTTGTTTCCAGTTGCTTAAGTGCGTCAGGCTGAGAGAACATTCAATACTGAAGGAGCAGGAAAATGTGGTCGCTGGCACTCATTGGCGGTTGAACTTGTACACCCAGCACATTATCATCATTTTGGGTAAACACGAGGTCTAAAAATTTCGATAGTTATCCCTCCCTTACGCGTGTCCCGAACGGTCCGTATTGCAAGAGGAATTTTTCGCCTGCTATCTCAAGCGAAAGATGACTGAATCTGTCCTTTGGATCTGAAACAGTCAAAGTTTCTCAGTCAATATTAGGAGCGTTAAAGTCTCCAACGATACGTGCATCTTTGTTCAAGCAAGCTTTGGTCAGTTTCGTTAGGAGAATGATATCGCGTTTGACATTCTGGTTTGGGGGACGGTATGCAACTAAAAATGCCAGTGGCCGGGTGTATTTAGTTGTAAGAGTTCGAGATAAAACTTCAAAATCTGCTACCATGAGATGTTCTCCGGAAATCACAGTCATATGAAACTAATATTAAAAGCGATTTCTCCTCTGCGGCTTCGCCTGTCTCTTCTTAAGCGTTGATAACCATAGAGGGATGCATCGTGTTCTCGAATATCTTATGAGAGACACGCCTTAGTCAAGTCAATTATATCTGGTGTTTTTTCATCAACAAACGGCCGGAGCTCACTCATTTAATTGAACAGGCTCTGGAAATGTGAGTACATGACCTTTATCGTCCGTCTGCTCGGCAAGGTCCAGGTCTGATGATGTAAGGAGTCTGCCACAGGAAAGGCCCTCTTCCTCACCCCGATTTACTTGTCACGGATTTGGAGCCAGTTTTCCCCCTTTTCGGTCCTCATCTTCAGTTTGATCCTCAGGTCCCTCATAATGTGTCTTTCCGCCGGTTCGTTATCCAGCTGAAAACAGTAAATCTCTGTAGGAGTTACGGAGTGCCATGCTCCGTTGTATAAGCCGTGAGGCCTGCACTTCATTGCCGAGAATGACCTTAAGAGGCCGTGGTGATGCAGTTCAGGAGAGGTGTTCGCTTTCCCTAGACAGAAGGCTTTGTGCACGGTAACATCTTCTCCATCTTGAAGGACAGCATTTGAATAGGTTCGGAGCAGATTCTGGTCATGTTCTACTCTTTCCTTTGCAATCGAAGAAGTTGACTCAGGAGCCCCTCTTATGACGTCATTTCTTTTGCGGTCAAGATGCTTGTTTGGTAACTTGAGGCGCTACTTCGCTGACGGAGCTTCGAAATCAGGAAGAATTATATTCTGGTAGACTACGCTATCTGCGTTGGTGTTAACATTTTTGTATGACACATTGGCTTCAGCCTGCGAACCTTCAAACTCGTTGCCCTGTTGTAATGTGCTGTAAACAGAGCTGCCATGATCGCTTCCATAAACTGGCTGTTTAATGACCTCCCTTTATGAGTTGTCCTTGTGATGTAATGAAGTGATGACGTCCCATTCCAGAATAAATGGTGAGCCATTTTTATGGCTTCCAATAGGTTTTTTGAGGTTCATCCTGGCTGTTCCTTCAGCAGTGTTCGGTGATTGGGTAGGTTAAGTTGCCGTACCAGGTAATAAATCTTTACTCTTCATTGTTGCATTAACGTCGAATTCCTCGTTTTTCAGCGGAACTAGTTTGTCTGGAGTTCCCCTAGAGACGTAACTTGCTTCCTTTTCCTGGTTGGTTTTGAATTTTCAACAATTATGCCTTCTGAACGAGTGTATTCGTTACTTGTCGGTTAAGGAGTTGAGGGAATATTAAGGGATTTCCTTTTGCTGTCCTAAAAAATAACCACAATGATGTCAGTCATTAGGCCTAGCCTCTCTTCGAGTAACTGGACTCGCTGATTAAGTTTCTCACAACCGACACAACAAAGGGTTGCTGTGGAATCGGTCTCATTTGTTGCAGAGTTATCAGTGTCTGATGTCAGTACTGTAGCCCTATTTTCCTTTTGTGTCTCCTGCAGTCCACTGTGTATAATAATCCTGGAGTCAATGAGTTCGTCAGTATTTTTTCACAAGAGCTTGCGTATGAAATAAAAGTTGTTCTCAGTTGATGCTCCGTATTTAAACACTTACTTTGATCACCCACGAGCCGTGCGCTCGTGGTGCAGTGGTTAATGCATTAATCTTCGTTACGCCAGGTAACAAGATCAAATCCATATGGTGTGGCTGTTGTGGACGCATTCTTTTTGAATGTGCCTGATACCAGTTAACGAGTTCTTGTTTCCTGTTGTGACTCCTTGAGTCCACTGGTTGAATGAATTTTCCGATCGCGAGCAGTACATCGATACACAATCGATGTCGGCAAAGTTAAAATCGCCAAATTTTAATAAGTATTTTCTAAGGCAGATTTGCTTTACCTGCGTGATGAGTGCTTCGTCCGTGTCCGTCCGCTGCCCTAGGGGTCGATATGCCACGGAACTATGGAGGTCCGGTTGGCTTAGGATTTTCAACTTACAAATAAATATTTCGCAAAAAGTGTTCCTATTAAATGAGTGCCTATCCGAAATGCAGTCAATGCCATCTCATATGAACATTTCAATTCTCACACCCCTGCGTCAGATTCTATCCATGTGATAAACTGAAATCCATCCATCCTGATTTCTGGGTCTGCGATTAGCTCACTTAACCATGTTTCAGTTAGACCTATGAAGTCAGATGGTACATGAGCCACAGCCAGTTTTATTTCATCTAGTTTGGTGAATAAACTCTGCACATTTGTGTACATCATTGTCATCTTGTTTTGTTCTCTCGATATCTGAAGGTTAATCGTTGTTTCTTGCGCCTGTCGATTACTGCTGGATATTTCGCAAGATATATCCAGTGCACTGTCTAGGTTCAAATCTATATGCATTAAATAGGGCTGTTGACGGGCATAGTTGCTGTCCATTTCACCGTTCGTTCACATAAAAATGGGCGCACAATTTTTATCATTTTGTTGTCTAAAATTTGCGAGTTGAGTTCCACTCATGTTGACGTCATTTCAATACTGTAAACGGTGTCCTCATTTTCATCTGATCATTGGGAGAGTCATATGGCTAAAAATACACTGCCCGATGACTTTTTCGTACTCTGGAGTTCGAGAGAGCAGTATATTTACCTGCTGTTTGCTTTCTTAGACGACTTTTAATGGACTTGGTCACACCTACTGTGTTTCATTTCTAACGAGAGACCTAATCAAAAGATCTTTGGATTCTTACTATCAGACTGGGTTCCTGTGTATCATTCAATAATGTTTGGAGTGTCAGCAGATCCTGTTTTACCATTTCTTTCGGGGTTTCACCAGTAGTCAGAGCAGAACACCCAGGCGACGCAGTGCACTACGTGGATCATGAGGGGTTCGAGAGAATGGTTAAAATTCCACCCGAAATTGGAGAGGAAACCACAGTACCAATGCCTTATCACCTTCAAAATTCGAGAGGACCCTTTCTTTTGCGAGATGTCATTGACCTTGCGGAGGACAGCGACAACTTTACAGAGGAAGGGGCAATGCAAAGATGAAATCATAGTTTCTCATTTTTCGATAGTAGCTCAGATTACTAGCAGATAACTGGCGCAAGGAACCGATACTCCCCTTGGCTAGCATGCCTAAGTTTTCATTTCGATGCTCTAGTCTTAGATGATTGTGTCACTTTTCACCTTTTATGCTATTGGCACGTCGAAAAGTCGCGAAGTGCATCTTTTCACTACCTATCAAAACGTCTTGACTACCAATCTAGGCCGGAAATCCATAAAAACTGTGCTGAAAATCCTATTGGCTAGTCATTGCTCTCTCTATTTGACGGCGCCCAAGCAGTGCCAAATCAATAAACCCTTTTATAATTTAAACAAAATATGATTAAAACATACCCATTGGTTTATTTTATGTTTACCTCTCAAATCGTCTGGAGAACACGACACAAATACTGAGGAGAATTGAAGCTCATCACGTTAGACCGGAGACCGCTCTCTAACGCGTCCTCCAGTCATCGCCGCTTCTTCTCCTACGGAGCCACTTATAGTCTGCCCAGGACAGCCAATCCCCACCAAAGGATCCCTCAGGACCCAATCCTAATAGAATTCTAATTTCTATTAACAAATAATCACAAAGTCTTCCCCGTATCAACTATCTTGTTCTTATTTGGGCGTCATTAATTTGGGATTCGTTGCATATCTAATACGTGTTTATTACATTTTGGTGGCAGTATGTGCGATTCAAAATGTCTAACAACATGATCACAAGGTTGGTCCGGGCGATGGAGAGAGTTTCAACCTCTTGAGGTTGTCCACATAAGCTGGATGAGCTGATGGTGTACGATGACTACGACCTCTGGGAGGATCGGACGAAAGTGAACCTGGAGGCCATTGACGAAGGTGCCCGCTCAGCTGCCATATCGGGTCGGTTGGACAAGGAGGTTTACACGGTGGCCAGGGCTACCAAAATAACAGCCTAGCTCACCTCCGCAACAAGCTTCGAGCGTCTGCGGCGGGAGTTCGGACACTCAACAATGCCCTGGGTTGCCCATGCCACCATCAAAGATCGACGCAAACACGCCGGGGAGTCTGTCGTAGACTTTCAATGACACCTTCGCGTTGTGGCCTTCAAGCCTACTCAAACGAGCCCTTCACCGAGTTCGAGGCCAGGAGCTTAGAAAACTTCATCGATGGGATTTCTCTCCCAGAGCTCAAGTGCCAATTCCTTTGTGATCTTTCTGGCAGCATAAAGGTTGCACTTGATAGCGCCCGGTGCGAGGAGGCCATTCATACGGCCTGTCTCTTGGTCCAAACGTCCTTTTTAGCAACCTTTGGATGTCGCCAAGCCCCTGCCGCCTTACAGGGCACTTCAGTCGATGTCTTCGCCATGGGACAGTGGCAGAGTCGCGACATCGGCAGTCAGATGGCTCAATGGCAGTGGGTTCCTCTTCAACCCACTCTTCCAATGCGTAGCCAACCACAGCCCACCTCTCCTTGGCGCAGCTCTCCGCAGGCTCCTCAGCGCAGGAACTGGAGGCAACAACGTGGTCGTAATACCCGCTCTCCGTCCTCTCCAGGTGTTCATGTGATCACATCAGGTGAGGAAGAAAAGTCTGGTATGTGCATATTCCTATCTGGTTTGCTTATTGAAAAAGAAGGTTACATGCCATACTACCCTGCTACTGATGCAACCATAGGAAATACTAAGTTGCCATGCTTAGTTGATTCAGGAGCAGGCTGCTACCTTATTAGATAGGAAATTTTCCTTCAGCTTCAGGCTAGAGTGAAGTATTGCACGAAGCCTAAAGTTAGCCTGAAGATGGCAAATGGGGCCATCTTGCGACATAAATGCATGGTAGAGCTTGACTTGGAAAGAGGTTACGTTATTTTCGGTCATAAGTTCATTGTCTGTCCTGGCATTGTCTGCGACTGTATATAAGGCGCTGACTTGCTTCCTGCATTTAAATGTTCCTTAGACTTTAATGTTAACATTCTCGATGTTGGTGGTAATGAAGTGCCCTTCAGGACCGAGGTACCGGATAGTCAACATGGAATTAACGCATTCAAGTAAGAAGATGTTAAAAATTTAGTCCCCCTACTCTTGACAAGGATGGCTCGTCTAAGTTTCATTATTTGATAGAGGAGCTCAAATATATCTTCGATTGGGATGGCTGTTCGCTCGGAAGAACTAATTTGGCCCAACATTAGATAGATACATGTGTGACCCGGCCAACGAAGATTCTACATACCAAAGCCAGTTAAAGGCAATGATCGATGATATGCTTGACTGGAAAATTATCAGGCCGTCGTAATTCACCTTGGTCGTCTCCAGTCGTGTAAGTTATGAAGAAGGGTGACACTATGTGGTTATGCGTCGTTTTTCACAAACTAAACGCAGGGATGGCTAAAGATTCCTTCCCTCTACCCCATATTGATGCAACCCTAGATGCCCTTTCAGGTCATCAGGTGTCTACCCTAGATCTAGGAGCCGGCTACTGGCAGGAAAAAGTGCAACCCATGGACATGAAGAAGACTGCTTTCGCAGTCCCCTCAGGTTCCTACGAGTTTGAGACAATACCCTTTGGTCTGACTAATGCTCCAAGAACTTTTCAACTAATGATGAATCAAGTGCTAGCTCAGCTTATTCCCAATTTATGCCTGGTTTATATGGATGACATAATTGGTCTTGGTAAGGATTTCGATAGCCACATTAAGAATATCCGAGCCATGTTTTCCTGTCTCTGACAGACTGGTCTTTTTCTTAAGCCTTGTTAGTGTGTTTTTACTAGACTTCGTGCTAAGTTTTTAGGGAATGTAGTCTCTGCCTCTGGCATAGAAACGGACGAGGAGAAAGTGAGGCAACTCCGTGAGTACCACACCTCTACGGAAGTAACTGAAGATCAAAGTTTTCTAGGACTGGCTTCTTAATATAGAAGATTTATCAAAGACTACGCTTACATAGCTGGCCCGCTTCACAAGCTGACACAGAAAGACGAAAAATAAGAGGACTGTGGATTGTATGAAAAGCTTACAGAAATTGAAGGATAAGTTGTGCATCACTCCGATTTTAGTTTTTCTCGACATTAGCAATGACACTATGAAATGTTTTCTATAAACCAATGCAAGTGACACTACGATAGGCACCGTTCTCTCCCAGAAACAGTCAGTCGGTACAGAAGGCGTTATTAAGTATCCAAGCCGATCTCTGACGAAGGTAGAACGTCGTTACTATGTGACTAGAAGAGATATGCTAGCACTCACACACTTTGTGGAAGAATTTCTGCCATAACTCCAATACCGGCCTTTCATCGTGCGCGCGTATTATACCTTTCTGACCCGGTTGCAGAACTTTACGAACGCCGAAGGACAGGTTGCTACGTGGCAAGAGAGACTAGCCAGGTAGGAATATGAGTGCCTTTACCGTTCAAGACGTCAGCACAATAATACCGATGCCCTCTCTCGGAAGCCTTGCCGTCCCTACGACGAATGTCCATCTTGTACAAACATTACCATTAGTACCGTATCACTACAAGAGAATCCACGTGCCAGCTCAGCAAGAGGACCTTCATATTGGCCTGATATACTATTGGAAGTTAAGTGGTTCTCGACCACTGAGGGCAGTTGAACTGAGAGGCCACAGCTATGAGATGCGTTGCCTGCACACGGTGTGGGACAAACTCTTTATGGATAATGATGTTTGTTCTACCGGGATGATGAAAAGTAACCACGACGTATCCGCCTACCATTATCCACGGTAGAAGACGTTCTTAACTGAATCAACACATACTTTGGGCACGTAGGCATCCATAAGACCAAGTGGGTCCTTAGGCGTCAATAGTACTGGCCTAATTTGAAGCGGTTGGAGAAAAACCTTATTCGGTTTTGCACGCTGTGCAATCAGATCAAACCGCCACGACTGTCAAATACGGGTGCTTTTCAGCCAATTTTTACGCGATAACCCAACGAACGCGTGGGGATTAACTTAGTTTGACCATTACCACCACCAGTCCGAGGCAATCGATATATCCTAGTAATGGTTGACTTCTTTACCAAAATGGTTGAAGTGGAACCCCTGCCCAACATATCAGCTGAAACCGTCACCCAGGCCATTTTTAACATTTGCGTATGTAGACGGGGCGCACTAGAGCAGATCCATTCGGATCGAGGGACCTCGTTTGAAAACGCAGTTCTTCACACTCTTTGTATGTACATAAATGTCAATAATACGTGCACTCCGACTAACCATCCGCAAGGTACCGGTCAAAGTGGAGCGAACCACTTGGATACTAGTTGATTACATGAAGACCTGTGTAAATCGCCAAGCTCCCTTTATGCAGGATAATGCGTTGCCAGCATGCGTGCTTGCATACCGCTCCAAGATTCACTGGTCAACACAGCAGACAACTTTTGCACTCACCTGCGGCCGTGAAATGCGAATACCAGAGGATCTACAGGTAACTCTTGAGGAAAATCAAATACCGCTTGGTTCTTACGTCACTGGACTGCATAAGAAGATGTCAATAGCCACGGAGGAAGCATGAATACACTTACAAGGAGCCCAGAGGTACCAAAAGGAACACCATGACATACTGGCCCATGGGTGTCCGTATGATATTGGTGATGTCGTGTAGCCTAGGTAATATGCAACTCCTCAAGGATTACCGAGTAAGTTAGTAATTGACAGACAGGGCCATATAGCATCAATAGAATGCTTTCTGCGCCATTCAAGATCAAAATCGACCTTCCACAGCTGAATTCACGGTTCACTTTAGTCGACTAAAACTGGGGGACAGGCCAATGGAAGATAACCGCAGAGAAGAACACCAAGGCGATGCAGTGCGCTTCGTGGATCATGAGGGGTTTGAGAGAATGGTTAAAATTCACCCCGAAATTGGAGAGGAATCCACAGTGCCACTGCCTTATCACCTTCAAAATTCGAGGGGCCCCTTTCTTTTGCGAGATTTCATTGACTTCGCTAAGGACAGCGACAACTTTTCAGAGGAGGGGGCAATGTAAAGATGGAATCAAAGTTTCTCAATTTTTGCTTGTAGCTCAGATAACTAGCAGATTACTAGCGCCAGGAACCGACACTCCCTTTAGCTAGCATGCCCAGTTTTCCTGTCAATTCTGTTGTCTTATTGGATTGTGTCACTTTTCCCTTTTTATGCTATTTGCATGTCGAAAAGTCGAGGAGTGCATCTTTTCACTACCTGTCCAAAATGTCTTAACTACCAATCGAGGCCGGAAAGCCAGAAAAACTGTGCTGATAATCCTATTGGCCAGTCATTGCTCTATTCTATCTACAATGTATGATTTACGCATACCTATTGATCTATTTTATGTAAACCTATCAAATCGTCTGGAGAACATGACAAAAATACCGAGGAGAATTGAGGCTCATCACTTTTGGACCGAAGACCACTCCTGTAATCGCCGCTCCTTCTCCTACGGACTTGTCAACGATCTGCCCAGGACAGCCGATCCCCAACAAAGAATCTCTCAGGACCCAATCCCAGGGGAATTTTAATTTCTACAAACAGATAATCACAAAGTCTTCCCCTTATCAACTGTCTTGTTCTTATTTGTGCGCCATTAATTTGGTATTTGTCGCATATCTTATATGGGTTTATTACAATATACCCTCCAAAGTTTATTTATTTTGCTCAAGTTATCACTAATGTCGGGATAATTGATGAAATAATTTCGGTGTACACTGAGTCAAGTCGTGGATATGAAGAGGATGAAATAGAGCGTGTCTGTATACAGCAGGCAATAATGGGTTTGGTGAAGGTGTGTTGGCATTTATTGATGAAATTACTTTTAGCATTAAGCTCATGGCTAAGACAAGAATCACGGAAATTTATGATCATCGGTATTTTATGAATTTATGTCAATATTTGTTACTGAAAGTATTTTGAGTGTCCGATGGGTCAACTGATCGCTGTGATCGGATAAGGAAGAGATTAAATATTTTTGATTATGGTACCTTTATACATTAATTGTGTTTATACAACATGAAAAATTAAAAGAAATTTTATTTGTTTCTAGCCAGGTATAGATCATGGAATTGGTGTATTCAGATCTCTATGGGTTTATTGAAGGTATGGTAGCAATTTTTTCTGAAATTATTTTTATTGTCAGAAAAGTTCAACGTATGATTATGAAAAGGAAATAAAAAGGGGAATTTATGATTATTGGAAGTTTGTTCAATTATGTCAATATTTGTAGCTGAAATTATTTATAGTTTCTGTTAGGGGAAATGATGGCTGTGGTAAAAAGGCACAGATTACATATTTATGATTATGGTGCGTTTATGCATTTATTGTGTTTATGCGATATGCAAAAAAGATATTTGTTTCTTACATGATGTTGATCCTGTAATTGGTTGTGTCAGATATTTATAGGTTTACTGAAGTTATGTTAATAATTGCTGCCAAAATTATTTTTGTGTCGGTTGGGTCAAATTATGCACTAATAACAACGAAACTCGAAACTAGCTCGCTTCTAGTTCCGAATGAAATCAAAAATTCGACGGGTCGAGCACAGTCCGAGCTCGAGTTTGGCCACTTCCGTTACGAACTCGCTCGCCCGAGCTGGTAAGGAGCACGATGCACAGAGCTCAAAACGAGCTCAGTCAGTCGAATTTCACTGCCACACACTAGCTATCCCCCTTATCACTTATGCCCACTTAACGATCAAAGCACAGTCCCTTCCATCCTTGCCGATGGTAAGATAATACGGAAGAGGCATACCTGAACTCTGATATGATAGTGCAGTTGAAAAGTAGAACGAAAACCGTAGTAAGATGCACAAAAATAATCTGGTTGAAAAGATGGAGCTAAGATATTATTGAAAGTCTTACTTGTATATTAAAATTTTCAATGTATGTGTATATGAAGGTGCAAAGAAATTTACGCATCAAGGTGAGGCAAAAAGTCGTAAAAATAATAATCAATGGCATGGTGAGCTCTACAATTATGCATTGGGCCATATACTATTCTTCAGTTGATGGACCTGGATAATTGTACTCGAAACGATCACCGTGACAGCCGTGGTGGAGGAAGCTGTATCTTTGTTAAGCAAGCGCTGGCATTTCGTTCCTTTGAACATCCAAAATTTTTCGCGGTTGAAGAGAACTGTTAGCTTCAGATTACTTTCAAGATATTTAATCGAGCACTGGAAAATGAAACCTTTCCCAGTGTCTGCAAGGAATCGCACATTCTAACTATCCGCAAGCATGGCCAATCTACGTCATTTGACGATTTTTGGCCAATCATCACACTGTCCGCAGCTTCGAAAATCCTGGAGACCTTGATCAAAGTTAAGATGATGTATCACTTAACCGAGAATAACCTACTGAGTACAGCCCAAAACAAGGTCTTGTGATACCTGTCGGCTTTTCTTATTTGATCACGTTCTACAATTTTCCTCTTCCTTCCCGAGCAGCTTTCTCCATGAACTCCAGAAAGGACCATCGGGAATTTAGAAAACCGTCTCCAAATTATATCTTCCATGCATCGTTTCCCCACGAACAATGATGTCTTCATAACCCATGCCACCGAAAAATGATCGCCAAACTATTATGTCATGTTGCGCGCTCGTTTTTAAGCAGCTCTGTTTCGAATGCCGAAAACCATCCTCAGAATTACAATCTGAATACTGAGCTGTGCAGGCCTCATATTTATCACCGATTTTAATGCCAACTAGCACCCCTGAGCGCATTATGTTAATTTCTTCTTTCTCAATTACCGGATCTCCTATTATTCTTTCATACTACGCTCAGAAGCAACATACCATGTTGCTTCATATGTCCTAACGGAGCAGTGTCACGGTGTTGACCCTACTCGGACTGTTGACGATCTTTTCGGGCTCCTCTGTTGGTGGTCTTAGAAATCAGCAATTGGAGTAGCCTGGCTTCTTCTCTGGCAATTCTTCCATGACCTTCACGAGCGTTACGGTCCTTTTCTCGTTCGACCCTAAGCGTACGGATGATACCTGCGAATGTTTCCCCTGTCTAGAATCCTTGACGGTTACGCTTATAGGCAGTCAATATGCATTGGGATCACACCTGCAGTGCTGAAAGGTAGCCTCTGTCTTTAAATGATTTCTCCCACGAGGATGAGCGTTTTGAATGCTCATACGCTCTCATCAGCATGTCGGTCCTACCAAAAGCGTATCGTTTTCACATAGGATTGGCAGTTTTTTCTCCATAAAAGCCCACAAAACCCATTCAAGATATGCTTCATCCATAAAAATGCCCAATGAGTTTTTTTCATTGTCTGCTCTTTGATATAATTTTTTGACCACACTTATTTGTGCCAAGTGTTATCGCCAAAATTTGACCTACTATTCAAACTTAACTGTACACGATTTTGCGTTCGTTTTAATTGTTTTTTTTATCCAATAACAGTTTCCTTCCGGTTACTCAAATAAAACATCTATCTTTCTATCTAGGGATAATGGCTTTGCACTTTACTAGTCTAGTTCGATTTCACCAACACCTTCGATCGTGTAGACCATGCCCTTCTTCTCCTGAAACTCTAATCTTTTTATATATGTAGTAAATTTCTGAGCTTGATATCCTCTTACCTGAGCTCTGGAATACAACATCTTCAGATTTCCAATGTTGTCTCGAACCCCGCACGTGTGAGGAGTGGAGTTTTTCAGGGTAGTGTGCTTGGCCCGCTTTTATTTTGCAATTTGTCAATGATGTACCAGTTTTTTTTCGGAATGGTAGGTCCTTTATGTATTACTACGATTTAAAAGTTGCCTACCGATACAAGCCGGCAGATCACGACACCATGCTTGATCTATTAAAAAATGATCTTGAGGCCTTTGCCCGGTGGTGCTGCATATGGGGCCTTTCCCTTCTTGGCACCAATGTTCCGTTATTGTTGTTGGCGACAACAATCAGCTTCAACTAAGCATAAATGGCCACGATTAAATGTGCCTGGCTTTGTTAAGGATATGGGCATATAATATTCCAACAATCTCAATCTTTCAGAGCATTGTGCCTTGATTGTCTCCAGAGCATGCAGAACTTCCGGGTTTATCCCCCGAAATTTTTAAACTATTGATATTAGACTCCGACTTTACAAAATGTACGTAAGGTGTTGCCTGGAATACTGCACGTTTCTATTTAGCCTTCTGCGCATTAGTGAACAGAAGAAAATATAATCGGTCAAGTACTTCTTTACGAAAAGAATTTTATCGTTGGAGCTCGGTAAGCTGTCGTATCAAAAGTGCTCTAGGCTTATAAACATTGATCCCTTATGGTTTAGCCGAATACAAAAGGAAATCTTTTTGCTGTTTAAGCTTTTGAATAGTCGTACATTTAATCCCCTTACCACTTTGAGGCAGCTTGACCACCCTCGGCGCCGCAGTCATCGCAATGTCTTTTTATTTCTTCCATTAGCTCGCACAGTTAAGTTTCATTGATTCTTTTCGGTACAGGCCATAGCCATGTTGAATAAACTACCCCAGAATGTAAATATCCCGTGAATTTATTCTTTGTTTAAGAGGACAATTACAAGATTTTGCATTCAGAACAGTTTTCATGAATTCTGGGCGCCGACACGGTAGAATCTGTTTACCAGTTCGACGGAGTGCGCGGCATCTGAACCCAATCCCAGGTCTTACCTTGACGGCTACGACACCGTCTCTGCAGCCTGCACCCGTTGACTTCTTCAGCAGACAGCGAGCAACACTCCCTGGATGCACTCTTGCTTGAGGCAGGATCCCGGTTCCTAAAAAAGACAGAGGGACTGCCAACAGAGTGCACTTGTCTTAGCCCTTCCCTGATCCAAACTGCTATCATCTCACAGGATGCAGTTTTTTTCTCCTGAATAACATAAAGATAGGAAAAAACTGGTAATGGTATATATTCCGGAGATTTTTTCACGGCCAGCCTGATCCTTACTTAATATTTCGCCTGATAATGCCTGTAAACCGGCATTAAATAAAATTATTATTATTTTAAGGGAAGGAGTGTCCATCATCTTAAAATATAAAACTGTTCTTATATGAGATAAATTAAATAAAATAATGGATTTTCTTCCCATTGATTCAACGATTTGACATAAAACGACCTAGTAGCAACCAACAGGTAACTTCGAGCTACAAAATTGCTAGTTATCTAGCCATTTGATGGCTATAACCGTCAAAAAGCTAGGCATCCGTATACGCATTTATTTATTTATTCATTTAGGTAAATGCAATGGTATGGTACACCTGCACCTAATCATAAAAGTTTATATTTATAATTTAATCTATGATTGTTATTTTATTTAACTTAATTGTATTTTACACACTAATATCACAGTGCAATTAAGTAATAGGTGAGTGTCAGTACACTATCTTAAAATGACTCTGCGCATTCAAATGTAAGAGATAAGAGCGTACTGCTGTTATAACAATGTAATATGCAACCAAAGTGTGTCTTACTAGAAACGAAGTGGTCACCTAGGGAGTGAGAGCCATGCTCACGAAGGCAGTCATGTGCTTTCTTGAATGTGCCTTTCAGGACCTTCTCCAGTTGGTGTTGGTCGGAAGTATGACCAACATGCCACTCCTGAAAGACGTCTGCAAGACAGACTGTTAGATAGCGTGATTACGAAAACCAACCAACCATTAGTTTGTAGAAAGGCGAACTGTAGAGGCTACATTTATTTATTTATTGCCAGTTTACAGGCAAGGTCAACAGGGATATGCAGAAGGGGGTCGAGCTGATAGTGAAAAAACTCCTGCTCGTTCTTTAAAGTGTTGTCAGGAGAAAAAACTGCAGCTTATTGAACGGATTAAAGTTCAGGACAGGGAAGAATTGACACAGGTTCACGGTGTATTACTTCTGCTTTCAGTGTTTCGGATCTGGTATTCTGTGCAAGCAGCAGGTATGCCGGTGAAAGGATGCTCGCTGTCGACTGAGGAATAACCCGATTACGGACTGCAGAGCCAGCAATATTGCCTTCAGCATAACGTCCAGCACATGATTCAGAGTCCGTGGACACCATCAGAACGGAAGAAGGCTTCCAGAGAATCAGCACCCGAACTTTTTAGAATTTATATTTGGTTAGCACCAGCAAGGCACTGTCTAAGCAAACATTAGTAACGAAATAAAGTTATGAAAATGTGTGCAGATAAAATGTACAAATACATAACTTCTCCTGCTATGTCAACAGTTAGCAATGTTTTGAAATTAATGGTGAACTAGAAAAAAAAGCAGTGAAAAACTCCTACCATAAAAACGGAGGCACAGTTCAATAGGCCTTCATTTTTGAATAGAATTTAGGAGAAAAAAAAGCTAAGGAAAAATGGTCAGGTGGTAAAGTAGGGTAATACTGCAGTAGCATTTCAGAATGAGATAATGAAACGTCGAGGTGATTCATTCTTGATCACTAAGGCGTTTGAAACAAAATCTCACGAAAATGGGTCAAGAAACTTAAGTCCTCAGAATTTTAGGATCAAGAATTGAATTCTGATGATGATTAGTATCCAAAGAAACGGTAGCATTTTAGACTGTGGACCACCGAATGTGTACGTCAGAATGACGTCATCGTTTGGATGACTGGTGATATAAGGAGACATCATAGTTCATAGGCAACTCGAGGTAGCGAAAATATAGTTTCAAGAGGGTCACTTTAATTCCTGATGGTCCTTTCTCCGAGTCATGGAGAAAGCTTCTGGGAAAAGATGAGGAAAATAAAAGGTTAATAGAATCAGTGTTAAGATAAATGTGCAGTCTTCGCTGGAATTCAGATAGACTAGTTAACGATCTTATTTCAATTGGCAAGTTATTCCAAAGAAAACTATACCTAGAAGCAAAGAGGAGCGAGCGTTTACACGTGGAGGATGCAGGGGGAGGTATAATTAGTGCAGAATTTCTTAGGTTATAAGGAAGACTAACGGGGGTAATGATAGAAAGCTTGGGGAGATTTGAGTTATTATTTAGTCAGAAAAGGAGACAAAAGCCTGCTTCACGTCTCCTGACCCAAAGAAAATTAAGCTTCATTAGCTGGCATCTTGTTGAGTAGGAAGTAGCTGAAAGAGTCGGAAATAGGAGTTTTTTTGTGAAATGTCTTTGGACATTTTCAATGTATGAACGGCTAGATTCGTTCATTAAACCGAAGAAAGGACAGCAGAATTCAAGTATGGGAAGTACAAACATACGATAAAGTCTTAATTTAATTTCAGGAAGGTAGAAATTATAAGAAATAAAGCCGCAAATCTGAGCGGCTTTGGCCGTAATTCTATCGGCATGAGGCGAAAGATCTAATTTATTGGTGTAGCTTAAGCCCAAGTCCTTGATGGAGAAACATTCAATCATAGGGCATCCTTCAAAAATAAGAGGTTGCGGCAGCCTTACAGGCCAAAAACTCATGTAGCGACACTTAGTAGGTGAGAACTCCATTAGCCATGTGGAGCTCCAGGCCGAAAGAGCGTCTAAGTCTGAATGAATTTGTTCTAGGCACCGTTCGGTTGTAGAGTTAGAGAGGGTGGACATCATTTGTAAAAATTAAATCTAAAATGTTGTCATTTCTATTAACTGATCTGACCAGTTGGGACATGTTTGAAAAGTTAATAGTGTCGACCAATTTCTGATGTTTAGGCGGAGAGGAATTTGTCTGCCAGTCAATGTCTGGCAGATTGAAATCGCCTACGATTATTTTGACATTAAATTGAGTGTCTGCAACTTTTTCAAATAGTTCACAGAGCTCGCTTTCATTGCCAGAATAACACGGAGGATTATACACACAGCCAATTAACGTTTGCTTATTGTGAGGGAGGATGACTGAAGCAAAGCATACATTTCCAGAAAAGGACGAAATGGCCAGCTGAAAAGGGAAGTGTACAAAGGATGACTTAATATAAAGAAGGCAACCACCGCCACGTTTTTCAGCGCGGTCTTGTCGGTACAAATTTAAATTATCTTTAGCAAGCGTTGAGTCAGAAATAAGAGAGTGAGCCCAGGATTCAGTGATGCACAGCACATCTGGATCAAGCTCAAAGGCTACTGTTCTAAGCTCAGCCATCTTATTTACAACTGACCTCGCATTGAGTGAAACTAAGCTGAGCGTATTCCTGAGCTGCAGTTTACGCTAATCAGTATTTATAAAAAATGATAATTTGGTGGCGGAGAAAAAAACTGGAAAGAAGAAACGAAAGGTGGGAAACAAAATTGCTCTGGTCTACAATTTGTCGAAATGTTACTGTTAAGAGAACTGAGATTATTGAACGACGGCATATTTGGATGAAAACCTTGTAAAGGAAGGCTATATTGTGGCTTTTGAAAGATAGAGGGTGGCATAGAAATGAGATTTTGAGGGAAGTAAGCATAAATTTGCGGAAAATGTGCATTTGAAAAAGGAATAAATGATTTCGAAAAACTGGTAACATAATTAGAAGCGTTAATTATTTGGGGATTTGGGACACTTTTTGGGTTGGGAAAGATGCTAACGTTAGCGTTCGCAGCTGACGTAGATGCTGATGGGTTAACAGGTTTCCCATCGGTAATGAAATTACTGATTTTTATGCCTGGATTAGCCAATGATTCAGACTTACTTTGAGTTTTCTTAGGTTTAGTAGATTTGGCAGCTATAACAGGCATGGTTTGCTTGGGATGAGAAAGAAGTGGCTTTGACACAATTTCACTCAAACCAGGAACAAGGTTAACGGGTGAATATTCAGCTGGAATCGAAATTCCTGTCGATCAGGAGGGCCGTGGGCTTGCATTAGCTACAGGACAAACCTCTGAGATAACTTTTAATATTGAAGGTGTGGACGGAGGCTTCTTGTTTGCTAATGAGGGTGAAACCCGACGTTCCATTGGGGTTTTATCCCTACAAATAAAAAACTTGTTTTTTTTGAAATATTGAGCTGAGGGATCATGCTTAGAGAAAATAAGGTCAACTTCAATCGCTGAAAAATGTTTGACCAGAACTGGCGGGTTTTTGATACGGGAAGACAACTTTTTAGCTTCAGCGACTTTAAAGTTAAAGCCGCATGAGTAAAGGAAATGAAATGCAACATCGCATGTTGGTGCAACGTCTACCAGCGATGTAGCGATGGGCGGTAAAGACAGATTATTGTTAATGCTACCCAAACTAAGAACTGGTGAAGTAGAACAAGGACTAGATGGGGCTCCCTTCGGAAGTAGCGAAAATTCCTCTGGTTTACCGGGTTCGGCAATCGCGATATGTTTAATGTGAGTAGTATGTAAGCTTGAAGAGGCTATATATGCACACGAATGTTGCTTTTTGGTAGGTATTTTACGGACGGGAGCTTTTTTAACAGGTGGGCAAGGCATAGATTTTTTAAGTCATCTATTTCTTGTCTTAGATTGCTTATTTCCTGATCTATTCCTGAGAATTTCTGCTGGAGGTTGAAACTCCCCATACAAGATTCGTCTCCGTAAGCTATATTACTTAAGCTTACTAGACTTTTAGCCCGTTTAACGGGAGGTGAACAAATAGCGGAATAACGATAGTTACAATTATTTACTGCTTGTCCATTAACTTGCTTAACAAGATCCTCTGCCAAAATGGCCGATTGGTTAGAGGCGCCGATAGATGGTCCTAAGCAATTTTGCGGTGCATATTCAAAACGAGGTCGTGGACCAATTGTTTGTGACAATAAACTTAAGGAACTTGAGTTTTGCATACTTTGGAGGGTACAGAGCAAATGAAATTGATGTTAGAAACGCCATAAATTTAACAGACAGTCGGTATGGATATACAGACAATAATAATATTAAAATGTAAGGACTCAGCCTTTACTTTGATCTCCTTCCGCGATTGAAAGCACTTGCAGGGAGCATACAGCTGGCATTAGTTTCAGAAATAAGCAAGGATCGATGAGTTCAGTCGCAATTTACGAACTCTGGGGAGTATATAGACAGGTTCTTTAATTATTTAACAGCAGCGTGTCTTCTACACTGAGGTAGAGACTAAAGCTCGTAGGCTCGAAGTACTTGAAATTCGAATCCAATTTCAAACGACGCGCAAAAATGTTTTCTCTCGGTGTCAACCATAGAACGTACGCTTTTCAATTATTTCATCCGGGAAAAGTGTCACGCAGATTCTATTGGCAAATGTAGTTATTTTTGCGCCCCCCTCCCTAAAAAGGCGAGGTAGGACGTCTGAAACATGCCTGTATTTAGTAAGGCGCATTACTGTTTGCTGTCAGTAACTGGGGTCCTTGAGGATTATCGTGAACCGCTGAAGATCCTCGAGGGTTACTAAGGTCAGTAATGGGGTTTGATGGATCGCTGATCACACCTCCAACTGGACGTTGTTAACTGTCCCGAGAGGCTGCCAACGCCTGTCTTACACCCGCAATCTTTCGATGAAGATCCAGGAAATGGTCTTTCATCCTGGAAAAGTGCCGCTCCACGTCTCGCTTGCTGGAAGAGTGATTTGCAGTCTCAGCTCTCATAGCAGGCTTAGGCTGTTATGCGTGAAAAGTTTTAGAAAAACTTAAACTCCAAACATCCGGTATAGTAATGCTGGTGTGGCTTCTATTATCTTCTGGCTCCTCAAGTTTTCCACTATAAATTACTCAATCGCATATCGTCAAGGCTGGCGGGCGGCAGACCCACTGTCCACCATTTTTTTTATATTGACTGTACACATGCAATGATAGTTTTACATTAATAAGGTCATCAAGGGAAATGCTTGTAACCGTTCAAAATATACAATATACAATTGTCGTCCAATTTTTTTTATTTCAAGGTTATTTTTCAGAAGGTAGTGAACCGTCCGGTATGGCTTAGTCTAGAACCTAACAGTAAAAGGGTATTCAGGGATAACTACTTAAGCTGTGGCCGTTATCTCCATTGATCGGTCATGAATCTCTGTATACGGGTCTCTTGGGATTTAGGATTCACAAACGATTACCACTTGGCAGTGGGAGTTATAACGTAGTAATTCAAAGAGACGGAAAAGTACCGAAAGTTATGCTTCCAACCAAGTGATGACCCGCTGCTGTCTACAGAAAAACGGAAGGATTGTTGTCAATCGTCTAATCTCCACACCTAACACATTTCACTGAGTACAAACTCGTCCCTCAAGGTCAGGCACACATACTTCTAAACCAAAGACTGCAATGGATAGCATGAGGACAATGTGCCCACACTGGCCTTGTTACCATTAACAGATGCCGATGGCATGAGTAAGTCGAGGTAAACCTACACGTTCTGGAAGTTGACGAACACAATCGACATTGAGCCAGCTGTGTTCTTGATAATCTTTCCGATGCAAATTAATTTACCAGCAACCTCAAAACATCTATCGAAGAGGGAGTGCAGACAAAGACTCAATCTATTATCACTCGACTTAATTGCGTTAATGGGCCACCTTCTGTAGGTAGTAAAGCTCCACTGCGTTTCGGTTTCAATGCCCAATCATCTCGAACACCACTTTTGTAACTCCCTAAGTTTATTTCGTTTAGACTAAGCACCACTTGTTGTAATGGATGCGAAAGCTTACGTATGAGGCACTTAATTTTACCTAGGTAGCTCTCAAATGGGAATGGTGAAAATCGATCTAAAGTCCTTGGTGTTTGAACATCGTCTGGCACATGAACAATGCTGTGAACGTTGTAGACCATTTGGTCTATCCCGTATAAATCAGCGTACCTGCCTTCACATTTCTGAAGCAGGCATCTACTTTATGGGACCCATTGCGTACATGTCTTTAAACGAGCCAAATAACGAATAGAAGTAAATAGCAACAGGAAGTGTTTCCAGTACGCACTCGGTAATATGCCTTCGAGTATAATGATGTCCGTGTCGAGAAGTAAATGTCGCAGTTCACTACACTTCCAGTTGTCGTGTTCACTAATACGCCTACACCTATGCAAAAACTCTTTGGGAAAATTAATATTCGAATTCTACAGTCTTTCGTTCGCCAATTCAACTACAGCATACGAAAATCTTTACTGACTTCCTCGTTACCCTTTAAGCCATTAACATAGCAACCATGGCGTTACACCCAAAGAGACGAGGCGTAGAGGATCGAGAGGGAATGCACTTCTCATTCCCAAATTACAGGCAAGTAGGGGCGACGTTCATATTGAATGACAGTCGTTGGCTTCACATATTAAATCTCCATCAACACGTTGCTGCTCGACTATTCTGTTTTACACAAGCTAACCTACATACTCACCCCGAATTATACATCCCTCGCAATCATTATAAGCATTTAAGTTCTTTATCTGCTCAATGAATGCACTTGCAGGGGCCTCATATATTACCGCCGCAGCATGGGCTTTCGGATTTCGAATTTATATTTGGTTAGCGCCGGGAAGGCACTGTCTAAACAAACATTAGTAACGAAATAAAATTATGACAGTGTGCAGATAAAATATAAAAATATTTAATAATGTAGGCAGAACTTGTCCTGTTAGGTCAACAGTCAGCGATGATTTGAAATAAATAGTGAACTAGGAAATAGACAGTGAAAAGAAACACCTCCCTTAAAATGAAGGCAGAGCTCAATAGGCCTCCATTTTCAAATAGAGAATAGAAGAAAAATGCTGCTTAGGAAAATAAGGTAAGGGGGTAGTGTAGGCTAATAATTCAGAAGCATTTCAGAATGAGATAATGAAACGTCGTTCTTGATCACTAAGGCACATGAAACGCAATCTTGCGAACAGGAATCCGTGAAATTTGATGTGTAGACAAGTTTAAAACTGCAAAGAACCAATTTCTACAAAATAAATTAACGCTAAGTAGGAAACTACAAACGACAAAAGGACGGTAAAAATGTCACAGGATTGTTAGAATGCAGACTCACGAAAAACGCAGTTTCTAGATGGCAAATGTTGTTGAGGATTGTAATGAACTCTGAACTAGATCCAGAAAACTATGCATCAAGAACGAAGAACAGAGTCAGGAGTTCAACTGAGACGGCGTTCGGTAGAATGCAATCGAGAAATGAAGATCGATCGTTGCAATTGACTGCAAGTAATTGAGAGAGATCAATACAATCAAGAGAGCAGTGGTGACCTGCAGCAGCGAAAACAGAAGACGTCCAACATGCGGGTCGAAGCTGGCTGTTGTGTTTTATTTAGCACATTGAAACAAGCGTACATAAAGATTCAGTCGAACAAGAAAAATTAAAACGTAAATTGTACAAATACCTACAACTTGAGGCCTCAGCATCTTAGGATCCAGAACTGAATTCTGATGATGGTAAGTATCCAATGAATCGGCAGCATTTTAGACTGGATCACCGAATGTGTTCGTCCGAATGACTTCATCGTTTGGATAACTGGTGATATAAGAAGACATCATGGTTCATGGGGGTTTTGAGGTAGCGAAAATATATTTTTCTCGAGTGTCACTTAAGTTCCCGATGGTCCTTTCTCCGAGTCATGAAGAAAGCTGCTCAGAAAAGATGAGGAAAATAAAAGGGTAATAGAATCAGTGTTAAGATAAATGTGCAGTCTTCGCTTGAAAGCATATAGACTAGTTAACGACGTAATTGCAATTGGCAAGTTATTCCAAAGAAAGCTATACCTAGAAGCAATAAATAGAGAGTCTTTACATGTGGAGGATGCACGGGGAGGTATAATTAGTGCAGAATTTCTTAGGCTATAAGGCAGGTTTCACAAGAGCGGTCAAGTAAATGTCATATTGGGAGGAGTTAAGTATTTGATAACTTATGCGAAAAACCATAATTTGTTTTGCAATTATTTTTACAAAGAGTTTAGCAAGAGAGGTCGTTTTTTGAACACCACGATCGCTATGAATGTCAGAGTGGGAGCCATCTGTAAAATCTGGTATTGTAATTGCAGTTTCCAATAATCGCGGAAGAAACCGTTGTCGAGAAATACAGAGAATAATTTACTAAGCAAGTTGCGGTGCAATGGCTCAATTTGCAAGCCTTCTCTCTGAACATCTGTAAGTTTTTCTAATCGAGGCTAACAAAATGCCTGAACATCCGATGACTTCCCTTGCCCGCATTATATTCCAATGCCGAAAACCTCACTATAATGGCCTTCAAATTAGCCCTAGATTTGGCCATAATTCTTATTTCGTCTTCCAATGAATTGGCAGACCATTTGGAGCTAAGAATACAACTCCAGTTTCTTCTCGTACTTACCGAATTTTGCACAAATTATATGCTCCAGTTGTTTAGTAAGCCCAACATGGACATATTGCCCACTATCCATACCTATGATCTGTGTTGTAGATACACCAGCTAACAGTGTTCGCGCATCTGCCGGCACAGCAGGTGCGAGGAACCTTATGGTTTTCAGTAGGCTACTGAGATGCATATGAGGTGTCGTTGAGCGCAATGCCCACCTGCGCCAACAAACGAAGTACGTTCAGCACTACAGATGTATCGCTCGGCGCCACTTATACCCCTTTGGAATTGATGTCACCGCACGTACCCATGGAAATGGACGATGTAATGGATCTTCGGAAGACCACGATCCCCTGGAAGAAGAGGATCTACCGGTCGTAAAATACGAATTGATGTCTGATATGGACGAAGACTCCGAGAATAACATAACGTCGATTCGTCCGAATGATACCTTGTCTTCCAATTTGCTTCGAATCTACACGATATTTCCTCAACTTCTCCCTGATCAAGGTGTCGGCGTACACATTTTTACAAATAAAATAATAAAATGCAATATCAATAACAACAGACGGCAAGGACAATACTATCAGAAGCTTGTTTCAGGAGAGGACTCGCATGCGCACACGCGACAGAGTCGTTGGTACCGAATGCGGAACTTCTGATGAAGTCATCCACGCGATATCAAGTGATTGGGTGATTTGACGCTATAAAATGTGGTGTAGTGCGGTTTTCCAACACTTTCACGTGCGATATGATGGCGATCTGTTTTCGAGATGAAGTTCCACGAAATTTTGCTTGGCCGATACTTCCAGTCACTGAGGGACCTGGAGGAAGCCATTAAGCAGTTTATTTAAAAAAGCGAGATAAACATAAATGTATTTTTAGACAACGAGTTACTATTTCAAGGCGAGGAGCTCTCATATATATCCAGTGATAATTATTTACGCCGAAAAGTTTGTTTTTGCTAGCCACAAATACGCTTGTGTCTTGGCTCCTACGAAAATGTATGATGATTCAAAGGAGTCTTTTATTTTTATTGCTAGGCGTGCTGGATGTGACGCGTTTTTCCATGTCATCCATAGAAGGAAGGATGGAACCATGGTTACGTCCTTCGAAATGGACCATTAACATGAATCTGTGCTGCCCGAAAACGTTGCCACCGCCGAACATTTCAGAAGTTATGTCTGAAATAAGAGGACATGAGAAGGTAATTGAAATCAAAGTTACCTTTTTTGGAACTTGCAGGCAGCTAATTCCAATTACAGATTCTCGCTCAACGGTAAACTGCCTGAGAGTCACGCCACATACAGAAGAAAAAAATACATATATCTACTTCACGTGCGTCCACGTCGGCAGATATTCTAAAGCAAATTCAAATTGGAGAATTAAATTAATTTTTCTCCTTTAAATGATAACATGTCAGGTCGTTGAAATTTGGATGCAAAGCGAGGCTCTCAGCCGTGGAATTTGGCGGCGAACTACATGTGATGACATTTTTTGGTGAGTGGACATGGTGAACTGAGGAAGGGACTGCTAATGGTAGGTATTGATGGTAGTAAGTTAGATATGGCAGTAATGAAATGTGTCGTTGCGTAGACATGGTGAAACGACGAAGGGACTGCTAACGGTTGGTATTGACGGTTGTAGGTTAGATATGGCAGTACTGACGTGAATAATAATTTAGCTAGGCCAGAGGTTATTAATTTTTTATTGTTTTATGTCATTTTTTGGCCTTTTTGAGGTTATTTATAATCCATCTAAATTTTCTTTTAGTGCACTATTGACTTCTCTTCATAAATTGGTTTATCAAATTATTTATAAGTTTTGTGGTTGTGCAGAATTCGCGCTCCACTGTAACCGACCCGTATTAGATACGCGACGAATCCCAAATTAATAACGACGCCCAAGAGAGAACAAGACAGTAGGCAAGGGGAAGAGTTAGGGTTTAGTTGAAGCTATAAATTGGAACTGTATTTGGGGCTTGGTCCTGGGAGGATCCTTTGGTAGGGATTGGCTGTCCTAGGAGAATCCTTTGGTAGGGATTGGCTGTCCTGGGGAGAATCTTCGGGAGGTCCGTGGAGAAGGAGAGGCGATGGCTGGAGAAGCGTCAGAGAGCGGTCTCCGGTCCAAAGTGATGAGCCTCAATTCTCCTCGGTAGTTATGTCATGTTCTCCAGACGATTTGATAGGTTTACATAGAATAGACCAATGGGTATGCGTAAATCACACGAAAACAACCAATAGGGTTAAGAGTTAATATTTTATAGACTTTCAGGCTGGCGCTAGTAATCTGGGCTACTGGAGTAATCTGCTAGTAATTTGGGCTATAAGAGAAAATCGAAAAACTTTGATTCCATCTTTACATTGCCCCCTCCTGCGTAAAGCTTTCGCTGTCCTCAGCGAGCTCAATATCATCTCAAAAACGCACGGAGTCCCTTGAATTTTGAATGTTATAAGGCATTACGGTCTCTTCTCCACCTTCGGGTGGGATTTCAACCCACCTCTCGACCCCTCGTGATCTACGTAACGCACTGCATCGCCTGGGCGTTCTGCTCTGCGGTTATCTTCCATTGGCCTCTCCCCCAGTTTAAGTCTATTAAAGTGAACCGTGAATTCAGAGGTGAAAGGTCGATTTCGATCTTGAATGACGCAGGTCGTATCAGAGAGCATTCTGGTGACGGTATATGGCCCCTGACCAGTCCATTACTAACTTACTCGGTAATCCCTTGGGGAGTTCGCATGCTCCCTAAGCCAAACCACATCACCGACATCATATGGACACCCATGTGCCAGCCTGTCATAGTGTTCCTTTTGGTGCCTCTGGGCTCCTTGTAAGTGTATCCGTGCTTCCTCAGTGGCTATACGCATTTTTCTTATGGAGTGCAGCGACGTAAGAATCCAACCGTATTTGATTATTCTCAAGAGGTACCTGTAGATCCTCTGGTATTCGCATTTCACGACCACAGGTGAGTGCAAAAGGCGTCTGTTGTGTCGAAGAGTGAACCGTGGACCGGTATGCAAGCATGCACGCTGGCAACGCATCATCCCACGTGAAGGGAGCCTGACGATCTACAAAAAGCCTTTAGTAAAACCAACTAGCGTCCCTATTCGTCCGCTCCACTTGACCGTTTCCCTTTGCGGGTGGTAAGCCGTGGTGCGCGTCTTATTGACCTTTTAAGTATTTGCACAGACTGTGAAGGACCGCGTTTTCAAACGAGGACCCTCGATCCGAATGGATCTGTTCTGGTGCGCCCCATCTACATACCCAATTGTTAAAGATGGCCTGAGCAACAGTGTCAGCCGACATGTTGGGAAGGGGTTCCGCTTCAGCCATTTTTGGTAAAGAAATCAACCATCACTAGAATATATCGGTTGCCCCGAACTGATGGCGGTAGTGGTCCCACTAAGTCAACGCCTACACGTTCGTTTGGGTATCCCGTCAGAATAGGCTGAAGAGCAGCCCCTATTCAGCTGTCGTGGCGGTTTGATCTGATTGCACAAGGTGCAATACCGAATAAAGTTCCACACTGACCGCTTCCAAGTTAGGCCAGTAGTATCGGCGCCTAAGGGCCCACTCGGTCTTATGGATGCCCACGTGCCCCAACTGTGTGTGGATTCTATTAAGAACCCTCGTCTACCATGGATAAGGGTAGAAGAATACGTCGCGGGTATTGTTCGCCATCGCGATAGAACAAAAACGTCATTATCCATAAATAGTTTGTCCCACACCGTGTGCAAGCAACGCGTCTCATAGCTATGGCCTCTCAGTTCAACTGCACTAAGTGGTCGAGAACCACTTAACTTCCTATGATATATCGGGCCAATATGAGGATCTCCTTGCTGCGCTTGAGCCCAAAGACGGCTTTTGGTCGTCTTGTAGTGACACGGCACTAATGTTAATGTCCGTACATGATGGACATTCGCCATGGGGACGGTAGGGCTTTCGAGAGAGAGCATCAGCATTATTGTGCTGACGTCCTGGACGGTATACGCATTCGAACTCATACCCGGCTAGTCTCTCTTGCCACCTAGCGACCTGTCCTTCAGCATTCTTAAAGTTCTGCAACCAGGTCAGAGAGCTATGATCCGTGCGCACGATAAAAGGCCGGTATTGGAGGTATGGCCGGCATTCCTCCACGAAGTGGGTGAGTGCGAGCATCTCCCTTCTGGTCACACAGTAACGGCGTTCGGCCTTTGTCAGGGATCGGCTTAGATACTGAATGACGCCCTCTGTACCATCTGGTTGTTGCTGGGATAGGACGGCGCCTATGGCAGTGTCACTAGCATCGGTATCTAGAATAAATTTCCTGGCGTCATTGCTTATGTCAGGAAAAAAACTAAAATAGGAGTAGTGCACAACTTTATCCTCTCAACGTCTGGAAGCTACTAGTACAACCAGCCGTCCACTTAAATTGTACTTCCTTCTGGGTCAGCTTGTGAAGCGGACCAGCTAGGTGAGCATAGTCTTTAATAAATCTTCGATAGTAGGAAGCCAATCCTAGAAAAACTGCGGACTTCAGTTGCGATCCATAGGGGGTGGGCCACTCGCGGATCTGCTCTAACTTTATCCTCGTCCGTTTCTATGCCAGAGGCCGAGACTACATGCCCCTAAAAAAACTTGACACGAGGTCTAATAAAAACACATTTACAGGGCTTAAGGGTGAGACCAGCCTGTCTGAGACTGGTAAACACAGCACGGACATTGCTAATATGACTATCAAAAATCCTTACCAAGAACAATTATGTCATCCATATAAACTAGGCATGACTTTGGGGAATGAGTTGGAGCCAGGACTTGATTCATTAGCCGTTGAAACGTACTGGGAGCATTAGCTAGGCCAAAAAGGCATTGTCTCAAACTCGTAAAGACTCCGAGGGGACTGCGAAAGCAGTCTTCTCTCTGTCAATGGGTCGCACTTCTACTTGCCAGTAACCGGCTGCTAGATCTAAAGTAGAGAATACCTGATTACCCGAAAGGGCATCTAGGGTGGCATCAATCCTGGGCAGAGGGAAAGAATCCTTAGTTGTTACTGCATTTAATTTGCGATAGTCAACACATAACCGCATAGTGCCATCCTTCTTCATAACTAACACGACCGGAGATGACCAAGGTGAATTGGACGGCCTGATAATTTTCCGGTCTAACATATCATCGATCATGGCTTTTAACTGTGTCTGGTAGAACACGGGTAATCGCCTAGGAGGAATCTTCGTGGGCCGAGTCACACCTGTATCAATCTCATGCTGGGCCACATTAGTACGTCCGAGTGAACGGCCGTCCCAATCGAAGATATCTTTAAACTCCTCTATTAAACTACATAATTTAGACGAGCTATTCTTGTCAAGATTAGGGGGCACTAAATTATTGACATCTTCTAACTTGAATGCATTAATTACAGGTTGACTAACCGGTACCTCGGTCCGGAAAGGCACCTTAGTACCACCGACATGGAGAGTGTTAACGTTAAAGTCTAAGGAACATTTAAAAAGCATGAAGAAAAATCAGCACCTAATATGCAGTCCCAGGCAAATGTCAGGACAGACAACGAACTTATGAACAAAAAAAATAAGGTCACCCTATCTCCAAACTAAGCTCTATCATGCCTTTGTGTCGCAATGTGGCTCCGTTGGCCGTCTTCAGGCTAACCTTAGGCTTTTGTGCAATACTTCACTCTAGCCTGAAGTTGAATGAAAATGTTCTGCCTAATAATGGAGCAGCCGGCTCCTGAATCAACTAAGCATGGCAACTTAGTATTTCCTATGGTTGCATCTATGGCAGGGTAGTGTGGTATGTAACCTACGTTTGCAACAAGCATATCAGATATGAATATGCACTTACCAAGGTCTTCTTCCTCACCTGAGGTGATCACATGAACACCTGGGGAAGGTGGAGGGCGGGTCGGACGACCGCGTTGTTGCCTCCAGTTCCCGCGTCGAGGAGACTGTGGAGAGCCTCGCCAAGGAGAGGTCGGCTGTGGAGGGCCGCGCCACGGAGTTTGGGGTTGTGGAGAGCTACGCCAAGGAGTGGGCTGAGGAGGGCCCCACTGCCATTGGGCCGTTTGCGTGCCGACGTCACGGCTCTGTCGCTGTCCCATGGCGAAGACATCGACTGGAGCGTCCTGTATGGCGGCAGGAGCTTGATGAAATCCGTAGGCTGATGGGGAGGAGACTTGGACCAAGGGACAAGCCGTATAAATGGCCTCCTCTCGCCGAGCAATATCGAGGGCAACCTTGATGCTGCTGGGGGGGTCGCGGAGGAATCGGCGCCTGATCTCAGGGAGAGAGATCCCGTCGACAAAGTTCTCCAGAATTCTGGCCTCGAGCTCGGTGAAGGACTCGGTAGGGTAGGCTTGACGGGCCAGGACGCGAAGATGTCGTTGGAAGTCCACGACAGACTCGCCCGCGTGTTGTCGGCGGCTTTTGAGGGCGGCGCGGGCAACCCAGGGCATCGACGACCGTCCGAACTCGCGCCGCAGACGCTCGAAGATTGTCGCGGGGGTGAGCGACGCTGTAAGGTTAGCAGCCCTGGCCACCGTGTATACTTCATTGTCTAATCGTCCCAGGATGGCGGCTGGGCGGGCGCCTTCGTCTACGGCCTCTAGGTAGACCTTCATTCGGTCCTCCCATAAGTCGTAGTCATCATACACGGTCAGCCTCTCCGGCTTGGGTGGACGACCTCCAGAAGTTGATACTCGCTCCATTGCCTGGACTAGTCTTGTGATCAGGTCGTCGGACATGGTGAATCCCACCGCTGCCACCAAAATGTAACCGACCCGTATTAGATACGCGACGAATCCCAAATTAATAACGACGCCCAAGAGAGAACAAGACAGTAGGCAAGGGGAAGAGTTAGGGTTTAGTTGAAGCTATAAATTGGAACTGTATTTGGGGCTTGGTCCTGGGAGGATCCTTTGGTAGGGATTGGCTGTCCTAGGAGAATCCTTTGGTAGGGATTGGCTGTCCTGGGGAGAATCTCGGGAGGTCCGTGGAGAAGGAGAGGCGATGGCTGGAGAAGCGTCAGAGAGCGGTCTCCGGTCCAAAGTGATGAGCCTCAATTCTCCTCGGTATTTATGTCATGTTCTCCAGACGATTTGATAGGTTTACATAGAATAGACCAATGGGTATGCGTAAATCACACGAAAACAACCAATAGGGTTAAGAGTTAATATTTTATAGACTTTCAGGCTGGCGCTAGTAATCTGGGCTACTGGAGTAATCTGCTAGTAATTTGGGCTATAAGAGAAAATCGAAAAACTTTGATTCCATCTTTACACCACCGCATACGTTCCACAAATTTTGTAATTAGCTAGTCGCTTTCTGAATAGATCCGAAAGTTGATTTTAATATTTTGGCTGAAATCTAGCAGCTTTTGAGCACACAACCCCTTGAATTTGTCATGCCGCTACACAAATCCAGCGAAACTTGTACGGGCTTACAGTTCACTGTAAGCCCGTACAAGTTTCGCTGGATTTGTAGCAGAAAATGGGCTGTTGAAGATCTTGGACTCCTTAAATGTCGGCGGTCGTACATTCGCAACCCCTAAGGCATTCAAACACTATCTGGTGGTAGAAAAAGAACGCTGTCTTTAGCACTTGGCAAGTAGGACCTACCTCCTTGTGGCGCCATTGGCTATTGACATCTTACAAAAATCTGTGGGCAAATATGTGAAAGATGTTAATTAGTTGCTTTTTTAAAGCGTTTCCTAGCATTGTTTACAAAAGATCGTTGGAGAAGACACGGTCAAGGAAACGTTTCAGTTGCTTACCACACTAGTGCAATGATTGAAAACGGATTTTCATACGTATGGATGATCAACGTACGTTGATCATTCAGAATTCCTAATGAAATGCTAGAATCCTACCTCTTCGCAATGCTTATACTTCATAAATCTGTGAAACTGTCTGACCCAGCCGGTCGCAAGGATGCCGCAAATTACATCACACATTTTGCTCCACAGCATATTTGAAACTCGACCCAGTATCTCCTCCAGCAGCGGACCGACTGTTGAAAATCATCGAGCCACATCCATATTTTAACGGACTGTGCTGAACCATATAAGAGTCGACCGTTCGATATCATCATGCACGCAGCGTCTTCTTTAATCAAAGACGAACACTGAACCAATGAGTTGAACTACGTAGAAGGTTATTAAACCACCCGGACCCTTTCTCTTGCATCGCCTGAGATACTTTCGCGATGTGCTAGTGCATGCCGATTGTCTCTTTCAACACATCACTGATGCACTTAATTCGAAAGGTTTTTCCTGACAATTGTTTAAAACACCTATTTTTCCCATTTTATTTTACAAGCAGCCTATAATTCACAAAAGTACACGAAGACCGATCAGCCATATGCCCGGTACTCGCAGATCTCATTGACTATGGGGATGCTGCGTCGAGTCCGTAGATGCTTGCTAAGGGTTAAGAAATCCCTACGAGTCGCATCAGTTGGTTAGACGTTGTCATTCTTATTTTGTCCTTTTGACAGCATCTACTTCTTCAAGCTAGCAGTCATTAATCTCATGCAATGCGTCGTAATAAACGGACATAAGCACGCGAGTGAAAGAGTGCAAAAAATTGATAGAAGAATCCGAATGAAGGAGTACCCTACAAGAGGGCCGGATGAACGTGTTCTTGTTGTTTGATCAGTATCCCCAAGTTTTGTATGTGGACACCGTCATCGTTACGGGCACCGGAAATTTTTCCAGCATTATTTCTGTTGGCCGAAACGGTGCCAATTTCCTACAGAATACTGTCGTTTACTTGAGGATGGACTGCACAAAATGAACGCTACTTGTTGGCCACTGTGTTGCAGCGATTGCACGTCTGTAGCATCGACATCAACAACCTACGGAGTATCATATTGCACGGTAGCGACTGCGGCTTTCGCGAGTCAGTCCTTCCTCAAATGTTTCTATCCCATTTAATTGTAGGAGGAAGCTTTTATTGTAAATAAGCTGGTGAATTTTATCTGAAAAAAATTGGATATTTATTGTGAGTATTACGTGAAGAATCTCGCAGCTCATTTTGCGGACTATAGGTTATGCGATGGCGTTATTTTACGGAAGGGCTTTAAGCGATCGGGATCCAGTCTAATTTTTCCCTTGGACACCTCGTAAAGAAGACGCTTGATGTGCCTGACAGCGATGACGCATCTGGTTTCATCATTCCCTACCTATCAGTCACGGTAAGGAAATCATGGTCCGCGAGGTCGTTCCCACAAGTGGTGTTATTGTCTATGTAGGAGAAAATGTCCTTCAGGTACTGGCATGTAATCAACTCTTCGATAGTTCGTTGGAAACGTGCAACTCCGCTGTTCACGACAAATGGGATTCGACGAAATTGATACAAATGTTCACAAACTTCGAAGGCAGTGAATGGCTTTTCCTCTGCCCGAATAGGCGTAGGATGATAGGTGCTTTGGTATCAAGAGTGCTACAAGTGTCGCATTTTGCAATATGTTCAATCATTTTGTGCATCTCGGTGGAGGGGTAGGCGTCGAGCAGTGCACATTTGCTGATGGAAGCAAACGAGCGAGTTCCAAGTCGCAGTTCAGAAGGAGAAGATGCGATCACTGGAACAGGGAGGTTATTGGCCTGACGTTTCGGATTCTCACTCGAGCTGCTATTTAGAGTAGCAATTTGGTCGGATGGCCACTACATACTATAAATACTACACCCCTCGTGCCGCCACTGCTCTCTCGCCTGAGATTCGCGTCCTTTCGACCGTCATGAACAACGATGTCTCCCGTGTTCTCCACAGCATGACGGCAGCAGGACTTTACTTGCACATGAGTTAGTTTTTAGTTATAATAGGCCTGCGCACCATCTGCCCCACTCTCTCCTCACTCACCTGGGTACAGTAGCCCGACAAAGCTGAGTAGTTCGTTGGCGTCTGTCATGCAACCCGATCCCCGCACAATGGACCCGGTTTTCAGAGACAAAAAGTAGTCAATCCGGATCTCATGTGAGTGGGAGTGCTGTATGGACCATTGCAGCCTGACTCTCCTTCCTGAGAGGACCGAGTTATCCTGTCAGTTTCAGCCACAAATTTTAGCTCCCCGTGCTAGTTTAAAAGCGCGTCGGAGTATTTATGGCGAAGAAATGTGCAGAGGTACTGTGGCTTACCTCTCTTCGTGAAGACGATCACAGGAATGGTCAAACCCCTCATCAGCAACAACCGCATCTTCCCAAGCTTGCTCAAATTGTTGATATAGTACTTTAGTTGGGATAGTCTTATCTGGGCGCCTTGTAATATAGCCTCAGTAGATGGTCCGCAATGTCTACCCGACACACGATATTAATTAGGAAGTTCGTATACTTTTCGCTCGCACCACTGAACCAGGGTTGTGGAGTGCGTCAGTTACCGGGGACGGCTTAGTATAGCTCGTTGTGGTTTCTTGAGACTTTTAAGTCTAAGTAGAACCTTGGATTTTTTGCTTGAGGTTGTCTCTATCGCTGTCGCTCAGAAAGCTAACTGCGAGGAATCGGCAGCTACCAGACTCAGTTGATTGCACTAACTGAGCACTATATCACAGTGCCGTTATCCGGCTTCGTGTTATTTTACAAGTCGGTTGGCGTGCAGCATAGAGGACGTAGTAAACTCTTCCCAAATACATCAGACGTAAGCTAGGATGGCATCTTGGTAGCCTACCTGAATATTTAGGCTGTTTGTGCATATCTGTTACAGCGGTTGCACAGTTCTCACCCTGATGCATTTGTGCGTTTCGACCGTATACTGACGTTTTTCTGTCACCATCGAGCTTCTAGATGTCAACCTTGCTCTGAAAATCAGTCGCCTTATTTTTAACGTCCCATGCCCACCAATAATTATTTTCTGTATAGACAGGTTCGCGAATCATCCAATGAATAGCCTGTAATGCACGCCCAGACTTTCTTCTCTAAACGGTTACAAGATCAGATGTAATTTTATCAGATCTCATCTTGAATCTCATTAAATAGTACTAATCGGTGGAGATCTAGCGTCGACACACTCCTCTCAGAATCCGGTGTGCTGGGAATTCACGCTTTCCACTTTTATTCTGGCAGCTAAACGTTCCCAAAGCGCCTCTGGTCCCCATTTGCCGGGGTTTTTATAGTAAAATTCGACTTTTCATCAGATGCAGTTCGCATTTTTACGCATAAATGATATTGAAAGAAGTGCTCTTCAGTGCTCCACTCGTTTTGTTTATTTGGTGGCAACTGCAAGCCCTTTTGATGTTTTGTTTGCAGGTCGCCGTTGACAGACTCCCGTCGAACCTTTCACTTCCTGAGAAAAGAATACTAGTTCCGTTGGACTGCGTGGTTTCGACTGCCTCATAAGTCTGCGAAAAATTCTCGCATGCCAAACATTAGTGAGTACCTCCTCCGCACCGTGCCCCTTGTTGGATCCCTTTTGCTTGCGGCTTACTGTCTGGCCTACAGCAGAGACTATGTATATCGTCAAAAAGCAAATCCGCCTCTCGTTGAGGATCCGAACGACGCTGAGTTGTACAGTTTCTACGCCAAAATGAAATCTCGTGACTCGGGTGCATGGGAAAACAAGCGTGTCTACAGAGAGTGGGAAGCCAAGGAATCAAAGTGACCGCGTCAGCACCACGTCCCACGTCTACTGCGTTGCTTCAACTGCATGTGTTACATCTGTCACCTTCCCCGACCTCATATTTTATATTTATTTTCTACTCCGTACCAGTTTTGTTTAGATGTGATAAAATCTGACATAATACTTACAAAAACAAGTGCCTTCTATCACTCTCTTCCCTGTCGTACCGTCTTGGGTATAGTTGCGACTGATTCGTGCAAAGATATTGCCTACTTAGTCTCTAAAATGGCAGACTGCTGTAAACTAAAACGGCTGCTATTTAGTCCTACGTAGCTGTGAAGAGACACTATCCTGCATCGGAAGTTTTACACGGGGTAGCAAGATATATTCGAAAACGTACTTTCGGCTAGACTACCAACTATTATAGAGAACCTCGAGATGTAGTGCGGCTCCAGTCAATTAGGCCAGATAGCTAGCCACGTTCGATGCAAACCGGGGTCTGTGCTCACTGACTCGACTTGTTTTTCTTTTCTGAGGGAGAATGTTGTAGGCGACGGTGATAGTCGATACTTTGGTAAAACATTAAGTTTAGAGCATGATAAATGTTCAAGCAGGCGCACCACAGATTGGGGTGAAAATGCACGTCAGTCCACGTCAGATAGCCTTTTAATCTGGGGGATAGCTATTTCACACATCAGTTGAAAGCGCAAAAATTACGACTGATAAGAGCCCAGAGTCAAACTTAACTGTCCGCCTTATCATCGCCAGTTTAGTTAGGGGGAGGATAATACGGACAGCACGAAATTTCCCCATCCCAGTAAAGATGTTTCTTACAGGGAGCCGGTGTCGGTGAGCAGGACTGTTACAGAGATTTATCCGGCCCGGCCAACCGCGTCAGATAGGAAGTTTCTAAATCTGCACGCAAAACAAATGGATAGGAGCGAAAGTTCACTTATCACAAGGAAACAAAGGTAGAAATTACGGAAACAGGTGAACCTGGAGGAAAAGCTGTTAACATTTCGCCAGAGTGGTCTGTATGTAAGTCAAAAGATGTCAAGGCAATGGCGCGCGTAAGTGAACCACTCCAAAGTCAGTCTGGTCATACGTGCAGGCGCACGTTGACACACTAATCGGCAAGGCTCCTCCCGCCACGCGTGAGTCCACCTCCGGCTGGCGACACGAGCAGTGGAGTTCGTTTGAGCATGCTGAGTGCGGGAGCCGTTCGTCTGATATCTGTTGGTTGACGACCTGCTGAGAGACTGAAACAGGCGCTTGCGGACTGCTGTGATGGAGCCTGTCCTAAGTGGTTCGTGCTCCCTGGCGGTGTCATCGGGCGGCCTAACTGACCCGGACTGTTCGTAGGGATGTCTGTGTTGTCAGTTAATTCGGAGCCCTCTGTGCTGTGACTCGGCAATAAGAGGGTTCGAGAGAGCTTTACTACAGAAACTGGTTTTGTTTCCTTGGGCTCCACTTTTGCTGCTCGGTTTCCGACGACAAGTGCGTAACCCAGTTCCACCCCATCGGCGGACAGCATCCGGAGAGAGTGTGGTAAGGAGGCGAGGCTTTCCTCGTTCTTTATTTTTGCTAGGTGCTGGATTTGACGTTCAAGCCGGTCGATAGACATGTTCAGGCTGAGCAACTGCTGTCTCAGCAGCTGTAAAAGAGAAAGGAGGATTTATAAATGTTTCCGGGAGGGAGACGTCGGCGTGTTGCGTACATTTTCAAACTCGATAGATGCATTAGGTGAAAATTCGGCTACGGAATGCATTCCGTCGGTTGTAAGCTATCCGGTATCTAACAGGTGCTTGATTTTTGGAATTAAAATTAGTCATATTAGTCTGAATTGCGGAGGTTAGGTGGTAAGATCACATGAATAAGGGGATGCACGACTGTGAACTAAACTATGAATGACCAACCAGCGGTCTCCAGGCAAATTTACGCCTATACGAGCACGGTTACGACCGGTAATATCGTGTAAAGGGTCCTAAATCACCTTTAGCGGACGCTATATCGAAATTTGTTGACTAAATGCTATGATAGATCGTTCATCGCGAGCGAGGACCACGCATCGGGTGCAGTGGTCACTTTCGTTACACCTAACACACCATTTTTCTTCACATCCACCATGCTTCGGTGGCCAGATAAAATCAAGGCGGCAGGATATGCGCGTGGGTGCGCAGTGTGACAAAATCAAAAGGCTCGTCTATGCGTACCGCATATGACTGGACTTATGACTTCGCCCCCATCCGCATGTATAGGATCTCCCACAGCGGAGTACTATAAGGGCAATACGGCAAGCGACCACTTCAGACCGAATTTCTTTTAAAATGAGTACCGAGTTAGTGGTTGACCGTAAGTATTTCAAAACGTGTTCTGCTGTTTACAGTGAGAAAATCAGACAATTGGGCAGAGATGGACTGACCTCATACAATCTTCTCTCTCGAATGTACAGGGGCTAGTCCGAATAAAGACAACCGTGAGTGGAAACGGGCGCGATTGAGTCGCCGTCTAACATGAATCACCTAAACAAGCGTCACCTATTTTGTGGATTACTTCAACCACTACATAACGCACTGCACCCGCTCCGGAGCCGTGTTTGTCATATACACTGGCACGGACGAACTTTTCATAAGAAATTCGCTTGAAGAAAGAAGGGTTACAGGGAACAGGGCACATCTTACGGCATTGAGGCGTTATATGCTTGAATATCGTGACGTCGGGGGAATATCATAGAGCTGAGGATTC
>WEDG01002525.1:0-52056 GCA_017591395.1 Schistocephalus solidus
CTCAATACCATTGCTAATCTTCTCCGTCATTTCACACACTGTGAAATTTCTTTTAACATACATTGCAACTCCTCCACCCTGGCGTTGGGTGCGGTCTCTCCTGAGCAGCTGGTACCACGATAAGGCTACTTCGCAATCACTGATGTTCTGTGACAGCAATGTTTCTGTTATTGCTATAATATCGGGAGAAAGAACGGCTACCTGAATTCTCAGTTCTTCGAGTTTCGAAAACAGAATTTGGGCGTTGGTTTACAGAAATTTCAGTATGCAGCTGTCAGCAGAGCCAAATTCCGTTTGTCTCGAGTTTGCAAATGCTAATTTGCCGATGCCATCATGAGCATTGGCTGGTTCCAGGGCAATGTTGCGTTTCTCTGTATCACGCGTTCCCTGTAAATCACCAGATTGTTCTCTCCAGCTGCAATTCTCCTCTTCATTTCTATCACTAATTCGCGGCGTTTCAGACGTTCTGCTGGAGAATAGTCCGGCTGAAAAAAAAACATGTTTATGAGAGTTTATGTTTTATCAACAGTTACAAATGTTTTTAATTTATTATTGAAGTAGAAAATAGGTAGTGAAATAAAACTCCCAGATTAAAAATGGAGGCACAGTTCAATAGGCCTGAATTTTCGAATAAAGGGTAGGAGAAAAAATCTGCTTAGGAAAATAAGGTAAGGTGTAAGACTAGGCTAATACTGCAGAAGCATTTTAGAATCAGATAATGAAACGTCGATATGGTTCGTTCTTGACCAGTATAGCGCATGAAACAAAATCTCACGAAAAGTTGCCAGTGAGCTTGAGGCGTCAGCATATTTGTATCAAAAATTTGATTCTGATGAGGTTAAGTATCCAACGAATCGGCAGCATTTAGACTCTCTACGTCAAGATGTGTACGTCCGAATGCTTCATCTTTTGAATGACTGGTGATATAAGGAGACATTAGGATTCGTAGTGGATTCGAAGAAGAGAAAAATAGTTTCAAGAGGGCCACCTAAATACCCGATGGTCCTTTCTATGAGCCATATAGAAAGCCGCTCGAAAATAAGGATGAAAAAAAAGGATAATATAATAACTGTTAAGATAAATGGGAAGTCTTCGCTTGAATGAAGATTGACAAGTTAACGAACTAATTTCAATAGGCAAGTTAGTCTAAAGAAATCTATGCCTAGAAGCAAAGAATGAGAACGTTTTCACGTGGAGGATGCAGGAAAAGGGCAAAATTAGTGCAGAATTTCTTAGGTTATAAGGAAGTCTTTCGGAGGTAATGACAGTAAGTTTGAGGAAATTTTAGCTATTTTCTAGTCGAAAACGGAGAAAAAAGACTGATTCAAGTCTGCTGACCCAAAGAAATTTTTGCTTCATCCGCAGACATCTGCTTGAGTAAGAGGTATTTAAAAAAGTCGGATACAGGAATTTTTGTAAAATGTCATTGCACATTTTCAATTTTCGAACGGCTAGATTCATTCATTAAACCGAAGAAATTTTAGTGAAATTCAAGAATAGGAAGAACGATAATGTCTGTATATAATTTAAGGAAGGTAGAAATTATAAGAAATAAAACCGAAAATCTGAACACGTTCGGCCGCATTTCTATTGGCATGAGGCGAATGATCTAATTGATTGGTGTTCCTTGATCGAGGAGCATTCCGTCATAGGGCAACCATTAGAAATAACAGGTTGCAGCAGCCTTACAGGCCCAAAACTCATGAAGTGGCACTAAGAAGGTGAGAATTCCATTACCCATGTGGAGCTTCACGTTGAAAGAGCGTCTAAGTCCAAATGAATTTGTTATAGGCATCGTTCGGCCGTCGAGTTAGAGAAGAATGCACACATTTGAGGTCATCAATATAAATATAAGATTGAAAATGTTTAGCTATGGATGAAATTTCATTTATAGAAAGTAAGAAAAACAAAGAACCTAATGTGGTACCTTGGAGGTCACCACTCACAATTGGATTAGCACTTGAGTATGAGGACCCCACTAAAAGGTTTTGTTTTTGATTAGATACGTATTATATAATAAAGTCAGTAAGGGGAATACGAAATCCTATAAACTCTAGTTAAGCTAGAAGGCGTCTATGAGGCAATTTATTGAATGCCTTACTTAGATCAAAATAGATAACTTCTACAGATAGATGCTCATTACGAAGTTTGCCCTATAATTGAATGTTCCTCTATCAAGGACTTGGAGGATAGAATAACGGCCTAAAGCTGCTCAGATTTGCGGCTTTATTTTTTATATTTTCTACCTTCCTGAAATTAAATTAAGACTTTATCGTATGTTTGTACTTCCCGTTCTTGAATTTTGCTGTCCTTTTTCGGTTTAATGAACGAATATAGCCATTTAAAATTTGAAAATTTCCAAAGATATTTCACAAAAAAACTCCTATTTCCGACACTTTCAGCTACTTTCTACTCAACAAGATGCCAGCTAATGAAGCTTAAAGTTCTTAGGGTAAGGAGACTTGAAGCAGGCTTTTGTCTCCTTTTCCGACAAAATAATAGTTCAACGCTCCCCAAACTTTCTCTCATTACCCCCGTTAGTCTTCCTTATAACCTAAGAACTTCTGCACTAATTATACCTCCCCCTGCATCCTCCACGTGTAAACGCTCTCTTTTCTTTGTTTTTAGGTATAGTTTTCTTTGGAATAACTTGCCGATTCAAATGAGGTCGTTAACTTATCTATCTGCATTCAAGCGAAGACTGCACATTTATCTTAACACTGATTCTATTAACCTTTTATTTTCCTCATCTTTTCCCAGTAGCTTTCCCCATGACTCGGAGAAAGGACTATCGGGAATTTAAGTGACCCTCTTGAAACTATATTTTCGCGACCTCGAGTCGCCCATGAACTATGATCTCTCCTTATGTCACCAGCCATCCAAACGATGACGTCATTCGGACGTACACATTCGGTGGTCCACAGTCTAAAATGCTACCGTTTCTTTGGACACTCACCATTTTTAGAATTAAATTCTGGATCCTCACATGCTGAGGTCTTAAGTTCATTGACGCATTTTAGTGAGATTTTGTTACATACGCCTAAGAGAGCAAGAAGGAATCACCTCGACGTTTCATTATCTCATTCTGAAATGCTACTACCGTATTACCCTACTCTACCACCTGACCATTTTTCCTATGCAGTTTTTTTCTCCTACATTCTATTCAAAATGAAGGCTTATTGAACACTGCCTCCATTTTTATGGTAGGAGTTTTTTTTCACTGCCTATTTTTTCTAGTTCACCATTAATTTTAAAACATCGCTAACTGTTGACATAGCAGGACAATTTATATACTTGTACATTTTATCTGCACACATTGTCATAACTTTATTTCGTTACTAATGTTTGCTTAGACAGTGCCCCTTCGATGCCAACCAAATATAAATTCTAAATTCTAAATAAAAAAGAGGAAAGACTAGTAGATTAAGAAAAGAAATGCGGCATGTTTCACAAGATTGGTCCGGTAAATAGCCATGTTGGGAGGAGTTGATAATTCGATAACTTATGCAAATATCCGTAATTTTTTTTGCAATTAGTTTTTTAAAAGACTTTAAGAAGATAGGGCTTTTATGAACTCTGCGATATTTATGAATGTCAGAGCGGGAACCAGATTGAAAAATCTGGTATGATAATAGAAGTTTTCCAAAACTCGGGGAAGAAACCGTTTTCGAAAAATATAGAGAATAATTTGCATAGTAATGGTGGAAAATCTATTTATTGTTTAAATAAGTGAGTCTGGAGTGTTATCAGTTCCAACCAATTGTGAATTTTTTAGGTGAGCTCTTTCTTTTTGATTACTTGAAAGCGAGAGATTAATGGTTGTTAGAAGTGAATTTGAATTTGAAAGCAGACATTATAGCAGAACACCACTGACGTAAATTTTGGAAGCGGGTGAAAGTCATTGCTTGTGTTTCTCGTAGGGATAAACTCCGGGTGAACGTTTCAGCTTTACTTCCTCTTAGGGATAACGTCCGAGACGTGAAATAATCCTCATCGCATAGAAGATTATCTGTTATTCATAATTTAACTTTGCACGATTACGCATTCATTTAATATTTTTAAAAGCAATGCCCTTGCAGGTCCTTAAATAAAAATGTTTATCTATCGATCTATCTTTAGTGTTTTAGGCTTTCTAATGGCTAGGGGAGCAAAGTACTCCTGTAATGCATTCACCGGCGGAAAATTAAATCATGCGAATTACTTGTCTGAGTTTCGAATCCTATAAAAGCTGTTTTTTTCTTTTTTAAAACAAGGTTTTCCTTAAACCTTACTTTCTTGTTAAGTATTATGTGGAATCGCGTATTAGTCGTTGAGAATGACTGGCTGGCTTGGACCTTGATAGCTGGCAGTGGCACGTCCTGTCGTCTAATAAACGCCATTAAATAACTCCAAAGCCTCGCTGATATTTTCGGGTGAGAAGAAAATCCTTTTAAATTAACGACCACTCCACTCTCACAAAGAAAAATCCTGTTTCTTTACAAAAAAAATTAATTTATTTTATTGCATATGGTGTAATTATAGCGTGTATGGCATGCTTGTTTCGAACGCAAGGTGATAGGCAGTACACTTTGTCTATGGTCTCAGCATCTTTTCTAGGGGCGGGATCAAAGAGACCAAATTTTAGAATTATATATGCTTTTTTTGGAGATCAGAAATTCTCCGTCAAGAGAGCGTAAATATTGTCTTTAGAAGACAGCTATCAAAATATTAGTTCTTGGTTTTATTTTAATGTTGGACTTAAAACACATCAATTATTTGAAAGCTACGATAACAGTTAAACATCACTAAAATAGAATTCAACCTCGACTAACTTTGACATCTTTCGTTCAGCTCAGCATTTTTAAGTCGTTTAAACTAACTGATATCTGCAATTTTGATTGTGGCGGATTTCTAAGATGAGAAAATGTTATTACATTGCTCTTTTATGCTTGTTGTCATTATATGTCATATCCAGTTACTTAAAATTGGAATTATCCATCCAGAAAAACGAAATAACGATTTTTTTAGTAACGCCGACTTATGCTCGTCATACACAGGTTGCGGATCTGGTGAGGTTCTGCAATGCAATTAGTCACGTTCCTAAACTACATTGGATTATTGTAGAGGATTCCAACAATAATACAGAGTGCGTTTCATAACAAATCATTTTTTTTATTTATGCAGAATTTTAATTTTTTCGGAAACTATTTATTTCTCTTTGTCCATTGGAATAAACTTGAAATGATTTCCATAGATAGAATTTTATGAACGCTTATTGTTTCCCAATATTATAGGTTATAAGCATATTTCTTTAGTTTTTTTGATAAGCTAGCTTTTTTCTACCAATTTTTGTAGAAAATTTGCGATTTCACATGTAAAAAATGTGAACCTTCTACCTTATTCAATCTCATGAATTTTACAAGAATATCCCTGTTACGCAAATTTCACCAATGCTACGTTTGCAAAAGTTTTATCAAATAACGAAAAGGATTTTTTAAGTAAGAAGCATAATGTGTTTTAAAAATTAATATTTAGCAAACAAAATACTTTTATAGTAGTAATTTTAAGGTATAACCATTCCATAGCTTACCTTATCATTCACAATTATTTCCACTTTAACCTGCAATTTTACATAAGGGCTTTATTCTTAATGCCTAAAATACAGCCAAATATATAAATGCTTTTACAAACAAGCGGCGGACGAATTCGGAAAATTAATCCAAAAAAATATCTAAATATCTGCACTCCGATGACTGTACATTCGAAGTTAAAAACAGCATGTTTTCTGTCAGACACGGATATAGCCAAGTAATGTGTAGTGGTTTATTTAAATAACATTTTTAGGATTATTTATTCAAAAAGGCACTTTGTTGCCTTTTGCCAATTTCGTTTGATAACAGCGAAATAATTGTGATAGGATTGAGCTCTAGTCTGTTCACAAAAATAAAAATAGATTAAAGGCCACAAGCGGAGAGGCAAGCTGTTCTCTCAAAATCAAGATTAAAAGTGCAAGCAGGTATGATAAAACCCAAACAAACAACCGAATGTCTGAAAAATTGCTATCGAGGACGTTTATAACTGAAAGCATCTTTAAGATGTCGATTTACGTGGCGTTATTTATCGTGTTTGTAGTTGGCCCCCCAGATGGACCAAATTTGCTAGCAATCCAAACCATCAGCAAATCTTAAAGTTTGCCGTTGACGCAGCAATCACTTATATATATATATATATATATATATATATATATATATATATATATATATATATATATATATATATATACAAAGACGTTATACCGTACTTCCGACATAGATACTAGCTAAAAGCCCAGACACGTGTTTCGCCGATGTTTCTGCTGCTGTGTGACACAGCAACGAGGGGTTCGGCTCCTCAGTGGGTCCCCCAGCGTTATCTATGCGGTTTCTGGTATATGTACTCCAAAGAATAATCGGGTTAATAATTTCTGAAATTATTAAGTGCAGGACATGGAGTCAGGTGATTACATGACTGCGTACTGGCCCCCACCCTGTTCAGTCTCATGTTCTCGGCTATGCTAATGGACGCCTACCGTGATGAGCAGCCTGGTATCCGCATCGCCTACAGAACTGACGGGCACCTTCTCAACAGTCGGCGTATGCAGGCTCCAACGCGCGTGTCTACGACTACAGTCCATGACTTGCTCTTAGCGGATGACTGCGCCCTTAACACCATGACGGAGGAGGACATGCAAAGGAGCATGGACCTCTTCGCCGAAGGCTGCGCCGATTTCTGATTAACAATCAGTACAGCCAAAACGGTTGTCATGCGCCAGCCGCCACCCAGCGCGGAATACAATGCTCCTCGAATCAATTTCAACGGTGCTCAACTCAAAACGTGGAAACCTTCGCTTATCTAGGAAGCACGATATCGCGCAACACGAGAATCGATGATGAGGTTGCCCAACGGATCTCCAAAGCTAGTCAGGCCTTCGGCCGGCTGCAGGCCTCAGTGTGGAATCGCCACGGTATTCACCTGAACACCAAACTGAAGATGTACAAGCCGTCGTCTTGTCGACACTCCTTTATGGAGCGGAAACCTGGACCGTCTACTCGAACCAAGCCAGGAAGCTGAATCACTTTCATCTCAGCTGCCTCCGAAGAATACTGAAGCTGAGATGGCAAGACAGGATCCCGGACACGGAAGTCCTGGAGCGGACCGAATCCTCAGCATCCATGCCATGCTGAGGTAAGTGCAACTGCGATGGAGCGGCCACCTGGTAAGAATGGACGACGAGCGACTACCCAAACGACTTTTCTATGGAGATGTCACTACGGGTTCTCGCTGACAGGGAGGTCAAAAACGACGCTTCAAGGATACTTTGAAGCAATCGTTGAAGCAGCTGCAAATCAACTCGGCGACTTGGGAGGACCTCGCCCAGGATAGACCGGCATGGAGAAGATCAGTGAAGACTTGTTCAGCAATCTATGAGGCCAACCGGATCGCCGCCGCCAAGGCCAAAAGAGTGGCATGAAAGTCACCAGCGCCCCGAACCAACACCGTCAATGCCCAGGCCCTGCCAACATGCCCACGCTGTCAACGCATCTTCCGCGCGTGAATCGGCCTGGTTGGACATCTTCGGACGCAATGCACCAACAATCCGACAATTCCAACTTCTACGTCAAATTCTGCCAACCGTCCTTCTGACTCCCCCAGCCTCACTCCTGGCATCAATTCCATTACTCCCACCATCATAGAGACCACATCCATCTACTCATCGCCTGTTACCCCCAACACCGCAACCACCACCGCTTTCGCCTTCACTACCACCACCTCCATCACAATCAGCGATGGTGAATCTCTCCTAAGCTGTACTCAATGCGACCTCACATTCACCTCACGCATCGGCCTGGTCGGTCACTTGCGAATACATCGTACAGAGACCGGTGAGCCAGTGCCTGGAGCACCATCACACAGCAGAGATCGTCGCCTCCACTGCCCTCACTGTCCTCGCGCATTCACTCATCGCATGGGCCTATTCGGTCACATGCGCATCCATGACAGCGGAATTCACCACAATGCCGACAACACCGATACACCATGCACACCCTCCGCTCCTGCCATTCTTAGCGCCCCTGACACCCCCACTACCATGAATGACATCGCCCCAGCCTCTACCGATTTCTCCTGCCCACACTGCGCCCGCAACTTCAACTCACGCATCGGCCTGGTCGGTCACCTGCGAATCCATCGCACGGAGGCTGGTGAACCAGTGCCTGGGGCTCCGACATACAGTCGACGCGCCCACCTTCACTGTCCTCACTGCTCCCGCACATTTACACACCGCATGGGCCTATTAGGACACATGCGCCTCCACGACAACCTCCGGTAAACCACCGGAGGCTAAGCTACATCAGCGCACACTACCTACACCAATACATCGACAACACCCTCACAATCACCATTACCCAGAGTATATCAAGGTTTCCTAGAAACAGTGGCTGGGAAGTCTGCTAATCTGACGCTTCCACCAGACCACGCCGTCGGCTCAGTGTATGTGCTGTGTGTGTCGAGTGACTGACCAGTGGACTGGGAGTCAGACGGCGATGGCTGCTCCCTATCCCCTGAGTTTGTGAATCCTGGTGTGTGCGTTATGTGGGCCAGGTCGTGCTGTGGCGCGCGAAGACGGTTACGCCGATCCGTCAGCCAATGCGCCCACTCCCACATCAGGCAACTGACCGGCTCGGACAGTGGTCTGATTGTGGGGGTGGTGGAGAGAGTTAGTTTGAGAGCTCAGCGTATTTTCCTCACTATAAACAATCTGACGCGCTTGAAACTATCATGGTGCGCTAAAAGCCGTGGCTTGGAAGGTTGCAAACTGACGGGATAACTCGAACCGCGTGGTCAGCCCAATGTGTGTTTTGTGTGGAGTGGCTGACTGGCTGACTGAGATTCAGGCTGCAATGGCTCCTTCTTAATGTGGTCTTTATGGCACTCCCACTCTGTGGGATCCGAGCCAGGTGTGGTGGTATGCCCAGGGGCGGCTCCGGCCGCGCCAGCCACCTGCGACCTCTCTCATCTCCGGTCTTCTTGCCTGTGTCGTGAGACCGGGCTCAGGTGTGGGAGGAGAAGAGTGTGCGGTAACGTTAACGGCCGCGGTTGGAAGGTTGCCAACTGACAATTACACTCAGATCTCACAGTTAGTCCAATGTGTGTTGTGTGGAGTGGCTGACCGGTGGTCTGAGAGTCAGGCTGCGATGGCTCCTTCTTAACGTGACCTCTGGCTATCTCACACATGTGAGATGTAAGCCGTTCTACCCCCTGTTGTGTAAAATCCTGGTACTTGTGTTTGGGGGGCCAAGTCGCGTACGTTGTACACTTAGACGAGGTCACCAGCAGCTGCGCCCGCTTCCGCATCAGACAACTGACCGGCTCGGACAGTGGTCTGATTGTGGGGGTGGGGGAGAGAGTGAGGTCGAGAGCTCAGCGTATTTTTCTCACTATAAGCAATCTGACGCGCTTGAAACTATCACGGTGCGCTAAAAGCCGTGGCTTGGAAGGTTGCCAACTGACGGGATAACTCGGACCGCGTGGTCAGCCCAATGTGTGTATTGTGTGGAGTGGATGACTGGTGGACTGAGAGTCAGGCTGCAATGGCTCCTTCTTAATGTGGCCTTTATGGCACTCCCACTCCGTGGGATCCGAGCCAGGTGTGGTGGCACGCCCTGGGCGGCTCCGGCCGCGCCAGCCACCTGCGCCCTCTCCCATCTCCGGTCTTCTTGAATCTGTCTTGACACCGGGCTCAGGTGTAGGAGGAGGAGAGAGTGCGGTAGCTGCAGCGCAAGGCTACTATCACTTAAAACTAATTCACGCGCAAGTCACCGTCCCTGCACCACCTGATGTGGAGCATACGGTGGACCTCGTCGAAATCGATGGTTGAACTGCCGTGTGTGTGTGCGAGCCCGTGCCCCCTAAACGGGCCACGTGGTAGATGCGTTGGACCAACACGGGGGCCACATTAGGGCACGGCAGGCGTTATTCTGGTTGCGCTCCCATAACAAATGCCGAACATGGAGGTGTGGTGGCACGCCTAGGGATGGATAGGACTTAGGGGCCCCAGTCGCGCCAGCCGACTGCGTTCTCTTCCGCCTCCGGTCTTCTTGACTCTGTCTTGACACCGGGTTCAGGTGGGGGAGGAGGAGAGAGTGCGGTAGCTACAGCGCAAGGCTTCTATCACTTAAAACTAATTCATGCGCAAGTCACCGTCCCTGCCACACCCTTCCGTGGAGCATACGGTGGACATCGTCGAAATCGACAGTCGAACTATCGTGTGTAAGCCCTTAACGGGCCACGTGATAGATGCGTTGGACCAACACGGGGGCCATATCATTGCATGGCAGGCGTTATTCGGGTTGCGCTCCCATAACGAATGCCGAACATGGTGGTGTGGTTGCACGCCCAGGGGCGGCTCCGACCGCGCCAGCCACCTGCGCCCTCTCCCATCTCCGGTCTTCTTGACTCTGTCATGACACCGGGTTCAGGTGGGAGGGTAGAGAGTGCAGTAGATGCAGCGTAAGTCTACTATCACTTTAAACTAAATCACGCGCAAGTCACCGTCCCTGCACCACCCTTCCGTGGAGCATACGGTGGACCTCGTCGGACTACGACAGTCGAACTGTCGTTTCTGTGTGTGTTTGCTGTAGATGCCAATTCATACATTTTTGTGTTATGTTATTCACCTTTACTGTATTTAATGGCTGGCTTTCCCTTGGAACACAATTTATTGTGAAATATCTGAGGTACATAGAAATTTATCAACTGATATAGGTATCGTTATTTTAGTGACAAGTACCACATATCTCACCAAATACGAAATGGAGTATTCTTTATTAAAATTGGCCAAACATGGCTCAATGAATAAAGAGCTAATTTATTTAGGAAACGTTTAAAGTTATCCATTGCAATTTACAGATGCAAACTGAACGTAACAAAATTCTTTCTATAGGCAAGTGTACTACCTTTTACTTGAAATCACGCGCAAGTCACCGTCCCTGCACCACCCTTCCGTGGAGCATTCGGTGGACATACTCGAAATCGACGGTCGAACTTGAAAGTGCCTCAACTACAGTTAATGTAACGAAGGCTGTAGCATTATACTAATAACATCTAACATTTCTTTTCCAAAACAGGTTATAAGTTTCTAATCCAAGGTAATGCGGTCGCACAACCATTTTCGAAGCCTTATTTCGATTAGTATGCCATTTTAATTCTTTTATCCATAAAATCTAGGCTATGATTATTGATTATATTTGCACTGAGCCATTTTATAAACCTAAGAGGGATAAAAAACTCAAATGTTTGCAAAACATTTGAAAGGAGTAATCGATAAGAATGTTTTACACAGTGTCGTTTTGAATTTTTAGCAGAATGTGTGCGTTATACCCACATAAAAACGATTTTTCTGAATTTCAGAGCAGTTTCAGGTGTTGTTCGTAGATGTCCAGTGCGGAGCACGCTACTGTGCGCGACGTCTCCGAAAACCAGGCGTATCAGGGGAAGTAATCAGCGCAACAAGGGCCTCAATTGGATTCGAAATCATACTATTGGGCCAGAACATAAGGCCGTTGTCTATTTTGCAGATGACGACAATACTTATGACCCAAGGATTTTTGAAGAAGTGAGTTAACATTGACCATAGATGAAATTGAAGCGACTTCTGCATTCGTACGGTGACAGACATAAGTCTTATCCTTAGCTATATTTTATTATCCAATCAGTTCACCTTTATGCTTAAATTATAAAATTTTCACTTAAATGTAGAGAGCATTGACCAAGGGAATGAGAATCTATGTTTGTAATCGAGCTTTTGCAAACCGCCTAAGTGCAGTTGAATAAGAATGGAAATAATGGTTTCTCAGCCACCTTGCTCAAAATTTTATTTATCTTCCTCTGAGTAGCTTGTTTCTCTTACAAATTTAAATGAAGCTGGCAGAAAAATTCCACTGAAGTTTACACCTTGAAATTTTGCCCTTTTCGAAGTTAAAAAGACCAATTTTACTTGTTACGCGTAGAAAAATAGTTTGTATATAAAAATGGCCATTTCAGCTAAATTAACATTAGTTGCTTTACCGATAAAAGTGAAAATGCGAGTCCCAAAGGGTAATTGAGCAGAACTAGGCGTGATCGCTTGGACAGCGCTTTTATTCGCCCGAATTTTCGGATTCTAACTCGAACCCATTCTCAGAGACTGTAGCAGCTACGCGTTATTCGTAGACAGAGATTTGCAGTATTACTAGGATGCAGTCGTAAGGCTCTTGTATGCCTACGGCATGTATGGGCACCGGCCACAAAATCAAGGTCGATGAAGCCTAAATTCTCGCAAGTTGCTTAAAAAATGTTTTACAAGTGCAATTAACTCCAAAATCAACATTCAGTTTGGCCAGAGCAATCTGCCACTCAGGGAGCGCTCAGGCGAACACATTTTCCAACGCCAACGCCGGTGAGCTAGATGGCTGCGCAATCATCACACCAACCTCTAACACGGTTGATAAAGGTTTGACGGATAACGACCCGCATGCCGGTCATCAAACACTTAGCACACCAGGGGAAAGGCATCCTCGATGAAGGGGAGTCGTTAATTCCACTAGGTATGCAGTAGCATAGCGGCTGCATCCTATCAATACTGCAACTCCCTGTGTACGAATAACGTGTATCTGAAATTGTCTTTGAAGATGCGTTAGCGGTGGAATCCGAAACGTCAGATAAATGAAGCTCTTGTCGCAGTGGTCGCATCTACTTCTCACAGATAAGGATGATTTCTATGGCGAACTAATGAGGACATGTGAATAGAAACCATCCGCATTGCATGTGGTTTCGCGCCTAATCCGGGGAATTGTGGTTTACGATGAAGGTAAGAGGTAAGGCTAAGTTTAGGGTTAGGTTCAAGGTTACGGCTAATATCAGAGTAATTTGTACGGCCAGGAGTATATTAAATTTTAAATACTATAATACTAAATAACATAAATACTGCAAACCTCTGTGTACGAATTACCCGTATCTGATACTGTCTCTGATGGTGGGTTCGAGTTGGAATTTGAAACATCAGGCAAATGCAGTTCCTGTCGCAACGATCACACCTACCTCTTCTCAATTAGGTGCGTTTGTTTGCACAGCTCTCAATAAATGACTCAAATTGGCATTGTGCACGCTGTAGGCCTGGCTCAAAAATAAAAGAATCATTTGCCTATCAGTGCCATAGTCTGAATATGGAAACAATATCGAAATTCGATTTTAATTGTCCAAGATATCGGCCCGACGGAAAATGTTTTCCCGGGATGCTTCTTATCCACAATAACATTTGTGCTTACACTGTGCCTCTGGCAAACGATTCTAGACACTCAAATTAATCCAAATCTGTTCACCAGATTGGATATAAATTTATCAATTCTTTGAATATCGTACCCCTTGAAAATCCTGTATTAACTAACGGACGAATTTCAACTTTCAATTGTTCACTTATTCCAGAACATTTTCGAAAATAGAACTCCGCTTCAGCACCTCCAAACATTTAAGAACAGTCAGCTGTGTCATCTATGTTAGAGAGGGTAACAGGTACCTGCCATATTATAGTATGGCTTTCGCTAGATTAGAAAGGGGTAAACATTCTTGTCTTCCTATCACTAATTCTAACCTAAGTCATTTTTTCGACCCTGCCCTTAACCCTAACCATTATTTCCATTTGGCACAAGGCACCTATTCCTGTGTTCTACAGGGAGCACTTTGTGAGTTTTTTAGAATTACTCTCTGGCAGTCATCTGACATTGGGACGAATACTAATCAGTTTGGATGGCTTGCAAACAGCACTGGTATCTAGGTTACATGATAGACCAAACTTAGAGCACAGGTACTAGCCAAAAGCCCAGACACGTGTTTTGCTGATATTTTGCCACTAGATGACACAGTTGTTTGATCCACTATCATTCCCCGTGTGCGTTACAGTAGGTTCTCCAGTTTATAAATGGCTGCTCTTTAATGTCTTCACAAATTTATCATTTACTTGTAGTCAAAAAGTTGTAAGTAAGCTTATGGGCGCAGTCCGAACGTTGATATGAATATTTGAACCGAAGTCAAACATCCACAGTGGGATAACCGCATTATATTCCGAAACCGTCAATAGACAACCGTGGATCTTGGAACGCCGTTTACAAATATTCCATAATAAAAATTTTTCTTTATAAAGCTTTGAACTCTTCGCAGCTGTTGAAATTGCAAGCCAGGTATTTGCATATAAAGAAAGAAAAATAGGTTTGGTCTTTTTTGAAGAAAAAAAGTTGATTAATGTTTGATGTAATGGAAATTGCAGAATTATTACGTAGGTACGTTCAGAGGTTGAAGAACAACCAAACAATTATTTTTTATCCCTATCGGAATTGTCCTTGATCTGGATGGAATTTTAAGGTTTGAGCCGATATTTGAAGAAAAAGAGCATTTAAACACATTAGATATAACTTGCGGTAAAAATTCAAAACAGAGGCCGAATGCACATTCAGGCCTCTGAATATCTGCCGTACAGATATTTCACCTTTTCTTGGCCGAGTGTACTGGTACATTTAAATATGCTAGTTTGGTCCAAAGGAAAATGGATATAAAGAAGCACGAGTTCAACGAATTGACTACCAATGAAGTTATAATTATTACCTATAGAAATCATTTTAGAAGAAGACTAACATGACCGACAAAAACAATGAGATTGGAATGGCCATTTCTGGCTTAGCCGTCATCAGCCATTATTTTATTCTGCTAATATCCCTAGCCGCTGGGTAGCTGCTGGCCGGGCTCGAGAGTAAGCCCCAAGGCACAACGGGGCGAATGAGTCCAGTAACCCATCGGTGAGCGCCTACTTTCCGTTACTTTAGAGGTATATCTAAGATACATTTGAAGACTTACTGTCCAACGGGATAATTTTTAATGCATTCCAGATGCGCACCACTGTACGTGGTTCCACGTGGCCGGTTGGACTAGTCGGTGGCCGGATTCGGGAAGGTTGCTTGACTAATGGAAGTGATCGGACGAAGATCATCGGTTTCGATGCAATTTTCAGACGCAATCGGAAGTTCCCCATCGATATGGCCGGATTCGCGGTTAACGTGGAACTAATTCATCGGTATCCCAACGCTCATTTCGACTACGTCCATGAAAATTTACAAGAAGGTTTGATTTTATATAAACTGGGATTCAAGAATGCCTACGAACTGGAGCCTAAAGCCAATGGATGCAGAGAGGTAAGAAAAGTCACGCGTATGAACATATCCTCACAAATAACCACCGTGTTATAGCGGTTCCATTTTAATTTTGTCTTGTGCAACAGTAACCTACGAAACTTGGAACTGTATCGATACGGTACGTACCTTGCGTGTGTCACGTGAACACAAAGGCTTGATACTAGATAGGCCAATAACTCAAGGCGTATTTCTAATTGTCATAATCGTGTCCCCTTATTTAAATACCACCTTTGGAAGAGAGTGAGGTGTTCCGTTAGAGGTTCTGCCGTAATAGGTCCTAGTAAACCTCAGTCTTCCAACTGGCACCCTAAGCCGTGGCTCCACAATACTAGATTCTATCTAGTAGCCACAGCGCCTCGACCGTCAGACTGAACTATATGAGGGCAAAAGGTTTGCATGTGTACCCCAAACCGGCATTTCTGCTCCTTTTCCCTCAACACATTCAAAGGTCTTAGGTGGGGATAAAATTAAAGTTCCTTAGGCGACCCAGACTAAATCGAGCCATTCTTATAATAAATAAACCTGTGAGCCATAGTGAACTTTAGCATCAATCTTTGATGTCTAAGCAGCCCTGTTTAAAGACAGCGTTTATTACTCCTCATGGGGACGGGGTTGAAAAAGGAAAGCCAAGCAAATACTGGTAATGCATAATCTGTTCGATGAACGTGACTTGCGGATGAAAAATTTAAGGTCATATTAACTAAATAAGCGCAATTCCTGTCCTCCAATCCGTAAAACCTCACGGATAGTCAGATAACTCTGAAATTCTGGAATTTCGCTCACATGTACAAAACGCTGACGTGTAAGCGGCTGGATAGGAGAGTTGTGTTGGTCACCCGAGAAATAATGCACTACAAGGTGGAGATCGCTGCTTTCAGAGAGACCCGATTTTCTGACATGTGTGAAACGAGTATCACGGTGGACTAAAAGCCGTGGCTTGGCAGGTTGGAAGAAGGGGCTAACTTAGACCTCGCGGTCAGCCAAGTGTGTGTTTGTGTGGATTGGCCATCTGGTGGACTGAGCGTCCAGCTGCAATGCTTCCTTTTTAATGTGGCCTAGATTATATTCTTAGGTAGTAGGATTATAGGCAGGTTTTGCGGCAGGCTTGGGGTTGGCTGCGGTCGTGCCATTCATCTACACTCTCTCCCGCCTCCGGTCTTCTTCACGTGAACATGACAGCGGGGCCTAATAGAGGAGGGGTCGAGAGTGCGATAGATGTCTCTGCGTTACCAAGTTGTGTGTCCTACCATGAACTACTTCGAAATCGGCACTTGAGATTTCCACTTGGACGGGGGTCCGAAGATAACCTGTCAATGCAGTCTGATAGTATATGGACAGATCTTCGTACTCGAGACGCTACGAGTGCCAGAATATCTAGGTTCATATAAGCCGGAAGCCAGGAATGCGATTTGGCATCCAGCCATATCAACACAGTTCAGTGCGCTAACTCCCACCCGACAAAATTTCGACCCAGAACGAACCCACCCGATAACTAAACTTTCAAAATGAATCGGAGATAATTTGAAAACCTGCCGTCCAAAGCGTTAAACGTTAAGCGCCCGCCGGTACAGTATTCTGTTTTATATTGAATTTGCAGAATGTCTGAGTCAGCGCAGAATTATCCGACCTGCATGCTTGGGTAGAGCAAACCATCTTCAGTTTAACTTGGCAGTAAGGCAACAGTAGCCAGCGTCAGTCTCTAAGGGAAACGAATGCGGAAGCGCAACAGTCGACACAGCACGCTTTTTTGAACGGTTCCCGCACCCTAGACGATTGAATCGCCAAAACTGCATGCTATCCTCAGGCAGAGAGTGACGCCCATAAATGACCATCTCAGCCTTTTTTACCATGCTGGATACTGTGCACATTTCGTAGAAACATCTCTTATTGGAGCTGATTTATCTCCAAACGATGGATGCATGGTATCGCATAGAATAAGTGAGTAACAACAGGTGGATGTCGCACTGACGAGGGGCCTGTAGTTCGAGGCTGAATAGAAAAAAAAACCATTATAAGGGACGCGGTAACAGCCAGGTAGAACTAGCAGAGGTGTCAGTGCTCTGTATGGGTTGATCCCTGCTAAATTCGATGTTTTATTCTCAAATGAGTAAGTTATCAACTTACGCCTGACGACTGTTAGCAGAGAGTTAGGGTTGAAAGAGAGGCCGATCAACCGAAAGCCACTTTCGGATTAATGGCTCATTTAGCCTCGTTTGCGCAAACCATTTCTCCAATCACCTTTCGCCAAAGGACACTGCGCGGAAATTTCCGGCCGCTTTCCAAATCTTATTTCAGCAGGGTTGCAGTAACGACTACCATGGGAAAATAAAATCGCCGAACTGCTACTTGGTAGTCGGTGTCCTTCTGAATGATCAACCAAATGAATGAAAGCGCTTGGAGAAATATTTCTAATTAATTTGCGTGTATCGTTTCCTTTAGCTTTAGTCATACTGGAAAGTGCAATCATAATTTAAAGAGAGCCTGCTCAAAAAGATTCTAAAACGCACCTATGACATAGAAAACTACTTCACTTTCGAATCGTTCTCTCGAAGGAAGGGAGTATTTCTCTTTTAACGGTATATTAATCGTAATATTTCCTTCGATGATTGCCCAACTATATGTGTCCCTAAAACAGTTGAAGCGTGACAGGAATTTCTCAGAATGTGCACTCTATAAAAAGGCACATAGGGTTATGTGGTTGTGTGATGGCGCGCCCAGGCGCAGGTTCAAGCCACGTGAACCGCCTGTGCCCGAATCAAACAGCAACCGGCTGGCACAGCAGACGAACACCAAAATAATATTCTTGTGTCACCGTTCGCACCTTTACACACCGCATGGGCCTAATAGGACACATGCGCCTCCACGACAACCTTCGGTAAACCACCGGAAGCTAAGCCACATCAGCGCACACTACCTTGACCAATACATAAACAACACCCTCACCATCATCATGTACTTGAAAATATCATGGTTTCCTAGAAATCGAGGCTTGGAAGGCTGCCAATCTAACGCTTACACCAATTCACGCCATCAGCTCAGTGTATGTGCTGTGTGTGTCAAGTGGCTAAACAGTGGACTGGGAGTCAGAAGGCGATGGCTCCTCCATATCCCCTGATTTAGGGAAACCTGGTGTGTGCGTTATGGGGGCCAGGTCACGCTGTGGCGCGCGAAGATGGGTACGCCAACCTGTCAGCCAATGCGCCCACTCCCACATCAAACAACTGACAGGCCCGGATGCTGGTCTGATTTTGGGGGTAGAGAGAGAGTGAGGTCGACGGCTCAGCACATTTTCCTCACCATAAACAATCTGACGCGCTTGAAACTATTATGGTGCGCTAAAAGCCGTGGCTTGGAAGGTTGCCAACTGACGGAATAATTCGGACCGCCTGGTCAGCCTAGTGTGTGTTTTGTGTGGTGTGGCTGACTGGCGGACTGACAGTCAGGCTGTAATGGTTCCTTAATCCGACCTTTGATGGCAATCCCACTCCGAGGGATCTGAGTCAGGTATAGTGGTACGCCCAGAGGCGGTTGCTGGCGTGGCTCGAGAGTGAGCCTCAAGGCACAACGAAACAAGTCATTCCCTTGCCAGATCGGCGACTGCTTCTTACCCTAGTTCTTAGAACGCCTTTCGACATCTGTGCAGACAATATTGGCTTGCAGTTCGGATGATCTAGACATCTCCAAACTCCCTGCGATGGTTAATCCTGTGACGAAGATTGAACGCCTGTCTTCCTCGATAGTTTCTCTAGTATCACAGCCTTTGACTGCATCTATCCTTCACCTGACCGAGCTCAAGCACAGGGAGCCCACTTATCGGTGATGGTTGCCACTGTGCACCGCTCTGTTGGCCAATCGCGATATACTCCCAACCGGGGCCGAAGTGGTTTCATTCTCATTTATGGACTGCTTATTTCTGGAATCACGTCGGGGTCACTGGCTGTCAAAGTGGGAGCCTGACGTGAGTATCCAATGAGTGTCATCACGGGGGTTCCAAAATCCGAAGACAGGAAGATAGTTCCATAGACTAGCCTTTAATGAGACTTAACTAGCAAACCTTTTCTTCTGGCAGGAATTGCTTAAAGTTCTTCTTTGAATAGATGATATGTGCCGAGCAATTATGCTGTTTCTCTTATGTAGGTTCTGGTCTGGCACACACGAACACAACCCTTCAATATTTTTCAACCGCGTCGTAAGCCGGCCGTTGTTCACCATTGACGTGACTCACCTTTAATTTTTGATCCAATGTCACTACAGTTTTGGACAGAAGCATCTTATTGTACACTTTTTTAAACAGATACGCATTTTACATTATTTTGGCAATGTAAAGCGTAATTTCCAACAACTTCCTTGCAAATTTAACCGCTGCCTTTTAAAAATCTGAAGATCCGTTTGCATTCATCATACACTAACTGACGGGGCATAAGAATGCTTCCATCATTGGCATGAAATTTTACGTACAACAGAGGGATCCATTAAACATTTTAGTAGTGACTTACAATTTACTAAAAATAGCGACTAAAGGCTACCAGATATATGAATGCACCATAAACGCATGTTTATCTTCATTCATAAATTAACCATAATGGCATGCAGCAGTAGATATCGAACTGACTTGAGTATAGTTAAACAATATATAATTAGCTTCACTTTGGGTAGTCTTTGATAATCCACGAAGGCGCATATCGTGTGAAAAGATAAAAATGAACATCAAAAACGAGAGGAAATGGAATTTGCATGATAAGTTGTCATGGTGTATGCATTTCCGGTATAGAAATCGTTAAAAAATATCCAGGCGTTCATCAGAATTACAATATTGTGGCCCTTGAAGTGGCAAACGTTCTAGAAATTCATTTGTCAATTGATTCCAGTGCCTGGCACTGTCATAAAAATGACCAATTTTAAGAAACATTTGAGATATTCCCCTGATGGAATTTGGATTAGGATTAGCAAGGATACGTAGATATGCTACGTCATGTTCTTTTCCATTCTAAAATATTACTTCGGTAGGGTTCAACTATTATTTACCCTGCCGCATAGTCCCAAGATGTTGAAGTCACGTTAAGTTGCCTGATTTTGAGTGACCTCATTTAAATGACTTAATGACTACTTAATTATATGATTTTTCCAGCTCATTTTTGAAGCACTTCTAAATTCAAAAGTATTTTTTAGTTATCATGTATCAAAAGGCTGTTTTTTAATCTATCGATAGAAAGGTTCACATTCGTCAGAGTTTATTTTACAGAAAGGATTTTTTAATTTTAAAAAGATTCGGACTTTGGATCTTTTCTACGACCGTGAACTGTATCTCTTTAAAGCGTATTATCTTGCCATTTAATATTGATGCCTATAAAACATGCAGCATGATACACTCCTTCAAAAGATTTATAATCAGTTTATGACATCTGCCTAATAGCTTAGAGTAATTTTCAGTTTTCCTTGGACGGATTGCACACAGCATGTAGTTTAAAACCCTGAATGCAAGTGTAACTTCAGATACGGTTCTGGATTTTATGGGAAATAAAAACATACTTTTGAAAACCGAAAAATACCCCGTTTCGAGTTTAGAATTTGTTAAAGGAATCATTGTCTAATGGTAAATGGGCGCGCTTTGATTAGGTACAGGATTCATTCATCCCGTTGTACTTTGGGGCTCACTCTAGAGCCCCACCAGCTGCCGCAAAGCGGCTATTGATATGGACAGAATGACGTCACGAACAAAGATCAGGGAGACTGGAATGCCCATTTCTGGATGATTAGTCGTCATCAGCTAACAGAACCCAACTCGAGGTGTTGCGGCACTCTAGACTTTCTGGTTAGAAGTCCAACACTCAATCCAAATGCACCTCGTTTTCTTGTCAGTTTCGATCGGAAATATTAACAGTGGTAGATGAGGGGTCATCGATCGGTTACGGAACTCATTTGACCCGTTGTGTCTTTGCGCTCACTCTAGAGCCTCGTCAGCAGCAGTTTTGGCCCTTGGTATAGTCAGAATTACGTGACTGACAAAAAACAAAATCACTGTCTACCGAATGAGTACAAGATAAATTATGTTTGTTCATGTTTTAGACACAATATAAATGAATTTATAAGGGCATCAGAAATCAATTAGAACAATTCTTACTATATAAGTACCCATTTTTATACAGCGCCAAGGGATGGAATGAAGCACTTTCAAGAGCCATCATCTTGGCATGACTGAAAAATCGTAGGATTATGATGTAAAAGTAATCGTTTGAGTCGAATACACATTGCAGAATTTCGAAAAACCCTTCAGGACACTGAACATCTATAAATAAGTTTTAATCCTCTTTCAACTAACATCCGGAGCATATCTCAGAATTGGTTATCTGTATGATAGCTCAAAACACTGACAGTATTAGACAGCTGAAAGTCTCTAAGGTAAGCCAATTAAAATCACAAAGGGCCAAAGTTCAGGCCGTCGTTTTACGTGAGGCACAGCAGTCACCTCCTCTCCTGTGCTCTGGCTTTCTTCACTTTAAGCTCACTTCCACCCTCCGCGCTCCATGTGGTTGATTCGCATTTGTGTAAAGTTCGTGCTCAGATAAGCAGACAAGATATAGGTCTGATGGTGACTTACTAAAAGCAGCCACCCGGTGATGTAGTTCAGTCGATGTGTGTTCGTCCTTCAAAATTAATGCACTTAGAGAGTTATTTAACATTTCAGTTGAAAGGAATTTATAAAATACCTTTAACTTTATCCTTACAGGCCAGTATTAATTCGCAAAATAAACGAAGAATTTTAACTTTTCAGCTTAGTATTATTTTTTGATAGGCAGTTTTATCTCATAGTTGAAAGATAAACGTCTTTAAGTTAAAAGTGAGAAAGTTATCGTCAGAGGCCCACTCTTGCGTACCCTTGGTTTAAGCAAGGCCATTATTTTAAATGGGGTCTTTAAAGCTCGACTAGCACGCCCGCTCATCAGACCAGATGATATAATGGGAAAAAGCGTATGAATAATGGCCTTTTATCATTTTAGAAAAGGATTATTTTCTGGGGCAATTAAAATGCCGTCTGTGCGTCTGAAGCTGGAAAACGCATATTAACTTTTGAACCAAGACTAACAAGGCTGATCAAGGAGGACGTGCTCCAAGTTTGCACGTTAATTTTCTAGAAAATAAGAGACAAGCAGGCTCCTCAGAGTCAGCCGGTTGTCTGAGATTGAGCTAGATTAGAACTTTCGACGTAGGCTCCATAGGAAATCTACGAAATTTGATCTAAAATAATGGATTATATCTTCAATCTGGAATAGAAAATACACTGTCTTTTTGAAAACGATGACATAAGATGTCAGTGGAGAAAGGTTTGCGTAAGAGAGAATTAGGGGACGTAAAACCCGGAAAGGGCACTTACAAACTTGCTGACGTAAGTGAGTATGCGTGCATCCATGGGTTTTTGTACTTTGTGCCTTTCCAAGTTCCAGGTTAGAAATCATTTCATAAACTACAGAGCCAAGAAAAATGCCTTCGTTTAAGACGTTTATGTGTAACACCTCCGTGTGCTTACGCAAATATTTAGGCGGCGTAGGGCAACAAAATACAATCCAAAATAATTACAGATGGGCGCTCTAAGTAGTTAAGCTTACATTCAAAACAGAGGTCGATGGAAAGCTTGCCTTTCCTCATGCCCTGAAGTATCGAATAACTGGTGGAGCCGTGGTTTATCGGAAACCGCCTTACACAGAGACCATTTGAAAATATGATAATATGCATCCAGGCTGTCTCCATGGAGACAGCGCCAAAATCTTACTAAATCGAACAAAGACTTATTGTCCTGGCAAAGTAATTCATCGGACTACCCCAACCCACCCTCCATTAAAGGCCCGATTTCTCTGTTCCCACACATTATGGGGAATGGAGCACAATAGATCTGATAAGATCACAATATAGGCAGGGTTTGCAACTCACATTAGGACCATACCACCTTATCAGGTCTGATAAGTTCTGAGCGCAGTCTCGTGAGGTTCAAACAGTATGAATTTCGTTATAGACTGCCCTTCCAGTTGCTAGTGGAAGAGGCCCTGTCAATACTTATAGCAAGTTGAACCGAACAGAAAGGATAAAGTAATTGTAAATCGTTTAGCTTTTACCCAAAAGTTTGATTACCCATTTAACGAAGTACAGAACTCGTGTCTTGACAAAGTACTGAGGCACCTTAAGCGAAGACAATTGGCCTTTAGAGGTCTTGTCAGTGACTATCAAGATAATTGGGCTCTCCACTGAGGACTCAAAACTGTTTCGAGAAAAATCTACGGGAGTCGGATTTGCGACTGATGTTCAAATCGTATTATTTAAAGCGATCACACTCTGCAGCTCGATTCCGCTGTGTTTATCGAAACATTCTACCCAGGTAATTCTTCCATCCCAAACAGGTGTTGTGCCCGAGGAAACTTTGGTTCAACTACAAGGTCAAGAACAAGATATTTACTGACCCATCATTTCGAATTATTACTTGAAGCCCTCATCAGAAACCATTGAAGAAATTTGTAGTGCTTGCATCACCGTTGTTAGTTTTTGACGTGTGATTTTGTAGAAATTATGTGGCTAATTATGTTGCCAAGCAAAATCGCAGCAAAAACATATGCTGGCAGTAAGTAAATGCGTCAAATAATTGAATGTGGGCCAACTAATCAGGGCTAAAACCGTTCGCACCTCACGCAGTTGTCATCTGTTGAGAGAACTTTGCCTCATCTTACGTCAAGCTATGACCGGCTTCCGTCGAATTAGCTGGGACATGTTTTCTGCTGCGTGCTCGGCTATTCGCGTTAGGAGTAATCTCCCAGTTTTTATGAAGAATTTGCTTTGTCTGCAACTGCATCAAATATGGCTCATATCTCCAAACGGTTCCTACCGTGGCAGTGGGTGTTTCGGCCTTCGGTTTGCGCACAACTCCAATTCTGGGTGGCATAAGAAATAAGGTGACGGCCTCCTACACGTTCTTCACGTACGGGAGCCCACGCTTAAGTTAAGGGTCTGTCTGAGGTGTTTCTCTAGTCGTGTTTACGCATACGGCTTAGGTGGGTAACCATTTGCTCCAGGAACAACAACCCCTCCGCATTTTAGAGACTTTCATTTTTTTCTCTCAATCAATAACACCGCTTAAAGGTATAAACAGACTACCATGGACTAATGCAAGTGATCTTCAACATCACTATTTTTCTGTTTTTGTAGACACGGAGCCTTTAAAAATTCCCCGATATAAGGGGAAGAAAGTATTATTGACTGAAAGGCAAAAGCCGGAGCATATCTCAGAATGGGTAATCTTTAAGACAGCTCAAAACACTGACAGTATTAGACAGCTGAAAGCCTCTAAGGTTAGCCAATTAAAATCACAAAGAGCCAAAGGGCAGGCTATCGTTTTACGCGACGCACAGCAGTCACCTCCTCTCCTGTGCTCTGGCTTTCTTCAATTTAAGCTCACTAGCATCCTTGACGCTCCATGTGGTTGATTCGCATTTGTGTAAAGTTTGTGCAAAGATAAGCAGACAAGTTATTGGTCTGATGGTGACTTACTAAAAGCAGCCACCCGGCGATGTGTTCGTCCTTCAAAATAATGCACTTAGAGAGTTATTTAACATTTCAGTTGAAGGAATTCATAAAATAACTTTACCTTTATCCTTACAGGCCAGTATTAATTCGCAAAATAAACGAATAATTTTAATTTTTCAACTTAGTATTATTTGTGATAGGCATTTTATCTCATAGTTGAAAGATAAACGTCTTTAAGTTAAAAGTGAGAAAGTTATCGTCAGAGGCCCACTCTTGCGTACCCGTGGGGTTTATAGATCGACTAGCACGCCCGCTCATCAGAACAGATGATATAATGGGGTAATTGTAAAAATTAACGGCGTTTTATCACTTTAAAAAAGGATTATTTACTAGGGCGATTAAAATGCCGTCTGTGCGTTTTCAAAAAGATGGAAAAATGAGAAACTCGCTGTAAACGAGAGCGGTTCACCAGGTCGTTGCCCCATCCGTGGAAAAATCAGTTAATTTATGCTTGTATCAAACAAAGGAAGCCGTTATTAGCAGTATCCGTTTACCCCAAAAACTAATCCGGATCTCAGATAGTCGGATGTAGCAGATACTTGTACATATGCATTGGCATAATTTGGAAAGGTTAGCCCCAAAAGTAGGTAAAAATCCATATGCTTGGAAATGGCAGATATTTACGACTTACTTTACACTCAACTTAAATATAACCCTCACCTTAATCAAAAGCATGATTTCCTTGGAATGTAGTGCAAAGCCACATGTATGTTTTACGATTTAATTTGTCGTGTCCTAGTTAAGCGGCCATTTAGAACATCATTACTGAGAAGACATTCGCAATTTAGTTAAGAAATGTCCTCACATATTTGCTTACCTTATACTGAAATCCATCCCTTTAAATACATGCAATCAGCATAATAAGCGTAATCACCGATCTGTTCATGCAACCTGCTCGTTTAACTAGACCTTGCGGTTCACCAGAGGGTCTTCGCAGGTATAGCATGACAACTAGGCATGTGCGCAGATGAACATGACTAACAAAGAGAAGCGAGATTGGAGTGGCCATTGCGGGCTTACTAGACGTTATCAGCCAGCAATAACCAGCCTCGTATTAGAGGCACCTGGGGTTCGAAAGCGGAACCGCTGGTCATTGGGCCTAACTTTCTAGGTTATGCAAATTCAGATATTTATGTTAACTAGTTCCCGATAGGTAAGAATTCGCAAAGGGAATCCTTCGCAGCTAACTGCCTTAGACATTCCATACTGGTTAAAGATAAAACCCTAGATGCCTGTTGAGCCGAATCCTATGTCGTCTTGTGGTGCAAGCACTACTGTCCGTTGGTAGTTGATTTTCAATTATTCATCTGAAGCTGGAAAACGCATATTAACTTTTGAACCAAGACTAAAAAGGCTTATCAAGGAGGACGTGCTCCAAGTTTGCACGTTAATTTTCTAGAAAATAAGAGACAAGCAGGCTCCTCAGAGTCAGCCGGTTGTTTGGGATTGAGCTAGATTAGAACTTCGACGTAGGCTCCATAGGAAATCTACGACATTTGATCTAAAATAATGGATTATCTCTTCAATCTAGAATAGAAATACACTGTCTTTTAAAATGACGATATAAGATATCAGTGGAGAAAGGTTTGCGTAAGAGAGAATTAGGGGACGTAAAACCCGGGAAAGGGCACTTACAACCTTGCTGACGTAAGTGAGTATGCGTGCATCCATGGGTTTTTGTACTTTGTGCCTTTCCAAGTTCCAGGTTAGAATCATTTCATAAACTACAGAGCCAAGAAAAATGCCTTCGTTTAAGACGTTTATGTGTAACACCTCCGTGTGCTTACGCAAAGATTTAGGCGGCGTAGGGCAACAAAATACAATCCACAATAATTACAGATGGGCGCTCTAAGTAGTTAAGCTTACATTCAAAACAGAGGTCGATGGAAAGCTTGCCTTTCCTCATGCCCTGAAGTATCGAATAACTGGTGGAGCCGTGGTTTATCGGAAACCGCCTGACACAGAGACCATTTGAAAATATGATAATATGCATCCAGGCTGTCTCCATGGAAACAGTGCCAAAATCTTACATAATGTAACAAAGACCAGATTTCTCTGTTCCCACACATTATGGGGAATGGAGCGCAATAGATATGATAAGATCACAATATAGTCACGGGTTTGCAACTCACATTAGGACCATACCACCTTATCAGGTCTGATAAGTTCCGATTGTCAGTGCCTGGACTCCGGAGATGTCTGACGAGGCCGATTCATGCGCGGAAAATTCTCTGACAGTGTGGGCATTGCGTACTGTAGGCACCAGCAGCCTACCTGTTTCTCTATTATATTTTACGGAGGTGATCCAAGTGCTTTTATTTTTGCAGTGCCAGTCGTCAGTGCTCTTCTCCAGACTGATCAGTACTGAGCGAGATCTTCCCCATTCGTTGGGCTGATGTGTATGCTGCCTAAACCACTTGCCTGTAGGCGAACGATCCGCCGAAGTTCACGCCTATGTTCGCTAGTGTGACACTAGAATACAATAGACTCACAACGCATACCCGCTCTTCCCTCATGCCCGTCCGAACTGCTCTCTATGCTGGTAGACTGACAGTCCTATAATATTCGAAGACTGCATGTAATCTGGGACCATATCCAACAGATGCGTCTTCATCCATGTAAAACAAGACCGTATTTTAGTGACTGGTTTAATTTGTCCTGCCTCCTCCGTTAATCCCCCGTCGTTCATTCATTAACTAGCGCAATGAAGCCTATCGAAAGACTAGGTTAGACATGGACTTCTCAATCGATTGTGCCAAGTAGTATGACCGAAAAGCAACTCTGCAAAAGACAAACAATCAACCTGTGAAAAGTACTTAAATTTTGCAGCCATTCCACGACATCCGAACCTAACAAATTTCCTGAAACATATGCCCATCCACAATTCTCGCGTCATATAATATGCTTCTCCCTTTTTTTGAGTAACATTATTTTTTAATTGTTTGTCCAATGCCCTGCAGTGTGTCGGGGAGATAACCCTTCGTCCAACGTCCATTATATGTCAGCCTTTTTTAATTTGCAGTGTCATAGACATCAATAGGGAGCTCAAAGGCTTCACCTATATTTCCCTTTATAAAACGGAACTGAACTGAAATACTAGAATTTTGCAATTATCTTACTGAAGGAACCTACTGTAACTGCTTAGCCAAGACTGCGCTAAGCAATGTGCTGTTATACTCGGATGACGTTTTCAGAGGATTAGAATATTATTTTAATAGTTATTTGTATTTCTTTATTCCATTTGTATAGGAGGGACAAAAGCTCTTGGAACCCCTTACTGAATCAGCTTGCTAAACCTACACAGAAGTATGAGAATGAGATGGAGGAGGAGGAGGGAGAAAGATATGTCGATTGTTGTGACAGACGTAGTCTGGCGCTCAAACTCACGTTTGGGCTTGTTAGTTATCTTAGTCCATAGCACTAGTTTTCATGCTAAGCCAGATTTTACAGCTCTGGCGGACTGGCGTGGATATCAGACACATAATACGCCAGTTTGTCACGTGATCCGTTTCCTAATGAGAGCAGCAGCCAAATGCAGCAGGTCCGCTATCACATGAAATGCTTAACGAAGTTTGAAAATGTGTTTTCTATCTGAACAAATGACTTGATTAGAGTTGTAATATTGAATGTTGTGCAGCCTTAATCTAATATATTTCAATCATGCCAGGATGTAGGCTTTTTAATTGGCTTCAGTCTGAACCCATGAAAAACGGCTACTTCTGAAGCATGCATTTTCTCATTTATTTTCAATGTCCTGATAAGTTCAAATAAATTTTGCAGAAAGGGATCATCCGTGAAATTTTCATGCATAACGCAGGGCATCCGTAATTTATTAATACTTCCTATAATGCATACAACATTATTCACATCCATTGTATACTTTTATCAGCATTATATGAAACATTCCTCATAGTGGAGAACAATTCGTGATATTCTAAGAGAACATATACATTGTGGATTGAAAATTATTTGACTATTTAGAAAGTTTTTTAAAACCAAAAGATAGCCTTTTACAGGCATATAATCTAAAGAAAACGTAATTTGCTACCGAACGAGTACGATAAGGAATATTTTTTGCATTTTTTCTTTAAGAAATATGCTTAAATTTATAAGGGCATAGAAACTCAACAAAACAAATGCAAAATACATAAAAAGCCATTTGTATAGAGTATGCTTTTTGCATGCGGTCAGAAAAAAAACTCGTTTTAAGGCCGGCCCCCTTATGTGACTGAAATAGCTTGGCAGAATCAATATCACAGCCCTACTAAAGTCGTTTTTTCGAACAGAAACACGCTTTAGAATTTTGCTCGAACTTTAAGATGCGAAACCACGAAACCAACTCAGGATCGCCTCTAGCCTTTCGAGTAGACCAGGACATTTTAAACAATACCCAGGGACTTTTTAATCACAGGACTCAGATCTTGACCATTGACTAAAGTCGAACTTGCGTGAACCCACCTTACTCGATGGTTAACTGTATCCTCATCAATGCAAACGTGTGGGAGCCTACAAAGGCGTTGACTGCATTTGTTTCAGCATAACTTACTATCTCCATCAGCACGAGTTAAAAAGCTAGTTAAGTCATCAGTAACGAAACCAGTCTTACCTCGTAATATAAAGCAGTAACATGATGACCCTGTGGAGCATCAATGAAGCAGTAACATGATGACCCTGTGGAGCATCAATGAATTAGTTTGAGTGCTTCTTCGGTGATGATTATTGTTTCCACCGATCCGTATGACACAGGGTTTTTATTGCCTGCTCTCTACATATGTTAACAGAAAAATAATGAAAATTAACTCGCAAGGACCATTTGTATGGCTTCTACGGCCTGCTATTCCAATAAGAACGCGCGCTTCCCGAAGGGCCTTTAGCGAACTTCCAGGAAGGATAACATATTTCGACTCCTATCTCTAGCACAAACATTATACATAAATGTTCCCTTAACCCTATCTCTCTAACCTTATTCCGAACATAAAATCCTTGTTATATATCGCAAAGTGAGATTCCATTTCCATGTTCTGCCCATTCAAATAAACGATCCCACTGGTCGGTTTAAGCTGAACAGTGTTAGATGACCTTAGAAGGACTTAAAAATTGTTTAATCCCACACCATTTGCTTTTCTTACCGAACACAAGTACCGGCAAACTATCTTTCATCCTTGATACTGACGCAAACGAGTTTCCTTAAAACTGACTTCATTTGCATTACAATCGAAGTAACGTTAGAATTTCAGCTTATAAACCCTTGCGTGACTAGGCACGCGAAGCTCAGGACAGGTCGGCGACTCAGAACTCAATAAAGCCGCACACGACAGTTCGACCGTCGAAGTCTGACGAGGTCCACCGTATGCTCCACACGATGTGGTGCAGGGACGGTGACTTGCGCGTGAATTAGTTTTAAGTGATAGTAGCCTTGCGCTGCAGCTACCGCACTCTCTCCTCCTCCCCCACCTGAGCCCGGTGTCAAGACAGAGTCAAGAAAACCGGAGATGGAAGAGGGCGCAGGTGGCTGGCGCGGCCGGAGCCGCCCCTGGGCGTGCGACCACACCTGGCTCGGATCCCACGGAGTGGGAGTGCCATAAAGGCCACATTAAGAAGGAGCCATTGCAACCTGACTCTCAGTCCGCCAGTCAGCCACTCCACACAAAACACACATTGGGCTGACTACGCGGTCCGATTTATCCCGTCAGTTGGCAACCTTCCAAGCCACGGCTTTTAGCGCACCGTGATAGTTTCAAGCGCGTCAGATTGTTTATAGTGAGGAAAATGCGCTGAGCTCTCGACCTCACTCTCTCCCCACCCCACAATCAGACCACTGTCCGATCCGGTCAGTTGTCTGATGCGAAGCGAAACGCAGCTGCTGGTGACCTCGTCTGCGTGTACTACGTACACGACCTGGCCCCCAAACACAAGCACCAGGATTTCACAGAACAGGGGGTTGAACGACATCTCACATGTGTGAGATGGCCAGAGGATCACGTTTAGAAGGAGCCATCGCAGCCTGACTCTCAGACCCCCAGTCAGCCACTCCACACAACACACATTGGACTAACTGCGAGGTCTGCGTCTAATTGTCAGTTGGCAACCTTCCAACCGCGGCACTCAACGTTACCGCACTCTCTTCTCCTCCCCACCTGAGCCCGGTCTCACGACACAGGCAAGAAGACCGGAGATGAGATGAGTTTCAAGCGCGTCAGATACTTTATAGTGAGGATTATGCGCTGAGCTGTCGACCTCACTCTCTCCCCACCCCACAGTCAGACTACTGTCGAGCCGGTCAGTTGCCTGATGTGGAAGTGGAGCACATTAGCTGACGGATCGGCGTACCCGTCTTCGCGCGCCTGGCACGACCTGGTCCCCATAACGAACACACCAGGATTCACAAACTCAGGGGATATGGGCAGCCATCGCCGTATGACTCCCTGTCCACTGGTCAGCCACTCGACACACACAGCACATACACTGGAGCCGACGGCGTGGTCTGGTGGAAGCGTTAGATTGGCAGACTTCCAACCACGGTTTCTGGGAAACCGTGATATACTCTGGTAAATGGCGATTGTGAGGGTGTAGTCGATTTATTGGTGTAGGTAGTGTGCGCTGATGTAACTTAGCCTCCGGTGGTTTACCGGAGGTTGTCGTGGAAGCGCATGTGTCCCTAATAGGCCCATGCGGTGTGTAAATGCGGGAGCAGTGAGGACAGTGAAGGTGGGCGCGTCGACTGTATGTCGGAGCCCCAGGCACTAGTTCACCAACCTCCGTGCGATGGATTCGCAGGTGACCGACCAGGCCGATGCGTGAGTTGAAGTTACGGGCGCAGTGTGGGCAGGAGAAATCGGTAGAGGCTGGGGCGATGTCATTCATGGTAGTGGGGGTGTCAGGGGCGCTAAGAATGGCAGGAGCGGAGGGTGCGCATGGTGTATCGGTGTTGTCGGCATTGTGGTGTATTCCGCTGTCATAGATGCGCATGTGACCGAATAGGCCCATGCGATGAGTGAATGCGCGAGGACAGTGAGGGCAGTGGAGGCGACGATCTCTGCTGTGTAATGGTGTTCCAGGCACTGGCTCACCAGTCTCTGTACGATGTATTCGCATGTGACCGACCAGGCCGATGCGTGAGGTGAATGTGCGGTCGCATTCAGTACAGCTTAGGAGAGATTCTCCATCGCTGATGGTGGTGGTGGTGGTGGAGGTAGTGAAGGCGAAGGCGGTGGTGGTTGCGGTGGTGGGGGTAGCAGGCGATGAGTAGATAGATGTGATCTCTATGATGGTGGGAGTAATGGAATTGATTCCAGGAGTGAGGGTGGGAGAGTCAGAAGGAGGGTTGGCCGAATTTCACATAGAAATTGGAATTGTCGGATTGTTGGTGCATTGCGTCCGAAGATTTCCAACCAGGCCGATTCGCGCGCGGAAGATGCGTTGACAGCGCGGGCATGTTGGCAGGGCCTGGGCATTGGCGGTGTTGGTCCGGGGCGCTGGTGACTTCGTGCCGGTCTTTTGGCCTTGGCGGCGGCGATCCGGTTGGCCTCGTAGAATGCTAAACCAGTTTTCACTGATCTTCTCCATGCCGGTCTATCCTGGGCGAGGTCCTCCCAGGTCGCCGAGTTGATTTACGGTTAGCTTCAGCGATTTCTTCAAAGTGTCCTTGTAGCGTTGTTTTTGACCTCCCTGTCGGTGAGAACCCGTAGCGACATCTCCGTAGAAAAGTCGTTTGGGTAGTCGCTCGTCGTCCATTCTTACCAGGTTGCCGCTCCATCGCAGTTGCACTTGCCTCAGCATGGCATGGATGCTGAGGATTCCGGTCCGCTCCAGGACTTTCGTGTCCGGGATCCTGTCTTGCCATCTCAGCTCCAGTATTCTGTGGAGGCAGCTGAGATGAAAGTGATTCAGCTTCCTGGCTTGGTTCGAGTAGTCCAGGTTTTCGCTCCGTATAGGAGTGTCGTCAAGACGACGGCCTTCTACATCTTCAGTTTGGTGTTCAGGTGAATACCGTGGCGATTCCACACGGAGGCCTGCAGCCGGCCGAAGGCCTGACAAGCTTTGGAGATCCGTTGGGCTACCTCGTCATCGATTCTCGTGTTGCGCGACATCGTGCTTCCTAGATAAGCGAAGGTTTCCACATTTTTGAGTTGAGCACCGTTGACATTGATTCGAGGAGCATTGTATTCCGCGCTGGGTGGCGGCTGGTGCATGACAACCGTTTTGGCTGTACTGATTGTTAATCCGAAATCGGCGCAGCCTTCGGCGAAAGAGTCCATGCTCCTTTGCATGTCCTCTTCCGCCACGGTGTTAATGGCACAGTCATCCGCGAAGAGCAAGTCATGGACTGTAGTCGTAGACACGCGCGTTGGAGCCTGCATACGCCGACTTTTGATAAGGTGCCCGTCAGTTCTGTAGGCGATGCGGAACCCACGCTGCTCATCGCAGTAGGCATCCATCAGCATAGCCGAGAACATGAGACTGAAGAGGGTGGGGGCCAGTACGCAGCCTGCTTCACTCCGTTGGTCACTGCGAATGCTTCGGATACCGTCCGTTGTCAGTGACGCGCGCCGTCATCCCGTCATGAAGCTGACGCACCATGTGCATGAACCGCTCAGGACAGCCGAATTTCTGCATGACTTTCCACTGTCCGTCACGATTCACCATGTCAAAGGCTTTCGTTAGATCCACGAAGGTAGTGTATAGGTGAGTTCGCATCTCCTGACACTTCTCTTGTAGCTGGCGGGCGGCAAAGATCATATCGGTTGTTCCGCGGTGTCGGCGTAAGCCACATTGGCTTTCCGGGAGCAGGCCCTGCTCTAGGTGACCGTTAAGACGATTGAGAAGGATACGGGCGAAGATCTTCCCGGCAATGTTGAGCAACGAGATGCCTCTGTGATTATCACAGAGTTGCCGGTTCCCCCTTCCGTTTGTAGAGATGGACGATGGTCGCGTCTTTGAAATCCTGAGGAACTTGTCCTTAGCGCCACATCTCCTGGAAGAGTGTTGTGAGTTCTGCCATCAGCCGGGGCCCACCGTGCTTGTAGACTTCCGGTGGGATTGCGTCGGATCCCGGTGCTTTACCGCTGGAAATCTGCTGCACGGCGGATGGTTTCCGGTAGGGAAGGCGGCAGATCCAGGTCGTGTTCGTGTCCACTTGAGGGAGCCGGTCAATGGCAGCATCGGAGTCGGCTGATGAGCAATTAAGGACACTACTGAAGTGCTCGGCCCAGCGCTTCAGAATTTGCGATTTCTCTGTCAGCAGTGTTGTGCCGTCAGAGCTGAGCAGCGGTGCGGACCCCTTGATACACGGGCCGTAGATGGCCTTGATGGCTTTGAAAAAGTTTTTCATTTCATTGCGGTCCGCATACCCTGGATTTCCTCAGCCTTTCCGGATCATCCAGGCATCTGCATCGCCCGCAGCCGTTGTTGTACAAGGCGCTGGCATCTGAAAAAAGAGCTGCTTTGGTGGCGTCAGTCCGAAGGTCCATGTAGGCTTTGTGTAGTCTATTCTTCTCCGCGAGGTAAGTTGCTGATGTCGGCGTCATTGTCGAATCAAACCAGTCCTGGTGTCGACGGTGTGCGCATCCGAGTATCGAGGGCGGTGGACTGGATGACATTTCGCAGTTGACACCATCGTGTCTCCACGGTAGCGGTATCATCTAGAGCATGCGAGGTCCTCCAGTTTCTTGGTTATTTGGTTGCTGAAATCAAAACAGTGAGCAGGCAATTTTTAATAAAGTGTATTTAACTTACATGGCGGCCTCTTACCTTGGGGCCTTCGTCGGGGTTGCAGTCGGAGCCTCATCTGAGAAATGACGAGGCGGTGATCTGTCCAACCATCGGCATCGTGGATCGCCGCGGATTTACCAGCACGTCCTGTCGATCTCGCCTCCGGACGAGAACATAGTACAGCAGATGCCAGCGCCGCGACCGAGGGTGCATCCACGTGGCCTTCTCCCGCGTCGGAAGGCGGAAGAAGGTGTTGGACAGCAGGAGACGGTGTTCCGCACATGTGCGCAGAAGAAGGAGGCCGTTATCGTTGCAGCTACCGAGACCGTGGGGACCCAGCACTCCCTGCAAGGCAGCGTGGTCCGTCCCGAAGCGGGCATTGAAGTCACCAAGGACAATTAACTTGTCCTCTTTCGGCGCAGTCGCCAGCAAGGCGTGCAGGTCCTCGTAGATTGGTCCTTCGCCGCATCAGAGCTCGTCATTGGGGAGCGTAGGCGCTGATGATGGTGGCGAACTGGTCTCCCCGAAGAGGCAGGCGGAGGCTCATCAGGCGATCATTGATACCCTGCGGCAGACAGGGCAGACGTCCCACGATGTCGTTACGGATGGCAAAGGCAACACCAGCGTCGCGTCGCTCTGCCTGGCCGGCCGCTCCAGAAGAAAGTGTAGCCGGCCCCACCTCCTCCAGCTGACCCTGCTCAGAGAATCGGGTCTCGCTGAGAGCAGCAATGTCCACCTTGTAGCGCGCCAGTTCCCGAGCGACTAGCGCCGTCCTCCGTTCCGGCCGGTTGCTCCTAGGATTGTCTAAAAGGGAGCGAACATTCCAGGCTGCTAGTGTGAGTGGACTCACCCGAGCAGCCCTAGAGAGTATGGCGAGGGGATGGGGACGGGGGTATTGTTGTTTGTTTTGAGTTTTACGACCGCGTATTTTGCGATCTGCGAGCCGCGGCCGGCTGCAGAAGACGTGAGACCCAGCATTTTTGGAGAGCACATTTTCTAGCCCTTCCTCCGCGAGGGAGGCAAGCAGTGCTATCCCTAAATAGGGCTGCTCGGACATCCCAGACGGCTGCCGAACTCCACTATGGGTCACGGATTTGTTTTAGTGGGAGAACGACCCGAGTTAGTCTGGGCCGCCTACGGGGTTACTGCCGCCCCCACCGTAGGACTTTTTGAGAGGGGAGAGGTGGGAAGTTCGGGAATAAGACATACCAGGTGTGGAGGCACACACAACACCGGAGACCCTCACCTGGTTTAGCCCGCCGGTCGTGACGGTTGCCCGGGGTGTGGCCGCTGGGAAGAACCCAACTTCGAGGAGCCACAAATGAGAGTTGGGTACCAGTTAGAGGCGGCCACAGGAGCATTCACCACCTGTACGAGACAAATGGAGCGACCAAATGCAAGCTGTGTGGTGCTGCCCCTAACTAGTACCCCTACACCCCAGCCGCACACACAGCCCAAGCGAAGGACAAGGGCCGCCAGACCGAACAACACCGACAGAAGGCTCAATGCCTCTCCCCCCCTCCTCGCCCATCGCGGGAACGCCTCATATGGCATGCAAGTAGACTGCTCACCAAACGTTCATCGAGGCAGATAACAACAAAAAAATCGATCATCCTAAGGCCGACACACTGGCTATAGCACGCCACTTCCGGTTCTGTTCGGTTATCTGCAGATGGTTTGACAATTGTGACCCGACCAATCAGCTACTGTGGGATAACTTCGTACTTGGACGGAAGCTGCCAACAGACAGTCCGCGGTCTACAAATACTGAATGATTTACCATATGCAAAGTAAAAGACCTAGTCACACGTATTTTGCCGATCTCGTGTCACTGGAGGACACAGCTGCGAGGGATTTGATTCATGCCTGTCAGACGAAACCGTGCTTTTTTCTCTTATATGAACTCCAGTTTTTAAATGTTGTAAATTCGTTGAAACGCATTTTTTTCAGTTCGATCGAAGCGTTTTATAATCCTGAGTTTAATTCATACGAAAAACATTGGAAGACAGGCATTCCAAAGAAGTATAATTCGAAGCAAAGAAGTCCTTTAGGAAACAATAAGAACCGTGGTAAGGATTCCTTGTATGGCTGCCTAGACAGGACACCGAAAAAGGGACAGCCCACAACAGACGTGGTTTGGCGTTAAATTCAAAGGAAATTATGTTTAGGGTTAAGGTAAGAGTTGGGGTTGAGGTCATGATTAGGCTAAGGGTTAAGGTTATTATCGAGTCACCTGTAGGATTTAGGTTTAGGGTAGGGCTAGGTTTAAGACTAAGGTGAGAGGTTAGTTTGAGGTGGTTCCTCTTTAAGCGGCCATAAAAGGCATCCCTTCCGGAAACATTATCAGGTAAATTTTCGACGCCGGTTCCCCAGGTCATCTTCAGACTTTTGGTAAGAGCACAAAAAACAGTTAAAATCTAAAACGTGCCGGAAAAATCGATATTGCTGAATCAGTCCTATCATCGTGGGTGCACATCTCATCCGGATTGGCTTTCGCCTTTTCCACTTTTCCTTGAGATTGTTGTACATGGCATCCAATTCGATGTGCTGATTGATGCACTAGTCATCAAAGTGAATGGTCTTTAAGAATTCCCAGCCTTTCTTCGATGGGCAGTCGCCAACAATGCGAATGTTAACCCATGCAAATTTGTGCCCAGTTTCCAGTGTATGAGCGCCAACTTAAGACAGGTGATCTCGTCTCTTTACAGCCAACTAACTTTCGTGTAGGCGTTGAGACCCATTCTCCTTTTTGGCCGTTATACACCGCATTGCAACTGTTGCACGGGATCTTGTAAACGGCTTCTTTTTTATCTAAATAGCCAACCCTATCCTAAGCTGGTTTCGAAGTATAGTTGCTGGTTTTTGTGCCATGTACATTTGATGCTTCCACGGGTGTCTTTCAACGAGTTCAGACACGTTCTCAATGCATGGAAATGCTCACCAGTTTTTTTGAGTTGGGCACTTGATCGGAACAATCTAGTTCCTTATCCTTTTCTTTTAATTCCCGATGTCTCATGCATCTATGTACGAAATCTCTAGGGTAAGCATTGCTGGAAAACAGATTAAAGATTATAAAGTTCAATTTGATAAAGTTCGCTGATGGTTTTTGTTCGATTGATGACGTTGTTGACAGTGCTTCGTCTGTGAGCGACAGGGTGGTTGCTCTCATACTGAAGGATAACATCCGCATGAGCTTCTTTGCGGTAAACTGAGGTTTGAAAGGTCCCATCAGTCTTTTGTTGTGCGAGAAACTCGAGAAAAGGCAGTTGGTTGTCAATTTCTTTTTCGAGCGTAAAGTTGATTCCAGGTATCCTCGATATAATAATGCTGTTCAGAGCTTCCAGTCGGTCCCTTTTAACGATGATAAACGTGTCATCAATGTAGCGTACCCATTACTTGGGGTTAACCAGTGGTAGGGCAGTTGCTTCTAAGTTTTGCATCATTACTGCCACTAGGAAGCCAGAGATGGGTGATCCCATAGGGGCTCCCTTTCGCTGTTGATAAAACTCTTGTGAGAATGAAAAGTACGTTTCTAGGCATAATTGCACGAGTTAAAGCAAGGCAGATTTAGGAAGATCCATGTCATAAACTTGGAGTAATTCTTCTGTATTTTACATTGCCAAAGCTGATGTATGGATGTAAAAAGAGAAATAACATCTAAAGATACCATTATTTCATCTGCTGCAAACTTGGGTCTTCATAATTTGTCCAGAAAACCTAGAGAGTTGTGAATGGATGTTTCACAATTCTTGTTAAATGAGTGTAATTTGCAGAAAAGCCACTTAGAATTCTTGTAATTGGGTGTACCGATTAACGGTACTATCGGTCGCAGTGGCACTTCTGGTAAGTGAACTTTAGGTAGTCCATGGATCTTAGTTATGGTTGGTTCGGATTCTCTCAAGGATTTGGCAATATATCCTGCTATTTGCTTCTTTCCTGTAAGACGTTTACGTACTTTTTCAATCGATGAATGCTGTGTTTTAGGGGTAGCTGCGTCAAGAATTTTATAGATTGACGGATCTTCTAACAATGACAGCATCTTTTTATCGAAGTCTGCTTTGTCTGCTGTTTAATCTCCTTTGTCCGCAGGAAGGATAACAAGGCTTTTATCTGTTTTGAAAGACTAAAGGGCTTTTATTTCAGCGTTTGATAGTACTGAAAATTGATTTCGGTTCTTCAAAGCATGCAGTGTTATTTCGAATTGTAAAATGTTCATCTTATGTAAAGGTTTCCTCTGATATACTGGACCCTAATTTCACCGGTTCAGTTTTATAGTTAGGGCTAGTGTTTGCGCTATGACATGGGTATATTTATTCTTCCTGAAATTTACATCATGGCCACCTCTTTTAAGCGAACGGGCTGGTTCCTATTCTTGTGTTCATAGAAGGCACCCCTACCGAGCAATCTGTCAGTTTTGTTTACCTCATCCAAAAAACCCCTAATATCACTGTTCCCGTTTTACAGGATTTGCTACCTGTCGTTTTCGTAGTGGGGCTACATACCCACTCGTTACCATGGACGGATTTTCTGACCAGCAAGGGATAATGACGTGTAATTTGTGACAGCTGCCAACGCAACACGCTCTAAACGTAACGGAGCTTAATTAAGTTCAACGTTTAATATTCATAGCATACTTAGGTCATTTTAGTATGCAAAATGTTTAATATCTCTAATGAATTTTACATGTTACAAAGGTTCAGCATTTGCGAAATGACAGCGAGCAACATGTTCACTAGATTCTATGAAAGTTTCATGAGGGGCAGAGTTGAACAAACCAAATCTAGCTATTTGAATCAAAAAGTAGTATGGTTATATATGTATCAGTAATCCATTAGATGGGATGTGGGAAGTTCGGATTGACCGTTAACAGATGATTATCTAGAGGTCTCTTGAAAACACTCACAGAGCTGGAATGCAAAACGTAAGTTGGTAAAGAAGTCCGCTGACGAATGCCTCTATGCATGAAAAAGGTGGAGCATGGATTTGTGTGGCAGAGTTCCTTTTTAAGCTGGCAATTATGTCTTCAAAAATTTATTTTTGTCGCCATGCCAAAAAATCTTAACGGTTGAGATTCAGATCAAGCCTCCTTACCAACTGAAAAGTTTCTATAAGGTCACCTCTGTCCTGTCTACGGTGGAGGGGAAGGTGCTTCAAGGTGGTCAAAAGCCGCTCCTAGGTGAAACTGTTGAACTGATGAACAGCCTTTGTAGCACGTCATTGCACGACTTCAAGAATACCGCTTACTTTGCGAAACCAAGGCTGCCAAACCGCAGATTCCAGGTGCGGCCGCACAAGTGTTCCATAAACCTTACCGAATAGATCCACATTCAAGTTAACAAATCTTCTCCGTGTCGCGCCCTAGCTGTGACTTTGGCCCACTGCGTTGTGATGCTTACGTCGCCGTCTTGCTCGAGTGTTTTAAGATCTTCGTGCATACTTACGGTTTAAAGTGGTTGCTTTACCAAGAAATAATGTCATGGGAATGCTTTCCTTTTGGTGTCTTTCAGATATCAAATGCACTACCACCCACTTCTTGGCAGTGCGTTTCACGCAATAGTTCTTGCTCCGTTCGTGCAGGTTCTCTGTGTTCTCGTACAGTAGCTGGTGGTCTTTCTCGTTTTTATCAACCTTCAGAGATTAAAATTGTCTACTATAAGTGATATATCCAATTTCAGTAGAGGATTCTGGCAGATTTTAATAATTCCATCTGACCCACTTGTGAAAACCTCGGTGGCTTTGGTGGGATTAGAACCCACGCTAGCAAGGGGAAGGCTCTACTACAGTTTTTTCACAAGTGGTTCAAACGAATTATTCAAATCCGCTAAAATAATCTACTCATTAATTGTGTCTGGTGGATTCTAGATTGATTGCTTAGGAAATCCTGCTTGTGCAGTCAGCTTGCTGTATCAGAATTCGTGGATTCCATACGTTGCCGTAGGCTGGGCGGGTAATTTTACCCAAGTGTGATTAAACTCACGGCTCCCGGTGGGGCCTCGTAGCTCAGTTGGCTCGATCGTTGGCCTTCCTCTTGCTGGCGTGTTTTCGTATCCCGCCGAGGCTGCCCAGTTTTTCACAAGTCGGTCAAAAGAATATCTGATTTCACTTCCTGAAATAAGCCATTTACATAGAGAATGAAGCTAACCGGCCAAAGAACTTATCCAAGAACAGACGCTTAAAGCGCGTCCATTATGCACCGTTGCTAAGAACAGTAACGTTTTTTCAGGATCATTTAAGAAATATTAAATCCAGTTCTAAGAGACTTACTGCTAACTCTAAGTTTGAACACTTTCGAATGAGGTGCTTATGCGCAAAGAAATCAAACGCTTCAATAAAGTCGAAGTAAAAGTCGTCTAATGGAAGTCCTTCATTCCTGGCCTTTAATCAATGTTCTAGAAACCTAAGAAGGTTTCTTAGAGAGGACATCTCTTCACATAAACCATGATGAAGTAAACTGATTTTACAGCGGAATGTATCGAGTGATATGACTGATATTTAAATTATCTTTTCCATCAGCTTACAGCAAATGCATGTCAGACTGACCAGTCGGTAATTTATGGAGTATAGCCATGATTCTTGCGTATGGCGGGTTACGACCGTAACCAACTTCTATGTATACTGAAGGTTACCAGCTTCGAGTGATTTTCAAACGATTATACAGAGTAGTTCTGCTAATTTTTCAGTTATTTGACGTAAGAGAGCACCCGGGATCCCGTCTGGCCAAAGGTAACTTGGCCGGATCCAACTTTTTAACAGCGCCAAAATTAGCTACTGTGTAACTAATACGGTGTTTTTAAGTGGGTTGTTGACGAAATAGCACAGAGAATAGGGCTGAAGACGTGGCTCCGTGGTATAGACACTTTGAAAAGTATTTTGAAGGAGGCTCGGCTTTTTGAGGGCCATCAATCACCATTTTACTGTTTTGTTTTTTAAGGTTGCGAGTTGGTTCCGATTCTTTTTATTACTTGTTATATCGCTATCAAAAACAGGCAAACTTTGCAGAAAATGAGATCAAGTATGCTCAATTCTCGGATGAGGAAGTGACAGCCTGATTCCACATACCCATATCTACAGCCTCAATTAAGTCTTCGAAATGTAAGGTGCTGGTAGGCGGAAACTATCGAACTTCAACCAAGCAATACTGAAAATTTAAAACAGCGGTGGCATGAAATGCCTGTAAGAGACAAAATTGTTGACGACAAGTTGAGGGCTGATAGTTTCAAAGGTTTTTTATCCAGAACGTTTTTTTGAAAATTCAACCACTGCACTCCCGACCATCCTCTTTGGACCATCGCTGTCCTCAAAACTATAACTTTTACCCTATGCGACGCAGCCTTATCCATTCGACACTTTCGTTGATCACAAATTCCTGGACCAAATAACGTCCCAGTCAGTATTTTTTAGGCGGATGCTGTGATATTGTTCGATCCCTTGTCTGCAAGCTATTTAATCCAGCTCTCGAAATCGAAACCTCTCCCAGTGTGTGGAAGGAATCACACATTCTGCTTATCTGCAAACCCGACCAAAATCCTTCATTTGTCAACATTTGGCCAATAAACACTTTTTCCGCAGTTTTGAAGATTTTGGATGCAAATTCCTATTTTCAACCTTAGAGCACCGATGTGTGCTAATCTGCGACGGAAACACTGAACTATCGTCAGACGCCCATCTCGCTGATTCTGCCAAACAGGCCAAAAGTTCAAAACATTTGCGGGATTTCATTTGCGAAGACGAAGCCTGTACAACATTATTCAAACTCCTACACAAATTTTTGGAAATGGCAAATGATATGCAGGACCTTAAAAATGGAGCTAGAGGAGTTTAAGAAACCTCCTCGACTTTTACCCAAACGAGCCAATCAGAAACCAGGGACGCTCTTCCAAGGTTGTCTGCCAGTGCCAGATCAATCGATAAATCTAATGAGAACTCGTTCAATTGATTTATTGACCTGTTGCCGGTAAACACAACCCGCCGTATTCACCTCCGGACTGGCGTCACTGGTGTCTGCTTGGCTCGTATCCCCCATAACTGTTGCTTGTTTTTGTTGTTGCCTTTATCTCCGACGAGTAAAGCCATGATTCTGGCGAGCGAAACTTCTTCTTTTTATTATTCTGCTTCTTCTTCCTCTTCTTTTCTTAAACATATATTTTTCCGGTCGCAGGCTTCGAACCTGCGAGGCTTTAAGGTTTCCGACGACATGTCGTACTCGTTCCCAGAAGGCACTTTAAATTAATCTTCACAGTAGGCCTAACAACTATATTTTTATTTCGTTCGACCTATTTAAACAAAGCTCAGTGGCCTTCGTGGGAATCGAGCCCATGAAAACAAAAGCAAGGTTCGAATACAGCTATCGCTCTAACCACCTGCGCTTTGGGGCCCCAATGGGAGCTGTATGTTTGGCATCCATGGTGTCTCATTGGCTCTTGTCCTCTATAACTGGTGCTTGTTCCTTCTTCTTCTTCTTCTTCTTCTTCTTCTTCTTCTTCTTCTTCTTCTTCTTCTTTTTCTTCTTGGTTTCCTTCACGTAAGAACACACACCCACAAGTTCAACCATCGTGTTCGACGATGTCCACCATATGCTGTACAGGGACGGTGACACGCACTGGATTATAGTGAGAGTAAACTTGCGTTGCGTCACTCTGTTCCAATCCCGCACCTCGACCCGATCACAAGACAGTTAAGAAGACCGGAGATGGGAGAGGGCGAAGGCACACCACTATTGTACTACTCCAAACAAGAACACAAGAACAGAAGAGAGGGGTGGATCGGATCCCAACCGAGTGGGAGTGCCATAAAGGCCACATTAAGAAGGAGCCATTGCAGCCTGAATCTCAATCTGCCAGTCGTCCATGGCAAACAAATGCACGCACTGGGCTGACCACGTTGTCCGAGCTATCCCGACAGTTGACAACCTTCCAAGCCACGGCTTTAAACGCACCGTGATAGTTTCAAGCGCGTCAAATTGTTTATAGTGAGGAAAATGCGCTGAGGTTTCGAACTCACTCTCTCCCCCACTCCCACAATTTTTGGAATTTATATTTGGTTAGCTCCGGCAAGGCACTGTATAAGCAAACAAAAAAATAACAAAAAGTAATGACAATGTGTGCAGATAAAATGTTCAAATTCTTAATAATGTGGACAGAACTTGTCCTGCCATGTCAAAAGTTAGCGATGTTTTAAAATTAATGTTAAACTAGACAAAATAGGAAGTAAAAATACTCATACCTTAAAAAGGGAGACAGAGTTCAAAAGGCTTTCATTTTTGAATAGAAAGTAGGAGAAAAAATGCTTAGGAAAATAAGGTCAAGTAGTAGGGTAGGGTAATACGGCAGTAGCATTTCAGAATGAGATAATGAAACGTCAAGATGAATCGTTCTTGATCACTTATGCGTATGAAACAAAATCTCACGAAAATGCGTCAATAAACTTAAGTCCTCAGCATCTGAGGATCCAGAATTGAATTCTGATGATTGTAAGTATCCAAAAAAACGGCAGCATTTTAGACTGTAGACCACCGAATGTGTACGTCAATCTGACTTCATGGTTTGGATGACTGGTGATATAAGGAGAATCTGAAGTACAAATATACGATAAAATCTTCATTTAATTTCAGGAAGGTAGAAATTATAAGAAATAAAGCCGCACATCTGAGCAGCTTTGGTCGTAATTCTATCGGCATGAGGCGAAAGATATAATTTATTGGTGAAGCTTAAGCCCAAGTCCTTGATGGAGGAACATTCAAGCATAGGACAGCCTTCAAAAATAAGAGGTTGCGGTAGCCTTACAGGCCCAAAACTCAAAAAAAACAAAAACAAGTGAGAAAGGATGTTTTGATAATTGTGGTTTTCCTACATAAAACGAACTCCAACCTTCATTTTCATTTTTTAAAATTGACCTATGTCTGTTCCCCAGATAAGATCCAAACTTTTTTACCAATAGATTTTACCAACTGTTGACTGAAGTGTTTCTTGTCACTTTTGAAAGCATATGTGTTGGGTTTCTCTGGCTTTTGAATCTTGGGCGATGTTGAACTTCGTGTCTTTGATTTTATACTGCTAAGGTATAAAGTGATGTCAAGGTTAAATACCTAAAGCAACCTCAGTAATACAAGCCATTGCAATTGGCGTATATTTTATAGGTTTGCACGGGTTGCGTATTGGCATTAGTGCAAGAGGTATTCGAGCTAACGTCACGGGATCCTCTCGACTGTTAACAGTATTTTGCATATAAACCGCCTCATCACGGCACTGGGTGACTGAAAGGCTTAAAGCACTTAAGAGGGAAAAGACGGTTAAGCAGGAGCTGGGTCATTAAGCACCGGCACATTCCTAACTACATTTAATATGACGCACTTGAATCTCTGACGACGGACTAAAATGCGGGGGTTGGAAAGCTCGTCAAATGACACGTTAACTCAGACCTTGTGCTAAATACTGTGTGGGGCGAGCGACTCGAAGAGTAGATGGCTCTCTCTTGACGCGCTCTCTTTGACCCCCGCAAAGCTTTAAGATCAGAGTCACCCTCTGTAAAAACGTAGTAGCTTTTTGCAGGTATCAGTTCGTGTGTGGTACGCGTATACTGACTGGTCAAATTTGGTAGCCACAGTGCCAGAGATCCCCTCCGCTTCTTTTCCCTTGTCTCGCCGTCAGAGCGAGGGGAGTGAGGGAGGGAGGAGAGAGAGAGAGAGAGCGGTTACTGAAGTGTAATCCACCAAACTAGTCCGATCGTCTTGACACTCTCACCACCGTGACTGGGTGAGTGGGCAAAGAGAGGGAGCACAGTAGCCGATGCAGAAGGCTGCCTTACCATCAGCTAACTTACGTGCAATTATCGGTGTTGCGGACACTCCGATTTGCAGAGGGTGGATGTTGTCTTTCGCGACAGTCGAGCTGTCATATAAAAGCCGTACTTCATTGATTGAGTAAGTAAATAACATTAGGCATACGAAAAAAATATATCGCGTTTTGCTCTGTACCACAATACGCCTACTTTTCTCGCCCTGGCGCGGGTGGAGTGATTTCTGGCACTAATGGTGTAGTGGTGGAAGAGGGGTTTTAAGTCCGGGATTTTCAGCCAGTTGCCCATTGTCTCCCATCAGGAGTACAAGGAAACGCCCAATATTTTCTTCCCTATCTGTCTCTGTTTAAAAAAACACTTCTGGTATATCCCACGGTTCCCCCTTTTGATTGCAGCCCCTGCGGGAATTTCCTACCTAATTGATGCATATGTAATTCCACCGTGCAGCTTCCGTGGATGCAAATTCTACTGCGAGGTCGCAGGTACTAGAGGCGTCGAAAAAAGCAAACGGCAATGAGTAGTCATTTGCCCGAAACTAAACTGGGTTGATGTGAGAGAAGAAGAGCAGAAGACGTTTAGATTCAAAGAATAGGCGGAAGCTAATGTTCCTGAGACGTTACTAAAATAGCTTGTGAAAGGAGGAGGCAATTCATGAACCACCATAAACCTTGATGCCTACCCGGAAACCACGGTGAATCAAATTGAGACACAAAGAACCAGGAGCGTATGAGCCGCCTCCAATGACAGGCTGTCACAATTGAATTCAACTACGGAGAGTCGGCCAAATTAGTTGAAGTAAGCTTTATTAAACACAAATTAATGTGAGGATTAATGTGAGGCCAAAATTGGTTTGTCGGCTCTATATGACCTGTTTTAGTATGAGGTCCGTTGATAAAAGGCCTCACAGTGAACAATCTTGTTGTCACAGGAACAAAACTTGTGGATTTGTTCTACTGTAAGCCTATCAGTCTCAATCGTTTGCTAGGTGTCAGATAACATGAATCAACCGTTAGCTGCATCGCACCGCTTAAAGGAACGTCAGATAACGTTTAACGGATTTAATTCCAGGTGTGGGAAAAGAAACTTCGTATGAACGACTTAAAAAAACTGACCCTGACGCGAATTGCCGGACACGGAGAAATGACGTTAACTGTCAGGTCGCGGCTCGCTTGACGCGATCCAGCAACACGTTAAAGTTCAAAACGGTCTAAGTACTCGCGAGAGGTGAAAATTGCGTGAAGCGCGAGCCTTCGGTTTAAATAATAAGTCACACAGGGAGTATGCAGAAAAACTTTAAATCTTGACCCCCACCCTAATATTCCTGAAATATAGCAAAGTTTGCCTGTATTAGGGGAGGATCCTATTCATGTGTCCTCCTATGTTTCAAATAAGCTTTTGCAGTGCCTACGCATGAAAGCTAATTTTGACTGGCGCTGTCACCTCGGTCGGGTACCCTTTATCTGGAACAAGTGCAAAGATGTAGAAGCGATCGAGTTGTTTTGACGATCTCGATTTCTCATCTGAGTCCCAACCTTCCTGATAAAATCTGAAAATATTCAAATGTAAGTTTAAACACGGGTTTTCCACTCAGGCAATACTAGGTTGCAAGTGTCTCAAAGAACGAATATAATTAGATGTGTTCTATTATAAAAAAACAAGTGCTGAGCCTAACGAGAGGCCGTTCCCTGAAAATTCTGCTATTTTGCCCTCTTTATAGTAAACTACCAGTTTTCCCAAAACATCTTGCTAATTGCGAAATAATCAGCTTAATGTGTGAGCGGTAGTGAGTCAATGAATGCCTTACAGGTGGCCTTGTGCTAAATTCTGAGTGGCGGGCGGGAGGGGTTAATTGTTACGTTAATTGAAACAAACTCCACCTCGCAATTTAGTTAACGGCCAGCTGTAGTATGGAGTCACATTTTTCCGTGTCCAATGGTGATTTGGAGACGTCAGTTGCCCGATGGTGTTCCCGCTTCAGAACTCAATAGTGAACTACCTCAGGTTTAACCTTCAGTCTTCTGGTCTGGTGTTTGTGATCTCACTGGCAGATTGCGACAAATAAACTAGACACAGCCATTCTAATGTCCTTTTTATTAGTCAGAAAAATATTTCGGGGACCAAAGGCTGTTAAATTTAACAAGGTCTGTATGCTGGTTAAACGTTTCGTTTACCTTATACCTGAAGCTTTGATGCTGGAAAAGAAAAAAGGATTTTGGTTTCTTGGAAAGCAGAGTAAGCCAATATTTCAAACGCTTCGTTCCTGAATACACACTGCTCCGAGAACTGACATTTTAATAGATGTTCATTGTTACTTCAACGTTTACGTAATCTCCTCGAATGCTCGAATGCAGAAATCAATGGTTTTCGTAAAAAAATCTAAACAAAACACAAACGTTCATGAAGTGCAATTTTGTGAAAAGGCAAGGTAGAACTTAACCACAGAACCAGCATAGGAACATGTAGTGAAAGTCATGGTTAGTGACAGCTGTCATCGCCTCACAGGATATTTTATACCCAGGTTCGTGCTATTGCTGATAAACAACAACATCCAGATATGATGTCTTAGAAATAGATACACGATAGCATAGCCTAATGCGAAGACTAAACCCCAGTCATCTCCTCAATCTAAAATTTATTATTTAAATCTGGCTCTTAAGTGAATGCACATTTTAGCCCGAAAAATGTTCGGATGCCTTTCTCGTAAAGCAAATCATACATTTGTCTACCTAAGTAAGAAGAGGTCCGAATATGGCTTCCATAATGCTTTACTAAATGCTGACCAAGTTTCATACTTCATAAGAAGCTTTAACAAACGGAGAGATGGGCTGCAGTATGAAAAGGCATTTCGTTGTCTTTAAAAATATCCTCTTAACCGAAAGATAAACAATTTTTCCAACATAATGTTTGAAGGAGGCGCACTATTTTACCAAATGAAAACGAGGATGCTTTTTGTGCTTATTTTTCATAAAATATATTCACATTTAAAAGGGCATCGAAAATCGATTTAAAACATTCCTACAAATGTAAGCACTTATTTTAAACAGAATATCATTTATGCAGGCGGCAGGAAAAAACTCGCAAAAAAAATATACACCAGAGTCTGACTGAACTACTTTGGAATTATGCTACATGATATTAATGATAACCCAATTAATCTTCATAATTTGAAAAATTTTTGAGAATTCCGGTTAACAGGTTATGACATAAACTAGCTACTGTACGTTAGTTAAAACCAATACGACAATCTGAAAAGCCTTAATGTTGCAATTCTGTAGAACTAGATCCCCATAGCAACGAGAAATTCACTCAGTAATTAAATAGCAGATACTTAAAGTGGTCCCTAAGAAGGGGAATCCGTAAAAGTAGCCAGAAAAATCTTAGATATACGTGAGTCTTACCATCGCCGACCATATTTATTTCGCTACTTGATAGGTAAACATTTGTTTTCGATCATGTCTTGTCAGGTCAGCATAGTTATATGCGAACGAGGTAAGTGTACATGAAATCGTACAGCAGTGCTGTAAACGTTATCTTTACCGAAACGTTTTCAGGCTCTTTTTCATAATGTAGCTTTAAACCGTGTTCCCATTGGGAACATCAGCTCTTGTAATTTAAATGCACTTACTAAGCAACAACCGCCCAACCCCAGTAAAGGTGCGCATTACTATTTAATTAGTAGCGCCACCTTCATACTGCATGTACATCCGAAAACTTTGGCTCGGCGACAGCGGATATGAGATTTAAGATAAAAATCTAATTACAAAATTACTCTGAGGCACGATGCAGCAAGACCGTTCAAGACGTAAGCGCATAAGCTATTGACATTCGGTATTGGTGCATTCATGGTTCTCTATATCGTTATTTCGCCTATAAGACTGGAATGGCCATTTCTGGCTTATTAGCCGTCATCAGCCAGCCATACCCAACCCCAGGCGCTGCGGCGCCCGAGGCTCGAACTCACGACCTGGTGGGCACAAGTATAACGCTCTACCCACTGCGCCACGAGCTCGATGTCATGCCGGTTTTTGATCAGGGATATAAGCAATAGTAAGTAGGCGATCAACGATCAGTTACAGGACTCAATCGTCCCGTTGTGCCTTGGGGCTAATTCTCCAGCCCCGCCAGCAGCCGTAAGGCCGCTAAGGATATAGGCAGAATAACATGACCGACAAAGACAAGGGAGACTGGAATGGCCATTTCTGGCTTATTAGCCGTCATCAGCCAGCCATACCCAACCCAAGGCGCTGCGGCACCCGAGGCTCGAACTCGCGACCTGTTGGGCACAAGTCTAACGCTCTACCCACTGCGCCACGAGCTCGATGTCTTGCCGTTTTTGATCGGGAATATTAGCTATGGTAAGTAGGCGCTCACCGATCAGTTACAGGACTCACTCGTCCCGTTGTGCCTTGGGGCTAACTCTCCAGCCCCGCCAGCAGCCGTAAGGCAGCTAAGGATATAGGCAGAATAACATGACCGACGAAGACATGTGAGACTGGAATGGCCATTTCTGGCTTATTAGTCGTATGGCTGGCTGATGACGGCTAATTAGACAGAAATGGCCATTCCAGTCTCCCTTGTCTTTGTCGGTCATGTTATTCTGCCTATATACTTAGCTGCCTTACGGCTGCTGGCGGGGCTGGAGAGTTACCCCTAAGGCACAACGGGACGAGTGAGTCCTGTAACTGATCGGTGAGCGCCTACTTACCATAGCTAATATTCCCGATCAAAAAGGGAGTTGTTCCCTGGAGCTCAGACTAGAGCGTTCGCAGGCGGTCACATACTGACGTGTAGCATATGATGCAATTGAACCGACAAAGACAAGGGAACCTGGAATGGCCATTTCTGGCTTATAAGCCGTCATCAGCCAGTCATACCCAATCCCAACGGAACGTGCATGTTCCTTAAGCAGATCGCTGAGCTCCACACTGTCATCATATTCCCGATCACAACCGACAAAACAACGAGCCCGTGGCTCAATGGTAGAGCGTTCGACTCAAATACTAAAGGTCGCGGTTTCGAATCCCAGGTGTGCCACACTTGGGATTGGGTTTGACTGGCTGATGACGGCTAATAAGCCAGAAATGGCCATTCCGGTCTCCCTTGTCTTTGTCGGTTCCATTCCATCATATGCTACACGTCGCTATGCGACCGCCTGCGAAGGCTCTAGTCTGAGCTCCAGGGCACAACGGAACGTGCATGTTCCTTAAGCAGATCGGTGAGCCCCACACTATCATCATATTCCCGATCACAACCGACAAAACAACGAGCCCGTGGCTCAATGGTAGAGCGTTCGACTCAAATACCAAAGGTCATGGGTTCGAATCCCAGGTGTGCCACACTTGGGATTGGGTATGACTGGCTGATGACGGCTAATAAGCCAGAAATGGCCATTCGGTCTTCTTCTTTGTCGGTTCCATTCCATCATATGCTACACGTCGCTATGCGACCGCCTGCGAGGGCTCTAGTCTGAACTCCAGGGCACAACGGAACGTGCATGTTCCTTAAACAGATCGGTGAGCCCCACACTATCATATATATATATATATATATATATATATATATATATATATATATATATATATATATAACTTGAAAACTTACTTCGGAAAGTGCCTATTGACATGACAGTTCGACCGTCGGTTTCGACGAGGTCGACCGCCTGCGCCACAGCAAGGTGGCACAGGAACGACAACTTGCGCATGATTTAGATTATAGTGGTAATTAACTTACAATACATCTGTCGCACTCACTCCTCCCCCAACTTAGGCTGGATGTCATGATCAAGTTAAAAAGACCGGAAGCGGGCGAGGATGCAAAAAGCTATCACGGACGACAACACCTGTGCAATCCGTTAACCTTAGCTTACTTTGTCTATCATGATGGATTCGAGTAAGAATCCGAAACTTTAGGCTAAGAAAGCTCTTGTTCCAGTGATCGTGGTTCCTTCTTCGCGACGGTAAATATAGACCTCTGGAGTGAGGAGAAGGAAGAACAGATATAAGGAGACATTCATCGCCAAGTAAAAGGCTGCTTAACACATGCATGTGTGGCACATGCTAGATGGAGATTTCACGTGACGTCAACCCTTGTACTAAATTTCATATTCTATTGACTTCGGTCGAACTCTCTGCATCAGAATACAATGACTCGTTCTTAATGTGGTCTCTAGGGCACTCCGAGTTATTGGACCCGAAACTCCCTTATTGGAAACGGGTTCGGGTACGTAGGAAACAGCAAGGGAGTACAAAGTGTGGACGTGACTTCGGTCCCCTCAGGTACTACGCAAACGCCCGTCTTAAGTCGTACTGATCGTTTTGAAATCAGAGAAGGGAAGGTTCGAGATTAGAGCGCGATATAGGTTACGCAAGTAAGTTTAACTATGAAAACCGTTACGGGCCAATCACCACCGCGCCCTCACCGATACAGTGGTGGCCATCGTCGCATGCGAAGGACAAACCTAGTATGATCTGAGGAAAGTCAGAGGCGCGCAAATGACGAGCTGCCTACCAAGATGACGTGATAACAGGAGTAGGGTAGTAATTGATGCGGCGGTAATCATGACTGCGCCGTCGTTGGCCCCTGTATTGTGGCGTGGTTAGGTGCTTATCCGTCCTAGGTTCTCCGCGGTGGAATTCACGTTTGGCCTAATTCCGTGTTTGCTCTTACGTTCGATGAGCTGCGCCCGGAGGGCCTGGTAGGCTGCCGGAAGGGCGACACAACGGTTGATCGACGTAGGCTCCGTATGCCA
>WEDG01002526.1:0-242247 GCA_017591395.1 Schistocephalus solidus
GCAGAGGCTGTTTTTATCAAGTCGACGAAGGTGATAAAACAAATTCCAAATTGATGTCGTTTTTGTGAGGTAATTCGGCAAAAGAAAAAATTCCCCGAAAAATTCCAAAGAGCGATTGCGTACGTGCAGTGGCAGCTTTAATGTCAGGATCAGAACAAGCGAAGTGTTAACGGTTTTCAAACTGTCCAAGCCGGAGAACAAAAAGATACGTGGTTCCTTTGCACACGATGACCTTGAAGTTTGAGGTTATTGAAACGCCATGGATGTTGAGTAGCCATGGTGGTACTGTAAAGGCTTGTATTTTTCGGGAATTTTATTAAGTGGGGATTTGGAGTATACCTTCTTCTTAGGTCTTTATAAATAGGCATTTTCGGTTATGACGGCGTGCGTAGTAATGCTTTTGGGATATGAGAACTACATTCGCGTCCTTCTGAGTCTGTAGTACTTAACACGGATGTGTTGTAGTTTGGATAGTGTGGGTAGTGAGCATTTTGTGTCAGTGGTTGCTCGTTCTGCGGTGGTCCTGTAGTCATTATTGGTGTCACTGTAGTCGTTATACTATTATCTAGCAGGTTCTCTAGACTGGGTGCAGCATCTCTGTTTTCCTGCTTTTCTTAGTTGCTGTTAGTGTATAAGAGTTTTGGTTTTGGCTATTAATGACCTCCCCTTCTAACTGCTTTTGGAGTTGTGCGTAGTTTGTCATGGGTGTCGGAGCTAGAAGAATACGTTGCATGCTCGACTAAAGGAATAGTCTGTTGATTATTTTGTATGTTCTATGGTTTTATTCTAGAGTCGTCTTCGCTGCATTTGATGTTAAGTCTGAACCTAGGAAAGATTTAAGCGTTTGGAAACTTTTGTTTAATGCAGGATTATTTAGTATCATTTCAGCCTCGGTTTGCGTAAAGAATGAAAGGACTACTGGTTTTTTGTGAATTTTTGAGTTTCGTCTTTTGATAGAACCTATTTGGATTTTAAGGCCATCGGAGTGTACAGTTTCCTGGAAAGTCGGCAGTGGGTTTTTAACCTGTGGTGAATCGCGGATATTTATATTTATTTATTTATTGCCAGTTAACAGGCAAGGCCAGACAAAATATATACAGAAGACGGTCAGGCTGACAGGGAAAAAACTCCTGGTCGTTGTTTCAAGTGTTTCCAGGGAGAAAAAAACTGCCACTTATTGAGTAATTAATGTTCGGGTCAGGGAAGCGTTGACACAGGTGCCCGGTGAAGAACTTCTCCATTCAGTGTTATGGATCTGGTATTCTGCACCAGCAGGTATGTCGGCGAGCGGCTGTTCGCTATCGACTGAGAAATAAGCCGATTGAGGTCTGCAGAGCCAGCAATATTGCCCTCAGCATGAAGTCCGGCCCATGATTCAGAGTCCGTGAATGCCCTCGGAACCGAAGAGAGCTTCCACAGAGTCAGCACTTAAAAGTTTTGGAAGGTATTCTGAGTGTAGAAAACTAGTGACAGCTCGCGTAAACAAGGGATAGCTTTGCTGAATTTTGATACTTCGGTAGCTTATTCCAGGATGCTGCTACTGAGCGTCTACCGAAAAGAAAACTAGTCAGTATCTCAACTGTGCGCCAAAGAAACAAATAAAAACACATCTCGATGACTGGTGCGCCGAGAGTAGTCGAGCTGCCTCAAAGATGAAAGGGGTTAAATGTACAACTGTGTATAGGTTTAAACAGTAAAAATAGTCCCTTCTGTAATCTGCGAAGCCAGCGCTCACAGCGTTGTTGGTAGGACAGGTTTCGGTGTTCTGAATAGAAAACTCTTTTTGTAAAGAAATGCTGGACTGATTCTATCTTCTTTCGTTCACTAGCGTGCCGAAGGCTAAATAGAAACTAGTACTATTCCAGACTAGGCCTGACATACATTTTATAGAGGCTGATTCTAATGTTGACGGTTTTAAAATTTCTGAGAATAAACCCAGTAGTTTGGCATGCTTTCGAGACAATCAGGGCGCAGTGCTCTGACAGATTAAAACTTCTAGAATATCATATGCCCAGATCCTTTATAACTCCGGGCACATTTAGATCGTGACCGTCTATGCTTAGGTGGGGCTGATGGTTTACGCCAATAACCATAACGGAGCACTTGTGCCAAGAAAGTGAAAGGCCCCATGTGCGACACAATTGAGCGAAGGCCTGAAGATCCTTTTTTAATAGCTCAAGCACGATGTTGCGATCGACCGGTCAATATCGATAGGCAACTTTTTAATCGTCAGTGTACATAAAGGGCCTATCATACTGAAAACAATCAGAAACATCGTTGACAAAGAGGCAAAATAGAAGCGGCTGAGCACGCTGCCCTGAATGACCCTGCTCCTCACATGCGTGGGGTTGAAGATAACATCAGAAATTTTAACCCGTTGTGCGGGAGCATTTTAATAGGAAAATATTAAGTTCAGAATCCTGTTACCTATGCCGAAAGAGGCAGGTTTCAGCAGTAGGAGGTCATCGTTAACACGATCAAAAGCATTCGCGAAATCGAAATAAACTGTGTTAATTTCAAAACCGCTGTCTCTAGATTGTAGCACATGATCATAGGAAGAGAGCTGGCAGGTGTCACAAGACCTCTTTTCGAGAAACCCATGCTAAGCCGTATTAAGTAGGTTATTCTTTGTTAGGTGACGCATCATCTTGTCTTTGATCAAGGTCTCTTCGATCTTCGAGACTGCTGGTAGTGTATTTATTGGTCTAAAGTCGTCAAATGACGTAGGTCTGCCGTGTTTCGGTAAAGGCATTATGTGCGATTCCTTCCATAAAATAGGGAAAGTTTCACTTTCAAGAGTAAGATTAAATATCTTATACAGAAGGGACGGAAATATATCGTTTGCATTCACCTTTAGAACGCTGACCGGGACACCATCTGTTCCAGGACTGTAAGGTTGAAGAAAACGCCGAATGGCTATGATCACAGCCCAGAGGGTAAAAGTAATCGTTTCGAGGACGTTACCAGTCCAAACCAGGATGTTTGGAAAGGGAGCGGCAGTATGTTCACTAAACGTTCTAGACAAGAAAGCATTGAAGCTATCAGCAGTCAACTTAGCGTCAGCTCTAGGGTTTCCGAATCTGTCTCGAAGTACGGTGTGCTGCGTTTTTCTCTGCGCTTTTACTGTAAGCGAAAAGAGTTTCGCAAAATTTAACGAACGTTTTTCGGCAAAGTTAACCTTATCAGCTAGTCATTTATCATCAGACAGCCTCTTAGCCTCTTAAAGGTTTGTAGGATCAAGGGCAGTATGAAGGTGTCTTTTTGTAGATGAAAACGACGGGAGAGCCTACGCAGTCTACGGCGGAATGATAAATGGAGGTAGACTTCATCCTTGACATTATTTATTTTCTTACGGAGAACAAAACGAGAAATGAGTGGACTTTGAACTTGGAACAAAGTATCAGTACAAAACATTCAGATCCGAACATACAGAGAAGTTAGTCCAATCGTAGGAATTTAGGTGTGTTCGTAATTCCCTAATATTTGCTGATCTGAAGTCACGGAAAAAGCTATATTTTTTGTTAAACGTTTCAGAAGCCTCTAGTTCTAGTGCAGAAAGAACTGTAGCATGATCAGAACTCCCAAGTTGATTTAAAGGTGACACTGACAATGGCTGACAACCTCTACAGAAAATAAGATCAAGTATGTTTGATCCTCGCGTGGGAAAATCAACTAACTGGTCCCGCATGCCTATATCTATGGCCTCAAGTAGGTCTTCGAACTTTGAAGGACCGGAAAGTGGAAACCAATGAACTTCAGGAAGATTGAATTCACCTGCAATGAAGCAGTACTTCAGATTCAAGTCAGCTGCGGCGTGAAATGCCTGTGAGAGACAAAGATCGTAATCCTCGATGGCATTGGGTGGGCGATAGACACTTCCAACGAGTAAAGAGTAGTTATCTGTTAGAACTACTCGGAGCCAACAGCTCTCTTCTACCGCGGTAAATTGGTGATAGTCCAACGGAAGAAATGTAAGTGTTTGCCTAACATAGATACAGCTTCCTCTGCCACGGCCCTCGTGTCTATCATTCCGAATGTAAGCGTAGCCTCGGAGTCGGATACACAGGGTGTTGCCCATGTCTCTGTAACTTTTACAATTTCGGGGCGGTGAATGAAAACCAGTGTCTGGAGCAAAGGCATCTTATTAAGCAAAGATCTGGCATTGAGGACGATTATTTAAGCGGGCACGTTTTCGGTTTCTGAAACGGGACAGTAAGGCTGTCAGCGTGACTGCCTTCGTCCAAAGAAATGCTCTTTTCACTTGAACTATCTGTCCGTCCCTTATTTTGAGATTTGCCTCGCCATTGGTTTTTCATGTTTCCAGTTCTTTTATTAGCTATCGCATTTTCTTTCGCTCTTTCAGCCCATATTGCGGTTGAAAAAATACTTCAGAATGCGGATCCCGTGGGGTTGTTTTTCTCTGTAGAATGAGCTGTATCTGTGCTTCGTTTTCCAAGATGATTTTAAGAGGTCTTGGTCGAGGATTTGAATCGGGTTTTGACAGAGCCTTCCCTATTCTACATGCCTTGGGAACTTGAATGGAGTCGTTGTCCGTAAGCAACGGTTTCGCATACGATTGAAGGAGTTACCAGTCGTGTTTTACTCGCTCCTTCGGAATTACTGACGCTGACTCAGGAATGCCCTTTATGATAACATTATGTTTTCGATTCAATCGAGCGCCCGTTTTTAAATCAGGTCTTTGGACTGAGTGAATACTTGTAACCATTTCACTTGGTCCGATTTATTGATTTCTATTTAAATTAATTCTACGTTTTGATCTATCGGCAATTTCAGAGGAAACCAAATGTTCGATAGACTCTCATCGATAAAAACGCCTGAGTGTAGTTGTAACTGAATTTGCATCAAACAGAGAATCGAGGACCGTAAACAGAGATTCATGTTTCTCTAAAAACTATGGTATAAGAGAGATGGCAGAGATGTCAATTTGATCGATTTTACTTTCGTGTCAATAATTATTTCTGAGTCTTTTTGTTGGACGTATAATAATAAAAATAATAATTATAATTATAATAGTAGTTAATGCCAGTTTACAGGCATTGTCATATGAAATATTCAGTGGGGATCAGGCTGACAGAGTTAAAACTCCTGAATATATACCATTTTAAGTGTTTTATCTATCTTTATTTTATCCAGGAGAAAAAACTGCCGCCTGTAAGGATGAAAGCAGTTCAGATCAGGGAAGGGCTAACACAAGTGCAGTCTGTTTGCAGTCTCTCTGTCATTGTTAGGAACCGGGATTCTGCCCCAGGCAAGCGTGCATCCGTGGACGGTTGCTCATTGTCTGCCGAAGAAGTCAACGGGTGCAGGCTGTAGAGACGGCACCTAACCCCTCAAGGTAACACCTGCGATCGGGTTCAGATGCCACGCACTCCGTTAAATAGGAAAACAGATTCTACCGCGTTGGCACCCAGAATTCTTGGAAACTGTTCTGAATGCAAAAAAATAGTAATATTTATCTTAAACAAAGAATGACTTTGCTGGATTTTTATATTATGGGGTAGTTTATTCCACATGGCTATGGCGTTAACCGAAAAGAATCAGCAATACTTAACTGTGCAAGTTATTGGAAGAAATAAAAAGACATTGCGATGACTGCTGCGCCGCGGGTGGTCAAGCTGCCTCACAGTGGTAAGGGGATTAAATGTACGACTATTCAAAAGCTTAAACAGTACAAAGAGCCCTTTATGCGCTCAGTGAAACCATAAGGGATCAATGTTTACAAGCCCACAGCGTTCTTGATACGACAGATTACGGTGCTCCAATTATAAAATTCTTTTCGAGAAGAAGTGCTGAAACGGTTCTATTTTCTTCCGTTCACTAGCGCGCAGAAGGCGAAATATAAACGAGCAGTATTCTAGGCCAGGTCTAACGTACATTTTATAAAGGTTGAGTCTTATATCAATAGTTTTAAAATTTCGGAGGTTAAACCCTGTAGTTCTGCGTGCTCTGGAGACAATCAGGGCGCAATGCTCTGACAGATTGAGACCGTTGGAATATGATATGCCCAGATCCTTAAAAACGCCAGGCACATTTAGATCGTGGCCAGCTATGATTAGTTGAGACTGATAGTCGTCACCATCAACCATAACCTTTGGACTGAGTGAATACTTGTAACCATTTCACTTGGTTCGATTTTATTGATTTCTATTTAAATTAATTCTACGTTTTTGATCTATCGGCAATTTTCAGAGGAAACCAAATGTTCGATAGACTCTCATCGATAAAAACGCCTGAGTGTAGTTGTAACTGAATTTGCATCAAACAGAGAATCGAGGACCGTAAACAGAGATTCATGTTTCTCTAAACTATGGTATAAGAGAGATGGCAGAGACGTTAATTTGATCGATTTTACTTTCGTGTCAATAATTATTTCTGAGTCTTTTTGTTGGACGTATAATAATAAAAATAATAATTATAATTATAATAGTAGTTAATGCCAGTTTACAGGCATTGTCATATGAAATATTCAGTGGGGATCAGGCTGACAGAGTTAAAACTCCTGAATGTATACCATTTTAAGTGTTTTATCTATCTTTATTTTATCCAGGAGAAAAAACTGCCGCCTGTAAGGATGAAAGCAGTTCAGATCAGGGAAGGGCTAACACAAGTGCAGTCTGTTTGCAGTCTCTCTGTCATTGTTAGGAACCGGGATTCTGCCCCAGGCAAGCGTGCATCCGTGGACGGTTGCTCATTGTCTGCCGAAGAAGTCAACGGGTGCAGGCTGTAGAGACGGCACCTAACCCCTCAAGGTAACACCTGCGATCGGGTTCAGATGCCACGCACTCCGTTAAATAGGAAAACAGATTCTACCGCGTTGGCACCCAGAATTCTTGGAAACTGTTCTGAATGCAAAAAAATAGTAATATTTATCTTAAACAAAGAATGACTTTGCTGGATTTTTATATTATGGGGTAGTTTATTCCACATGGCTATGGCGTTAACCGAAAAGAATCAGCAATACTTAACTGTGCAAGTTATTGGAAGAAATAAAAAGACATTGCGATGACTGCTGCGCCGCGGGTGGTCAAGCTGCCTCACAGTGGTAAGGAGATTAAATGTACGACTATTCAAAAGCTTAAACAGTACAAAGAGCCCTTTATGCGCTCAGTGAAACCATAAGGGATCAATGTTTACAAGCCCACAGCGTTCTTTATACGACAGAATGAAGGGCAGAACGGAAAGGTCGTTTTGCAAATGGAATCGACGAGAGAGTTTACGCAACCTACGGGAAAAGATTAAGGGGGATAAACCTCATCCGTGACATTAATTAATTTCTTACAGGGAACAAAACGAGAAATAATTGGATCCCTTACTTCGAAAAGCATACCGGTACAGGTGTTCACATCCTGACATATAAAGAAATTAGACCAGTCGTGGAAGTTAAGATGTATCAGTTAAGATTTATATGAGTCTTTGGATTTTAAAATACAACGAAGCCAAGACACTAAGATAACAAGATTTTGTTTATAAGCGTTGTCAAAAACTTCAAAAATTATTCAACTTTTGACTTCTCTTAAAGCGGAAGTTTTCACACAGGTCAGATTTCGGTTTGTTGCGTCGAGGCGTAACTTCAAGCCCTGAGTAATGATTGAAATATAAAACGCTAGGAAAAGATCGAATTTCAGGCTGATTTCAACTGACGCGTTTGGAATGCCAAACGTATTGCAGGATCATGCAAATCTAGAAGGTCAACTAATGGCATGCTCATTAACCTTTTTGCAAGTTAGTCTTCGTCCTGACCGAATTAAAATTGAGACCTGATTGGAGACAAAATACTAAATTGTCCTCTATTTTGCTCAAAATTTCCTTAAGATCATTTTTCACACGTCGTTTACATATCCGTTTATAGTCGTGCCAAATAATTTATGGCATATAAATTTACTAATACCTAGAGTGAAACGGTTACATAGCGAAAACGGAATGTGCAGTGGAGAGCACAGACAGCATGTCAGATGCACAAAATAAAGGCGGAATGGACGCGCGCGCCACTAGTTCTCGAAAAACGGGAACTAAATGATTGTATGAATCGTTCAATCCAGTTATTTATTCACATTTTTCAACAGCCCTATCACGAGAAGTCACGATACGAGTACATTCAGTCACCATACGATGCTAGTATGGTTTTGCAGCAGCCTCTGTCTGCCAAGGCAATATCCGGTAAATCACACTATCGGAGTGCATACATTCGTTTTCAATCATATTGGCGTGTGTTAATTGAACCAACAAAGCTTTCCATTGTCCAGTTCAGTTGCGAAATGTGAATCCAGGTACCAGTCGCCGTGAATTGCTATTTAGTATGTTCCCAACAGTACATCACCAAAATGTATTTTAACAGAAATATCTCCCAAGATGGGCCTCAATGAGTCTTCAAATTAGAGAAGTTTGTAATCCTAAAAATATATGTCAGCCATTAAGGAAGTTTTATCAGTAAAAGTTATTGGTAGCTCTGGAAAAAATAAAGCTGGTACTCAGGCGCATTCTGTACCCTCTGGATACTGTGTGTTATACATTAGCCTTTGGGATGTATGTTCAAAGATTTTAGGATGTCCAAATACTTATGTCTGGGTTGTATTCTGTGGTGGAGCACCATTTTGTGTCATAGAACAGCAGTGACATCCTTGCTATATACTTATATGTTTTACTGAGGTGGTATTGCGGCAAAGACATAAATTAACCAATTATTGCTCAACGGATGGACATGAACTGGTGCGCTTCGCGCTCTGTTGTACCGTTTTCGCGAAAGTCTCATTTATAATCTGAAACACAATAGGCGGCTGTCTAATGATTGACAATACTAACAGTGAGCAGGTTTCTAACCTGCTGGAAGGACTTCAACGCTGCCGTCTCGAAGGTCTCTATACCGACATCATACTGTGTGTCGACGAAGAAGAATTTCCATGCCATAAAGTCATTCTTGCCGCAAGCTCACGCTATTTCGATGTTAGTTTTGCTTTTCGTTTTTATTGATCACTTCACATCATTTATGGCATGCACTCTATTTTTCCTCTTCCATAAGGAGCAAATATTTGCTCCCCCGGATAGCAAATTGCTATCACAAATGTGCCTTCGACAGCTGATTTTTGGGTCAGGTGGCCAACAGCCAGACTTAAACCCCCTTAATTCCGGTGAGCGCTGCGGTGCATAAGCCCAGACATTTTCAGCACATTCGGTCTGTATCTTCTTTTTCGCCCGTGAGGCGACTGCGCTGGATGAAAATCTCTCGTGATGCAAAAAATGATATTCCCCAGGCTTACAGAGTGAGGCCTCTGCCATCAGCTTCGATTTTGCCGAACAAAGATTCTAAGGGAGGATGTAAAAAAACAGGGCAGGGTGAGCCGGATCTATAGCGGCGCCCCTTCTACTGCATTCCAAGGGCATAGAAGAGAATGAACTGACAGCGATAAGAAACGCATGCCGATAAAACTAAGTCTTTATCCATTATACGTACCCCCTCCTGACAGAAGGCAAGTTTGAGGTGCCCAGTACCTGAGAATTTGCCGAAATTTTGCTATAGGGACCGTTCGTTTTCGTGGTATTGCCTTCTTTATCGTCTTAATGGCAATATTTTATGTCAATGGTGTTCGTATATCTTTAAGGAAGTACTTTTTATTTCTTAATTTTTATTTTTCTTATCTCAACATGCATCATACCATGACGTGTAGTTTCCGTATATTTAATCTTATATACCTAAATACCAATTCTTTCTTCCCCCAAAGTCAGTGTCTTTCGCGGTAACAACCTCTTGTCCTCGTTTACTGAATATTTTGGTTTATACTTATTCAATAAACTGATGAATAGTTCTTTGATCGGCTTGAATAGGTTCTGCCTTTGAATTCGAATACCAAACTCCATTTTTGGACAAAGGGCTCAGTATCTTCCCTTGTTAACACCAACTTCTGTCGGGGATTCTCCTAGGGTTAAGCTTAAAATATTCTCCGCTAGTGTTAGGGCGGGCTAGCTCCTTCTCCGGTCTGTTGGTAAAGTCCTTTGCATATTTGGTATTTGGCAACGTAATCGCTGCATTTTTGTGGTGGGGGTTTGTGATAGGTATGAGTCAGTCAACTACATCATTTCCCATTATATTTAATTTACTCGTACATCCTAATATTATCAATCTCTGCCCCCACGGAATCGTATTCTACTGGAAAGCCCGATCTAAACTTCGACCCCAGCCTTAACTCCAGCCGGTGACCTGAGCACTTGTACTCCTGCAAAACAAAAAGATTACAAATAGTGCGATCTTCCTGATGCTGTAGTCTTTTGGGTCGTTGCCCATTTGGAGAACTGTACCCTTCGCATTAATTCAGCTTCAACCGCAAGGTTTTTACCAGGGATTTTTCCAACTTATTCTTACTGAATGTGTGTAGCTTTGCCATGTATCTTTTTATATCTTGGTGTCCCTTTCCAGGCTATGTTTAGAATCCCACTCTCGGAACAGAAAACATCGCGTGTCTATATAAAACAGATATCTCCATGGTCGTTAAAACACTTGATTGACTTCGCATACACGGGCTCTCTGGTCCTCTCAACTCAGACTGTGCAAGACCTTTTCCTGGCTGCCAACCTTCTTGATTATCCTCTTGCCGTTGAAGCCTGCATTTTATTCATGAAACGTCACTTGGATATTACAAACTGTCTCGGAGTTCAACTGCTGGCAGAAACTTATGATTTTCCTGCTCTGGCTGAAACAGCGCGAAAAGTTGCTGTTGACAACTTTACCCGGTTCGGTTTTTACCCAGTCTGATATTTTTAGCTGTACTATTTTTATATAGAAATCCTGTTATTTTTCGGAAGTCGTCTCTTGAATGTTTCGTGTTGGAATCAATATCTATCTAAAGTATAACCATAAAAACATGCCTAAGGTCCTCTGCTTGCTCTCTCTCTCTCTCACGTCACAACCGTTAGTCTCACTTCTTTGCTTCTCAGGAGGTAGTTGCACCGCAGCTGTATCTATAAAAACAGTTCTGCGCACAAACTACTGCCCCGCATACCTCTTGGCGCAGTGGTGGACTTATTTGCTTGAAGTACTCGACCTATAATAGATAATAGATAAAATATTAATGTGTGAACAGTTGAAGAGAATTAAACGCGATCTCTGGGAAAATTCCTTTATTTTGCCCGACGTTTTGGATTCATGCTCGAACCCATATTCGGAGACCGCGACGGATAATGGGCGTGACGCGCTCCGAACAGCTCTCTGGTTCCTTCTTTAGTGAACCACAGTGATGGCTCAGGGATGCACCTACGCTTACCTACGGATCTTTTCCAAATCCTGGTTATGGTTCGATCCAGGAAAAAACGTGGGCGTGTCCATCATGCTTAGTCCCAATGCACAAGTTCAGGTGACACTAACAGTACTTTCATCACTGCTTTTGGATTTGATTTACCTCAGGCACGACGTTATTTTATGTTGCTTTTTTCAGAGACTAAGGAACAAAGGCTTAGTCGAGTATTTTGACATTAGAATTGAGTCCCTCTTCTACGGCCTCTTTTACCTAAATTTATAGACGTACGTCGATTTTAAGTATTTTAAGTATTGATATAAAATTTCATTAGGATTGATGGAGGTCATATAGAAGGTATTACTTAAGTCATAGGAAAGTTCGCTAGCAGACTGTGGAACCATTTTTTGTGATCAGACAGTTCGTAGGGCTAATATTCAACCTACAATTTCACGAGACACGGGCCATCACCTTAGTTATGCCGGACACCCCCATTTGTATTTTTTTCTTAAAAATCGAGGCTTTATTTTTCTGTTTTCCGATTGTAATTGGTAAGTGAGAACTGTAGACACTTTTTCCTATCCGATGGTCTCTTTTTAAGCGTGGCTTTCTGCATTTTGTCAGCCTCCGCAGGTAACTTGTTGCATTTAATATCTAGGGTAATGAGAAGGTTTTTTTCGATTAGGAGTTGTACGTATGTGAAATCTAAAGAAAACAACATTCAGTACTCACCAAGCGGTCTGTAAAAAGAGGGTAATGGTATGTTAAGCAGAAGGGTAACGAAATAGATGCTGAGACATCAGAAATCTAGAAATGTTGTGAGACAGAATCCCAAAAATCCCAAAATCGCGGTCAAACAAGTGCTCCTTTTTCCATTTGGGAATAAACGTCACAGTGGCCCTGAATACGTCTTCTTGCAATCCGTTTCATGTGATTAACATGTCTTTATAGTCTACCTAGAGGAAATTGGCACAGAGCTGCCTACGCTTCAGTCCAGGGCAGTTTCATTTCTCGGGTCTTTCTTCATTCACATAGCTCCTCGACGAGTGGGCCAGTTTAATAGTTTTATATTTATCTTCCTCTAAGAGCCTCGTGTCATTCGTGTGTACACCACGTTCGTTATAATCTAAAGTGTAAACCACTACATGTTCAGCGGTGAATGCCGCTTTTTGGTTCGATGAGGTTATACAGTCATCCATAAAAAGCCTTTGCATGCCTTTAAAACAGTCCTCGAGTAATGCCCTGAAGGCGACAAATTGGGGTCTTTGTATCACCATCTGTAGCAGAGCCGTTTAAAGTATGATCCACCTCCGAAAATCTTTTTTTATAGTTAAATGCTCTTTTCCGGCTTGCTAATGTGTGCCTGTTAACTAATCTACTTACATAGAACGTGAATGATAAGGGTAAATAATCCCCAAGCTTGGACTTTTGGGACAACAACTAGTGTTTGGTGTACCAAAGCACTGCGAGCTTCTGAGTCGCTTTGACATTTGTCTATTCCCAGGAATTTCCCTTGCAGTTATGCGTGCCCTATCTCTAAGACTTCATCTTGACTGCCGACTACGTAGCCTTGTCTGTCAATAAAAAATGCTTCCCGCGGCTTCATGTTCTAAACCGATCGTTAGTACCTAAACCCACTCTTGTCTAGGCATTACTAAACCTGCCACCGCTCATTGGGCACGCTAGTTGTTTTGCAGCTGGCGTTGAAAAAATTGTATAGCGAGGTTACAGTTTTTGGACTTCAAAGCTTAAAAAGACCAGATTAAGGGGATATTTCCTGGGATTATTTCTCCTTACCAATACTTTTCCATCATTTTCTTAACCGTCATTTACCCGGGCCCTCGATTTGCTATGTAATACTAGAAAGTGAAGTTCGGAAAAAATATTCAGTCGCGCTAACAATATCTTGGGCCAACTTGGCGGATTTTTTTCGGACTTTCTATATTACCTTAAGGTTTTCTCATTCTTTACCGCTGTTATAGCATGCTTGTTTGTTTTCCTATTCTATCCCGGACCGGTCTGGACGAATGTACCTTCACGATAATCACCGCAGGCGTACAGATAGTGTGGCCTAGTCAAAGACTGTTATGCCAAGCCTTAATCCGGTTTATTAAACTATCACACATATGTCAAAAACCGATTGAGCAACAACCAAACCCTTCAATTTACACCTGTCATTTCATGCATACTTATTGAATGCACACTTCTTTAGGCATTCGTCTGCTTTCGCTTCTGTTTCCCAACATCACTGCTCTTGCACATCAGTCATTCCTGACACGCTGCATCGGCGGGGATCTTCCCTCGGAAGAATTTAATTAACCTTGATTACCTTAATGCAGTCCGTATTGCGGTAACGGGGTCATTTTAATGGTGGAACCACACAGCTCGGTTCGGAAGGACACTAATTAGCCAATGAAGTCTGCGTAAAGTAAATCTGTGCATGAACACAATAAGATAAGTCTTCGTTTAAGCATTTCGGTACTGCAGACCCCCTCGTGAGAGTGGAAATTCAATGGTCGTTGTCAAAAACTCTCGTTGACAAACTTTCTTTGACTCTTGCCCCTCCCTCTTGCTTTCTCCCTCTTTCAGATAGCTTCGATAAAGGATTACAGCTAATCAACCGTTTACGGCGGTTTAAGTGATGTGCCAGTGCCCTTCCAATTACACCGCTAATTCGTGAAAGTTATTACAAGCTATTAGTCTGACGTCCCTCTCTATCCTGTGCTGGCAGCTTACCTTGTGATTAGAACAGTTAATATCTTAGGAAATCCTTTTTGTGTACAAAAGTCGGAACAGCAAATCTGCTCATAAATGGTGTCAATTGTTTCGTTTTTTTAATGCTGACTCTCACAGCTCCCTTTGTTTCGTAGACTTGTTCAAGAGTCACCCGAGTGGTTGTCGTTACCATTTGCCTCCGTGGCCGCCTACCTAGCCTCTGAGGACTTGGACGTGCGTTCAGAACAGGTGCTTCCCCTCCTCCACATTTTAAACTCATTTATACCCCTTCCTTCTTCGGTTATTGCAGGTCGAGGAGGAAGTTTAAAAATGTGCTCATATTCTTTTTAACCTTTAGGTTGTCCTGAAGGCTTGCCTTAATTGGGTTGCTCACGATCCGGACAACCGACTGCGTTACCTTGTTACGCTTTTACACCACGTCCGACTGCACCAGATCCCTCCACAAAGGCTGAAGGAGATCATAGACACATCTAGTGTCCTCCGAGTACGTTTCTGTTGTTATTTCAGGCTTTCATGAGCACTTCGGTGTTCTCCACTAAAATCACCGGACGATCAAAAACGGTATAATTAGGTGCGACAGGGTCTTTTGGTCTGCATCGAACTGAAAGCATGCCTCTCTGTCCAAGGCAACCCTTCCTTTCCAACACTACAGTCTATTCCCGCGTAAACGTGCGTCTTGTCTTTTTTTATCTGAATCCCTGATCCCCTAAGAGGACACCTGAGTGTTATTATTTTCCAACGAATACTCTCATCCTATGGTGGTTGCCTAGGGAGACTTTGCCTCCTCCTTTTATGATTAGACAACTGCTCTTCGACTTATACTACCACCTTCTTCCCGGCAACCTGACGTCTGTCTGTTACCCATCTATGACTGATGGTGGAACGACCTCCAGTGAACACTTATTGTGAAATAAGCAACCTCTGGTGTTTGCTGAGTAAAAGGTTGTCAACCATGAGGCGGCAATGCCTTCAGTTGTAGCTGGGTACTAAGCTGGCCACTCCCAAACAGTGGTCCTCCGAAATATCGGTTGTTTCCCTCTATCCAACAGGACTTTACTCGCTGCTGTCTGCAGGGGTCAGAAAGCTGAATGGAGATCTCTGCGTCTGCATCTGTCAATAAACTTCGAAGTTTGTGTTTTCACAATCCTTACTTCGACTCAAATAAAAATGCGCAAACTTTTACCGCACTTATCAAACTACGACTGTTGCTTCTAATGCCCTACCTAGACAGCCTGAGCACACAGTAAATGTCAACCGAATTTCTGCAATGTGCCTTTTTTCAAAAAGATTAGTGACGTTGGGTTGTACTTTTACTTATCGTACAGCTTAACCCCAAGCTATTTCAGTCACGCCAGGATGTCGGCTTCTAAACGACTTTATTTCTGGCCACGTGCAAAAAATCCATTGTAACAATGACCACTTAATTAGTATGCATTTCTCATTCATTTTCGCGGCTTTTAAAAATTCCCTTTTTATACTTAAATCGAGCTTATCATCCGGTTTTAAGAAGTCTGTTATTATGAGATTTTTTAAGACCGTGAAATGTTCATTCGTCCATTTATTAATGCTTCCAATACGAAGTGTTATGAGCACTATGTGGCGCTTTCCCCATAGCGCGGGGAAATGTGGGAAATTCCTTAGACGGTGTTTACAACATGTAGTTTGGAAACCCTAGATACAAGTGTTACGCTACTTTTATGTCAAAATTATTGGGCGATTGAAAACATTTTTTTGAAACCAAAGGATACCGTTTCTCCAGGCATAACATTTAAGGAAGACCCCATTTTCTACAAAAAGAACACGAGGATGAATTTTTTTATGCCTGTTTTCTATCAAATATATGTTAATCAAAAATCAATGTTAAAAAATGACTGCTCAAGTAGTCATTTTTACGGTATAGTTTTTACAAGAGGCCGCAAAGAAGTTCGTTAAAAAGCATGCCACCTGAGGTAACTGAAATATCTTCGAATTAAGCTGCAGGATAATCGTGCGACCAAAATTGGAATTTGCCATACAAGCCTGGAGACCGTGGTCTGTCAAAGACCACAAAACCCTTGATGGTGGTCCAAAGACGTGCAACCAAGCTTGTTCAAGGTCAAAGCTGCCTGCCTTACGAGACACGATTGTCCAATCTTGATCTGTTTCCTCTGGACTATAGACAGCTACGGGGCGACCTACTACAACCTTACTTAGGCAATTATTTCGAACCTATAGCACATGCTAAAATTTTGGTTAACATTTTATGAGATAGCTGAGCTGCTGTATGTCGCACCAACCTTCGTTAAATGCCTGTTATTTGAGAAGATTCTATGAAATTCTGAACGTTAATTCTCCTTTTTTATGCCAATTAGTTAGATATCACGCCCATTAGGCCGACCAACTATTAATGAGAAGAGTGATGCTATTAACCACTGAAATTTTTCCATCGAATTTGATTTAAAACTTAATATCGGCCACGCGCATACTGCAATGAATTTTAGGAGGAAAAACGCTCAGTGTTTGCACCTGCCCGTCTAGCGGCAAGAAGTGCTTCGTGCACAAATCATCTTCCACCTACATAGGCAAACACTAGAATCTCCGACACATTCTTGGCATATTTCGAGCTATCGCACCGCACAAATGCAGGAGTTAGGTTCTTTTTCCGCCGTCGAGAAGTTGGCTTCACGTTGTATGTCGGGGCTATCGATGCATCGCTAACCTGTCATCAGAACAGCTTTGTTTGACATCATCCTTCCGTTTTAAGGTCATCCACTTCCACTGCGAAATCTTCCAGACAGTTTGGTCCGCTCGATCGCATTGAGTGACTACAACGACAGTTTGACCGTTGCAAGTGCCGGCACCCACTGCATGTCTTTCGGAATGGTCCGTGAATTAGTTTATAGTGAAGCAGTCTTTGCAATCATCAACTGCAGTCTCTCCTTCCTCACCCATATTTCGCAGATAACATGGCAGTGTCAAGAAAACAGGAGGCTGGCGTGGGTGGCGGTGGTTGGCAAAACTAAACAGTCCTTCTACACGTGCCACATATGATCTGCTCCCCATTGCATGTAATAGGCGGTTTGGAGTCCACCACATGAGTGAGCATGCCATAAAGGCCACATTAAGAATGAGTCATTGCAGCCTGACTCGAGGTCTTGCACATGCTCTCATCCCGTAAATTGGCAAAATTCCAAGTCGCGACTCTTAACGCATCGTGCGAGGCTTTATCGTGCCAGAATTATCGCAGTGAGGCATGCTCAGACTTGCCGTGCAAATTGATTCCTCATCATCGTTTTCACTCCACCATTCCCTCGTCCATGCACCAGTCAGTTGTTCGAGGCCTGTGCCAGTGGGCTATAGGATCAAGCGCAGTTGTTAACAGAGCTCAACAGCCCATCTGCGTGTGCCGCGTACGACCTGGTCCCACATTTTTGAATCTCACCTAATCGACGTGCGTGTCGCACTCCTGGCATCGGTTCGCCGGACTCAGTGCGATGGATTCAGAAGTGATCGACCAGGCTGATAGGGACAGGCTGGAAGTGATTCAACATTCCTGGTGGTAGGAATATGATGGGGACGTTCTTCAGGAGGATAGGAGTATCCTCGCTCGGGGTTCTAATGGTAGTGGGTGTAATTTTGTTCTGTGAGATGTGCAGCGTTGACAGTGTGTTCCTGCGTCGTTAATCCGTGATATTTGAGTCTCTTCATTCTGCCCTTAGGCATCCGCTCCAGAAGAAGGCGTACCCAGCACCCACATCCATCAGTGTTCATGTTCAGCTAATCCCGTCTCATCAAAACCGCTACGTCCACTTTGTACGGAGCCAGTTGTCAGGTTTCGAGAGTTATTCTGCTAATTCAAATGATAACTGAAGCCTGCTTTCGCTGACTATACAGTCTCTTAAAGTTTGTAGAGGAATGCCAGTTGTGTACGTGTCAAGATGATTCTTTATTATGCTCCGGTCTGGAGAGTTTAATACGAATAGACAGGCAAGATAATTTGAAGACTGCCTTTCCCTCAAAGAAATGCCATTTCTACTGTGCTGTTACTGTCATTCTACTCGAAATTGGTATGCCTCTTCAAGTAACTCTACCGCCCCGTTCGTACTCCGTCAACGAGATGTTTCTTTTTATTGGTGTTGACTTCATAGCCGGTTCCCCTGCCCGTGGAGAAGTTCGACGATGTTAACTGTGGGTACGCTTACGAGTCCACTAGAACAACGTCATCTGCGGTGTAGAAAGACAACTGTTCCGTGAATGTTTTTCAGAAGTTTACGTTTTACTTATTAAGCGATTAGGTCGTCCAATTAGTCGGGCTGGTCTGAGTGTTAGTCAATAAAGGATGGTGACAACGGTCAGGCAATAGCGCTTTTTCTACTGTCACATGGAGTTATTCCATCAAACTAGTCGAGTTTGCCGCTCGAGTAAGCTTCTTCCACCGCCCTCTCTTCGCTACAACAGTTGCAAAATTTAGCTGTCTTTTAGTCACTGCACTGGGCAAACAGCATGCAAATTCATCCTGTCCTGATGTTGTGGCCTCTGTACGGCTTAGCTGCGCACTATTTTTTCGGTTCACGAATGGTTTTCCCTCTTCAAAACACCGGCAGAACCGAGTTGCCACGAGACACCACTTGCATGTTCATCCATTTGTTGCCGGTTAAGTACTACCAAACTGGGTTATTTTTGAACTATCCCTTATTTCTACGCTTAGTATTATTTTCAAGGCCTCTGACGTTTTTTCTTTTCCTTTTCTCTCGCCGCTGCTGCCTCTTCCCTTCTCTTTCTTCTTCTTCTTCTTCTTCTTCTTCTTCTTCTTCTTCTTCTTCTTCTTCTTCTTCTTCTTCTTCTTCTTCTTCTTCTTATTCCTATCCATTCTCTGCCACAGGATTGTTACACTGCCTGCGAGTATGCGAAAACAGTGCTGAAGACAAAGTTATCCTCCGTCTCTCCCACCGAATCCCAAGTAAACGGACTGAACTGTAGCTCCAATTCGTCTTCCGCCCGCACCGACGCAGGTCAGGCTTCGTCGCCACCACCACCGACGGACCCTGTGGGCGCTGTTTCCTCTCTGGCCCCGCCGCGACCGGCCACTGTGAAACGCGATACCCTGCTTGTTTTGGGGGGCATCAATTCATACATACTCGACTCGGTGGAGGCTCTGTCCTTCTCCAAGAGCTGCTGGTTACCCTGTTCCCGCCTCCCTACCGACAGTCTCACCTGCTTCTCGGCCATCGTAGTGGACAACACCCTCATCGTCACCGGCGGCATCCGGGTTAGTTATAACTCAGTCGTCTACTACCTGCGTGTCTGCTGCGCTAGTTCTATTTAAGTGGATCTGCCATTTTTAAGGGCAACTGGGTGCATCTCATACGCGCTTTGGTCTGAATACAACACAGTAATATTTAATGAAAGTGGAAGGCATTTTGATAGCCCTGCCACCCCTCGTTTTGCATCGGTGTCACGTCTGGCTAAAATTTAAGTGATCTGTTGTTTTCCTTTGACCCAATTGGCAAAACTCGGCGGCCCCGGTGGGATTCTAACTCACGACTGCAAGCGGAAGGCTTCAGTACCGCCAACACTCTAGCCAGTGACTACCAGTGTGATTAAACTCGCGGCTTTCGATGGGGCCTCGCAGCTCAGATGGCTAGAGCGTTGACGACTGAAACCCTCCCTTTGCTGTCGTGGATTCAGATCTCACCGAGGCCACCAAATTTTTCACAATGGGGTCAAAGGAATTATTTAAATCTACCAGAACACCCCATTCATTTGTTGTTTTGTTTTTGGACAGGAAATCCTAAGTGCTGTTGGTTCCGTCCCAGGTGGACCTCGGGTGGAAAACTGGCCTGGGGGGAAGTTATGCTATAAAGCGCAGTAGGTGAACTGGGTGACCCAGGTTTTTCAACTGCTCGATAAAATAATACACGCACGGTACCTGATGTTGGTACTATCGCGGCAAATTAAGTTCTTAGGGGAAACCCTGGCCGCTAAGACCTACAGGCCCGGTTCCGTCTAAGGAGAAAATAAGTGGGACGCTAGTTGGGAGGATAGTGTACTCTGTACAGAATTATCGGAGAAGGGGTTGGAAGAAATTGGTAGCAGGATAAGTGCGGGCGGGGTCTCCAAGTGCGAGGTAATGGCAAGGCCATTTGTGAGTCGGCCTTGGAGGTGATTGGCCGGTTCGGACAGCCGGGCTTAACCCAGAATCTGACAGCCATTGGTGCGCACGTGCAGGTAGTTGCGAGAGGTTCAGCGTTGCAAGATACACATGGAGTATGGTTACTACAAGTGCTTTCTTCCCAGACAGGAGTTCAAGTGAAATATCTGAACAGAGGAAGTATAAGGCAAGGGCGAAAAAATTCGCAGAATTTAATGACCTCATGCTATTTCGCGACCTCTTATTTGTGATGATTGAGCTCAGCCACGTTTAGCTGTTGCGTGTTAGATCAATTCACGGTCACAAATATCCTCTATTGACTTCAGCTAAATTTTTGTGTCATTTAATGTGACCCCAAATGGAGAACTTAGTTACCGACACCGTGTCCTGAAGCGAGATGGATGTCATCTACCGGACTACGGACGTCCTCCAGGGGTTTAGCGGGATGGTCTAGTCCAGGGGTCGACAAACTTTTCGGACTACTAGGCCATTTCAGGAGACCAAGAAGGCACACTAGGCCAGAAGAAACAAGGTGTCCAAGGAAACGTTTATTATTCAAAAATACAGTACGATCAATGGGAAACATGAGGTTGCATGCTCTTAGAGACAGATACAATATCAGGTTCTATTGATGAGGAGTTCAGCAACAGAATGCCATTAAGGCGATTTTCAGTGAACTGAGAGCGCAGCTTGTTCTTACAAAACTTCATTTTGGAGAACAGCTGCTGGTAGCTGCGCGTTGCTTCTGCTCTTTAGGCATAATAATAGGGTTTACTGTGCGGGAACTCGATGTCTGTAATATGAACTTGAAATAAAATTGCTTCGCACGTCACAGAACACACACGTGCGCACAATACACGCCTTGACCCCGGTAAGAGGTTAATGAAACCGAGACCAGAGAGTGAACTTGTTAACAACACAACATTTATCATCCCTCCCTGTTCAGGTGCTTCTGTTTCACGAGCCACAGCTTGAGCTGCAACCAGCAGTAATGAAGGGGAACAAAACCCCGACAATTCAATTAGGCCCGATCCAACAATAATTAACTAGGGGGCGTTAGGACGAACTGGAATACTAGCTAGACCGGAGTTTGCCGACCTCTGGTCTAGTCTGTTCTTTATAAGAGGTATTCTGCTGGATCCCCTCCTAGTGTATAAAAACTAACCAAATATTCAAGCATATAGCGTTAAAGCAGAAGGCAATGCGATCACCGAAACGGTAATTGTATTATCAATACCTTTCGGACTCATGCAGAAGACGATACATGGAGACTATGAAAAAGCAGTAACACATGAGCAGTTTTGTATTCTGCTGAAGCGCTAAATTTGTTGAGATCGTGTGCTCTTCGCTGGGGCTGATGTCGCGTTGCCTGCCGTATGACCGTTTGACCGTCGAGTTCGACTATGTCCACCGTATGCTCCGCAGCGCAGCAGTATAGGGACGGTGACTTGTGCCAGATTATATTGAGAGTAGACGTGCACTGCATCTACCTCACTCTCTGTTCCACTTCCTAATCTGTACGCGGTGTCAAACCAGAGTCTAGAAAACCGGAGGTGCGAGAGGGCGCAGGCAACGCGCACGCATTTTGTCCACCACAAACAAGAATATAACAACATAAGAGAGGGGCGGCTCGGATCCCAACTGAGTGGGAGTGTCACAAAGACCACATTAACAAGGAGCCATTGCAGCCGGACTCTCAGTCTGTCAGTCAGTCAGTCACTCCGCACAAACACGCACACTGGGCTGAGCACGAGGTCCGAGTTATCCCTTCAGTTGGCAACCTTCTAAGCCATGGATTTTAGCGCACCGTGATAGTTTCAAGCGCGTCAGATTGCTTACAGTAAGGAAAATGCGATGAGCAGTCAACCTCACTCTCTCGTCCTCACCCCAGAATGTGGCCACAGCCCGAGCCGGTCTGATGCAAGGGTGGGCGCCGTAGCTGACAGGGTTGGTGGACCCCTCTTCGCGCGCCACAGCACGACCTGGCTCCCTCAACACTCGCACCAGTATTCCAAAAACCAGGGGGTAAAAAGGAGCCATCGCCACCTGACTCTCAGTCCACTGGTCAGCCACTCAATGCAAACACACACTTGGCTGACTGCGTGGTCTGGTATAAAGAGTCAGTTGGCAGCCTTCCAAGCCACGGCTTCTAGGAAACCGTGATAGTCTGAGGTGTGCGATGATGATGGGGGTGATGTGTATGTGTTGGTGGAGGTAGTGCGCGTTGATATAAGCTAGCCTACGGTGGTTTACTGCAGGTTATCTTGGAGGCGCATGTGTCCGAGGAGGCCTATGCGGTCATATTTTCCCGGCGTGCGAAGCCCAATGCCCCTCACCCATTCTGTGCTACGACTATTTAGGCTTCTGGGACTGAATACTCCTCGTGGAACGCTCAGTATTACCATTGTACCCACTCGCATTGGGAAGTCTGCAGTTAAAAATTTATCATTGTTACCTCTTAATATTTTTGCCAAATAAATAATCGAAAAAGAAGCTATTCCAGGAACCATAACTTGATTGGTCTCAGGTTTCGGACGCGGAGCAGCATCCGCCGTCGTGTATAGTATGGGTCTCGTTCCACAAAAGTCTCCATGGCTATGGGGATCATTCCTCTTTTGTGAATTGCGGCGACGTCCCCGCCATCGGGCATTTAATGGCTAGGGAGTTGTTATAGCGGTTCGTCTGCGGCGCGGCAACGTGAACTTTTACGTAAACCATTACAAGCCTTTCAGTTCTGGCAAAGCAGTGATGGAATCCTGTTCTGTTCCCCATAAGTGACACAACTCCACATCTGAGGATAAACTTGCTTGATTTTGGATCATCGACTTTAAACTAATGGCTTCCAGCCCGCCACCACGCGTCTAGGCCAAGCATAATGAACGATTCGGGTCCCTTTTGAGAGCCCAATCGCCCTGATCCTACTTTTTTACACCAAGTAACCACTTACTGGCGAACTCTAGTGAAAACCTCATAAGTCCGCTCCAGTACAATAAAAACACGTTTCTATGCAGTCGGGACTTCTGAAGCTGTTTTGGTGGCTCTAGTAATGTTTAGTGGATCAAAGTAACCCATATTTCATCAAATGAAGTTGCGAAGACAGCTTTCTAATTTTTTAGTCGCAGACTCTCCCTTCAATATCCAATCGACGAACTAGAGCATTCGATGCTGGTATCACTAGCATTAGAGCGTTATGCTCATTAGAGGCTTAATAACCTCGCCGTCTCCTAATTTTTTACATTTCATCCTCTGCCACCTCGTCCTTTTTCTTCGCCTAAATTCGGCCCAACTTCGGTTGTAGGAAGTCTCCTTTTTTACTGCTTTTTTTTCTTAGATGGATTTTTGCGAGTGTTGTCAAATTCTTCCGGACCGTTTATTTCAGGCTGGCACCATCGTGTCTTCTGTTTACCGATACGTGGTAGAAGACAACGCCTGGACGGTGGGGGCAAGCATGTTGCAACCGCGTGCGCGTCATGCCTCGGTTTCCATCTTGAACTCGCTGCTGTTCGTTTTTGGTGGAGTAACCATATCTTCACGTTCTGATGCCGCCGCGTCGCGCCTTGACGAGGTGGACTCTGTAACTGGTCATCCGTTGGAAAGCGCTGCCCCTGCTAACTTATTTGATGCTAGCGCCGTGCCCGATCTGTCACTGGTGGAGACGATCGACTGCTACGATGTCCGACTCGACCGCTGGACTACAGTTGGCCGCTGTCGCTCTCCAAGACAGGGCTCTTCCGTCGTTGTCATCTCAAACACCCCATCGTCGCCTTCAGACGACATTTGTCTCCTTCCAACTCACAGAGACAGTTGGCATGCCTCGGAAAACGGTTAGCAACTCGGCCTCATTCCCATATATATATATATATATATATATATATATATATATATATATATATATATATATATATATATATATATGATGGTGTGTGGCTCACCGATCTGCTTAAGGAACATTTATGTTCCGTTGTGCCCTGGAACTCAGACTAGAGTACTCACAGGCAGTCGCATAGCGTGGAACCGACAAAAACAAGTGAGACCGGAATGGCCATTTCTGGCTTATAAGCCGTCATCAGCCAGTTATACCCAATCCCAAGTGTGGCACACCTGGGATTCGAACCCGTAACCTTTGGTAATTGAGTTCGAATCCCAGGTGTGCACACTTGGGATTGGGTATGACTGACTGATGACGCTAATAAGCCAGAAATGACGATTTCGTTCTCCCTTGTCTTCGTCGGTTCCACTTTCTCAACATATGCCATGCGTCGCTTTCCGACCTCCTGTGAGGGCTCTAAAGTGTGCTCCAGAGCACAGCGGAACATACATGTTCCTTAAGCAGATCGGTGAGCTGCACACTATCTTCATATTCCCGATCGCAACCGCCAAAACAACGGGCACGTGGCTCAATGGTTGAGCGTTCGACTCAATAACCATATCTCGCGGATTCGAATCCCAGTCGGTACACACTTGGATTTGGTTTGAATGGCTGATGACGGCTTATAAGTCGGAAACAACCATTCCGGTCTCCCTTGTCTTTGTCGGTTCCACTTTCTCAACTTATGCTACACGTCGCTATGCCACCGCATGCGGGGGCTCTACATTGAGCTCCAGGGCACATCGGAACATAAGTGTTTTTTAAGCAGATCGGTGAACAAAGCACTGTCTTATGTGTATCATTATATATCGCGTTCATCATCTCCCGAAGAAGATGAAGAAGATGAGAGGGCGAGCTCATAGATTACAGTGCATTTGTGTTGACATTTTGTAAGCCTTCCCTCTTCCATAATAACAGTATCGTGGTTGCTGCTCCTGGTGGTCTTGAGTTAGTAAGTTTTCCGCTTGCCTTCTTTTATAGTCGTGATGAGTGCGTGAACTTTAACAGACCGGTTCGCTGCTGATTAGCTTAGACCTCCCCGAGGTTGAACGTTTGTGGGCTCGCGTAACTGCTGTCCCCGTTGGAGCCGTCTTAGGTTTAAGGAAGTCAGCGTGCCTGTTTGCCTCTCCCACGTCAATCAGCGGACTTATCAGTCGTTGCTGCCCTCGTTAGTTGTTCTGCGTTTTGCAGGCGCATCGGTGAGGCAGTTTTAATTTGGTCATGTGACTTCCGGCCGCCATCCATATTTTCCGTAAGCGTCGGCTCTCGGTTTCGCGTGCTCGTTTGCCCTATTGGCCCTGGCCGAATTGATCTGAGCCTTGTAAGAAGCGCCTGGTAGGCGGAATGTAGGTCTATAGCTCGGTTGAGTGTGCCAGTCAAGGACCAACTCTGGCAGTCGAGCGCCAATCCAGCCGTCTTCTCATTGGCTCGGCCAATCACCCTCATTTTCTCAAAGGTTAAATCATGGTTCAGCTGTTGTTCGTAACCATAGACCAAAGACAGCTTGTCTTTGTGGTTGATTACAAGTTGGTGTTCTTGCAATCTTGCCCGTTTCATCAATATATCTCGCATCACAATCTTGGAATGGTATGCTTTATACCACTGTTCGTTGTTTTGTTACCGGTAGAGGGTCTTTGGGCTTCATGACTAGCTGTCTTGTGGTGCATTCTGGTTTATGAGCCACGCCAGTCCCAAAAGGTTTAAGGATTCTCGCCGTCGCCTCTGAAACGTTCCTCGCGTAGGGGAGGTCTAAGGTAGTCAGCAGGGAACGGGTGAAATCAAAGTTCACGCGTCCACCGCCGCTATAATACGAGGCAAGCGGGAAGACTTACTAACTCAAGATCACCAGGAGCAGCAACCCCGATACTCCGATGATATAAGCGAGAAGCCTTTCGAAACGTCAATACAAATACATGCGGTCCATGAACTCACCCTCTCTTCTTCGTCTTTTTCGGGAGATGATGAACGCGATAATTACTCGAGAACTCGAATCTTTACGCACATTAATATATATATATATCTATATATATATATATATATATATATATATATATATATATATATATATATATATATATATAAGTAGTGAAAAGAAGGCATCCCAAGAAATAAATTTGAAATTGAATAAGTTCTATGGGAAATGGAGCTTTATTGTGTAAATTTTCAACACCGGTTCTCCGGGTCGTCGTCAGACGCAGGCGGGTAGCAAATGTGGCAAAAACAGTTGACATCGTAATCACGCGAAAAAATCGATACTGGCGTGAACATTGGCACCAGTGAGCCGCCGCCGTGTGTATCAGCCTGTCCTGATTGGTTCTCGTTTCTTCCATTTCTCCTTGAGATGTCTGTACGTCGCATCCAACTCGATATGTCTGTTGATGCATGACTCATCTGAATGCATCGCCTCGAGGAACTCTCGACCTTTCTTGGAGGAACAGGCAGCGACAATCCGAGTTTTATCCCAAGCGAAGGTGTGCCCGGTGTCTAGAGTATGCATAGCTGTTTTGGGACAGATAGTCCCGCCTCTTTACTGCCAACTGATGTTCATAGATGCGTGTAGAGGCGGATTTTGCCTGTCTGACCACAATACACGGCATCACATGCTTCACACGGGATCTTGTAGATGACTTCTTTCTTATCCAAATAGTTGACCCTATCCTTAGGGTGGACAAGCTGGGTACGCAAAGTAGTTGTCGGTTTGTGCGCCACATGAATTTGGTGCTTCCTTAGGTGTCTTTCGACGAGTTCAGACACATTCTTGATGTAAGGGAAAGGGTTCGCCATGTATTTATTTTTGGCGCCTCGTTAGAACTACTTGGTTCCTTTTCTTTCGATTTCTGTCCTTTCAAGTATCGGCGTACAAAATCCTTAGGGTACCCGTTCTGCGAAAATAATTCACACAAGTAATGCAGTTCTATTCGATAGCCTTCTTCATCGGAGCAATGTGTTTTTGCTCGACTGAGTAGACTGTTGACAGCACTCCGTTTGTGAGCGATAGGCTGATTGCTCTCATAAGGCAGAATAACTTCGGCATAAGTTTCCTTGCGATAAACCGATGTGCGTAGTGTTCCGTCGGTCTTTCGTTGTACGAGAACATCCAGGAATGGGAGTTTATTGTCAACTTCCTTTTCGAGTGTGAATTGGATTCCTGGGATTGTGGAGTTGATGGTGTTATGGAGCATTTCCAGTTGGTCCTTTTTAACGACAACAAATGTGTCGTCTACATAACGTAGCCATAGTTGAGGATTAACTAACGGAAGAGCCGTGGCCTCGAGTTTCTGCATTGCGATTTCGGCGAGAAAACCAGAGATGGGTGACCCCATTGGAGCTCCTTTCAGTTGCTTATAGCATTTTCGGTCGAATGAAAAGTTAGTTTCTAAACATAGGTCCATGAGTTCGAGTACGGCCGCTGCTGTAACATCCGTATCGTGGGACGACAGAAGTTCCTTTGTGTATTGTTTTGCTAGTGTTAACGGTATAGACGTGAAGAGGGAAACAACATCGAAGGAGACCATTATTTCATCTGTGGAGATTTTTGGTTCCTTTTTAATTTCTTTTAGAAACTCCGTTGAATTCTCAATTGAGGGTTTCACAATTCTTCGTAAAGCGGATGAAGCTTTTGGAATAACCACTTGGAAATTTTATAGTTGGGCGCGCCGATCAAGGACACTATAGGTCGCAGTGGAACTTCAGTTTTGTGGACTTTAGGCAGTCCATAAATCTTCGCAATGGTTGGTTCCGTTTGTCGCAGGGATTTAGCAATATTTCCTGACAGTTGCTTCTGCCCTGTGAGACGTTTAAACACTTTATCAATAGATGAATTCAGTGTCTTTGTAGGGTCCACAGAGAGTGGTTCGTAGGTGGATCCATCTTCTAACAATGACAGCATCTTCTCATTGTAGTCTGTTTTGTTCAAAACCGCAATCGCGCCTCCTTTGTCCGCGGGGAGAATGATAATATCCTTGTCAGTTTTAAGACCCTTTAACGCTTTCATCTCTTCATGTGATAGTACTGAAAAATGTTTCCGGCCTTTTAAGGCTTGTATGGTACTATTTCGTATTGTAAACCGTTCATCTTCTGAGAGGTTCACAGTCGATATGATGGATTCCAAGCTTGCAAGAAACCCCAAATAGTTAGAGTCTGAAAGATTGTATTTCAGACCTTTGGAAAGCACGTTCTCTTCCGTTGTCGTGAGTATTCTCGATGACAGATTTACGACCTTCTTTGAACACTTCTGATTTGTGTCGGTTTTTTGTGAAATGTTCGACCATTTTCTGTCTAAAATATTCCGCTTCTTCTGTCGTTCGCGTTCTGAAGCACGAGCAATCGTGTCGTTTAGGGATTCAAATAATTGTGAAGGAAGCTGTTCTCGGCAACTCTCCATGTGCCGCTCCTTAGAAACTTGGAATTTTTGGAGTCGGAAATGGGCATCAGTTATGAAAGCACCAAGCATGCTTCGCCCGTAACGGGTCGCAATTTGGTATCCCAGGGTAGACTTAACGGCAGGTTTCACGTGTACGGGACTTCGGTAAAATCTGCTTCTTCCGACATCTGTGTAGAAATGCCAACTGTTCTCGCGTTAGACTTTCACGAATGGCACATTTTTCCCACCGTCTGGCGTGGAGCAAGACATTGCGGTCGTATATATATATATATATATATATATAGCTAATTAAAGCGAAAAAGCGGCACCACAGTGGTCAACAGAAGGGTGACGACGCTATTGTAAGACCCAAGTGGACGGGCACTATAGGTTTTTGGCGAGGGTGGCGGCAGTGCGACACAAGAGGGACGAAGCGCACAGCTGGTATTCGAAGGCTGAACACAAAGCATGACTCTCCTGACGACCTGAAACGTCAGACAAAACAATAAACCTTTCCCACTGAATTCCCTTCTTCTTCTTCTTCTTCTTCTTCTTCTTTATTCTGATACCAAAGTAATTTAACTGCCGAGTAATCACTTCCAAGGCTCCACACATATAAGACAGGATATATAATTTTGCGCCACTGTTTCTCCTCTTTATATACCTAAGCCATACGCAAACTTTCTCCTCAGCGGCATGGGGGGCGTAGGCCGAACAAACCATGCCAGTGGTATACAACGTTAACCCTTCAGTAATTGAATTCTTTTTCACGTGTTTTATAACGTTAACTAATATTTTCCTTGTGCCTGAGAATGGGCCGACCCTGCAGACTCTTCCACTCCCAAGTCCTCTCGGCATGTTACAGGGTCAGGTGGCTACGCGTGGCCTCGTGGAACATTCTACAAACTCTTTTTTTTCCTAGGCCAGGGGTTAAAAGTTGACTTCGCCGTCTTTGCTGCCTCCGCACCCTGACTCAGGCACTGTACCACCTCGTGGTTTGCGACGCTGAGCTCTCAAAACAGTCCTGTTGTGTCAGACCTAAAATCAAACGTCGGAGCAGTCACCGTGCCCAATATTATCTTCATTCGTCTTGACCTAGTCTTGCTATTAGAACACGTTGCGAGAGAGAGAGAGAGAGAAAGAGAGTTGCACCTTTTACGTGATGTCCCGCTCACCCGAAAGTCATCACTGCCTCATCGAAATAATATTAGTCCTGGCAGCGTGTCGATAAACGACCCATCATTGACGGAACCACATTTCTCTCCCCTCCTGATGGTTGGATGCTTTTGCTGTAAATCCTCCCACACGTGTTGCCATGTATTATTATTATTATTATTCCAGGGGCCTAACTGCTGCCTATCTTTCTGTTTATAGATAATCAACACCCGTACACCATAATGGAGATGGGTGGGACACTGGATGTCTACTCACTGGTTGTCTCTGATAGAATGGCCATCTACCATGTGAGCACCGACTTCTCTGTGCAGACACCCGAAGACTACATTGCTCTACCGCAGCCAGTGCGGTATGCCACGTGCGCAGTTGATCCCGTAAGTTGCCCTGCTCCCGCCTCTGCCCCGCCGCCTTTAGCATGGGTTCTTTGTCGAACTTCAGCTCACTGTCCTTTTCCTTCCCAGCTCTGTGTACTTTGGTTTTTCCTCACTGTCTGCCGCCCTTTAGATCTTAACTGAACGCTTTGCTATTTGTCGTTCAGTGTACAGGGGACATCTTGTTTCTTGCACAGCATTTTCCCCTGTCGGAAGTATATTGGTAATACGCAGCTGGTAAGCCTACCTTAAGTCCATCCGGGCCAAACTACTATTGAATTCAACGCTTTCTCGCCTGTATGGTACGTTGGGAATAACCGAGTAAGCAAGGGAAGAACAGGGAGAAGGGCAGAATTTCAGTGGCTCTCCCATTCGTCCGATCACCCTCCCACCTGATAGCATTTAAAATCATAAGTTTTTCACCGTCCCCTTTTCTCCCATGCTGATGCCTCCTGCACTATTCTTCCCCGACCGAGAGCCTTTCCTTGGTCGGAGATGACTTCAGCCTGGCAACCGCGTCTTTGGCTAATTAATGCTGACCTTACTGACTCTCGTCTCTTGTTCGCACAACTGGGTTGTTCCAACACGGGTTTTCGGCTTACAAATCTCCACTCTACCCTTAGCCCATGATTAATTTAATCGGTCTCTTCCCCTCCTCTCTCCTCCTCCTCCTCTCTCCTCCTCCTCTCTCCTCCTCCCTCCTCCTCCTCTCTCTCCTCCTCCTCCTCCTCCTCTCTCCTCCTCCCTCTCCTCCTCCTCTCCTCCTCCTCTCTCCTCCTCTCCTCCTCCTCCTCCCTCCTCCTCCTCTCTCCTCCCTCCTCTCTCCTCCTCCTCCTCCCTCCTCCTCCTCCTCCTCCTCTCCCTCCTCCTCTCTCCCTCCTCCTCTCTCCTCCTCCTCTCTCCTCCTCCTCCTCCCTCCTCCTCCTCCTCTCCTCCTCCTCTCTCCCTCCTCCCTCTCCTCCCTCCTCCTCTCCTCCTCCTCTCTCCTCCTCCTCTCTCCTCCTCCTCTCTCCTCCTCTCTCCCTCCTCCTCTCTCCTCCTCATCTCTCATCCTCCTCCTCCTCTCTCCTCCTTCTCTCCTCCTCCTCCTCCCTCCTCCTCTCTCCTCCTCCCTCTCTCCTCCTCCTCCTCCTCCTCTCTCCTCCTCCTCCTCTTCCGCCAGCAACTAGCTTCTGTTTAGTATATTGTAATTTCAATTGGCAGCCGAGTCGACTGGTCTATATCTTCTGGGAGTTGACTGGAGAACTTTCAGTGTTGGACTTCTACCGACAGTCGATGCGGTCCCTCAAACCCTTGTCAAGTCTCCCACAGGCAGCTGGAGCGCGAGTGCACTGTGGTTGTGCCTGGGTAAACCATCGTCTCTACGTCTGCGGTGGTTTTCGCCGCTTTGTGGGTGCGGACAGGCGTCCGACTGCAGCTCGGGACGACTTACATTGCTACGATCCTCTTACAGATACCTGGTACGATACCCTGTCCTTATCTCCCCTCTCCCTAGTCTTTTACATCTATCAAAGCTAGCACTCAGCATGACATTGAAGTCCCGCCATATTGCCGGTTACAGGCTGATTTCCAAAACTGGTCTAAAAATATCCTGCAGAAAAGTTCTGTCCGAAATCGGAAAGTAAATAGATAATCCAATTGTAGTAGCGATTGATATAAAAAAGCTAGAGAATGCTCCACAAAAGCCAAACCTTGCAGTAGCGCACTCGATTCACCTGCATTGTACTCTAGCAAGCCACCGATTTGTGCGCGTGCGTGTCGGCGGTCGCACGTTTCCACCGTCCTTATCGGTGCTCAATTTCTGCACGCTCGCTGATTGGTCAATTTAATGGTCGAAATTCAAGTAGCTGAGGCTCCGGCTCGACCTCCTGCTGCACTCATCACCACTCTTGTCTCCTCAGCTTTCACCAAGGGACGTCCACTCAGGTTTGGAATTACACCGGAGTATGGGCTTCGAGCAACCTTTTCCTTTGAAGTTCTCTAAATTAAAAAAACGCCGAGTATTAGCAACTCCCTCGCTTATTGTTCGACTACAAAAAGGTTCACTTGTTATTGCACTCACACAATCTGTGATAATGGTATCCCGTGCAACTTCAAAACTCAGACTACTAAATCTACTGTTCCAGCGGTCGTGCATTCGTGGTCTTTGCAGTTAGAACCTGGGGCTCGCATATTCGCCTCGATTCTCATTGACAACTCTTTATACCGCATTCCTATTTACCGAAGATATTGGCATGACAAAACATTACGAATTTAAGGGAAAGGTTAATTATTTGCTGCAGATATTGAACCTGGCATTTACTGATAACCATCTCTTTCTCGGTGAAACAGAACCTCGTTTAATACCTCCATCATAATTACTTTGTTTGTTGAAGCTGGCTTTTATGGCCGCCTAAGCAGAATGCGGAAATGGAAACGCCGTGCCCCCTTAGCAGAGGTGTCCTTAAGAGAATTTTCAGAGGGATAAATATTTCCCTATCGCATAACCTAAAACTGAAGCATACAGCTAACACGAACCTTACCCTTAATCCTGACCCTACCCCCAACTTTGCCTTTAATCGTAACCCTAAACTGAACTAGAATCTTTACCTTAATACGTAACCTAATTTTTCTCAAATTTGGTTCAAAGCCACGGATATTACAAGTGGTTCCTGTTCCCGTGTCCTGTTTAGGCGACCATACAAGGCATTCTCACCCTTTGTTTTTTAGGCATGCATTTCGCCTTCTCTTTCTCGTTGCTTGAAACTGTTCTTTGTTCCTCCCCTCCTTTCAACTGCTTAGGTTACCTTACTCTTTAGTTATTTTTTAAGTCACTCCTGATTTCCACTTGCTCTCATTTTATTTTGTTTTCTACCTAATTCATAAAAACGGGCCGACCACAAACCGATCACAATCTGGTCATTTGGAATGGTGCGCCTATCCTATGTGCATCTTATACTCGACGCCTACCTCCATAAAGACATATATAATGTATTTGGGTTTACTATTTTTTGTGAATTAACGTTTAGTGTGCGTGGAAAACTACTAATCCCACTAATCTAACATCTGCAAGAAATGCTGCTATTGACGGAAGTAGTCCACTATCTTTCTGGAAATTGTGAGTCCTCACATAGGCATCGAAAATGAATACCTTGGAGCTTTTCATTAAGCTCATGTTTTTCTACGAGTTTATTGAGTGGTGCTTCTGTGTTCAAAACGTGAGTTACTTGACTACCCTTTCTCTCCCTCCCCTAGGTCGGAGGTCCTGCTCAGAGAACAGCAGGTGCCCCGAGCCATGTGCGGCTGCGTCTGTTTGAAGATGTGAGCAAGATTACCTCACCAAGGAAAGAAAACAATAAATAGTTGTTTTTTTTCAATGAACGGGTGACACTCCGTCCCCATCTGCAGGTGTTTGCCAGCATTTATTATCCGGCTGGTGACGCTGGACCGTGGTACCTCATCAATTCCTCAAGTCTTTCCTCAAAGTTTGGGCAGGTTATCATCTTCCCTCCTCCCCTCCTCATCCCTCCCCTTGTCCTCTCTTCCACACCGGCCTTCGAACCACCAACCCTGTGTTTTTCAATTCTCCCTCCCTGCGCACTTCTGCCCCCCCCCCTCCATGTGACCGTCTACCACTGCTGCCTTTCTATGGCAGATAAACAGACCTGTCATTAATTATGTCATCCTCCTGTCTGTTTTCGTGGCTCGGGATCGCTCTAGTCATTCGGTTCTTTATACGTAATTAGTATCTTTTCCTTGTCTCCATCTCGTCTTACCTACCATCTGCACTTCCGGTTATGTGCTTTCAACCACCCCCTTAATATCTACTGTTTTCTACGTTGTTTGCAGTGCCTATCAACCTTACTTTTCTAAAATCACGACAGTCCAGATCCTGACACAACTATTTGCCCTTATCCTCTCAGTCCTGGTACCCAAATGCGTCGCTTATTTTTCTTCTACCTGCTTTGCATCGTCTTTATTTTTCTCTTTTATTCCGCTGTTGCTTCTACCCATCGTATTAGTTTTTTTCTACCATGCCTCCTAATCCTCTACTTCCCATGGACGTTTTCCTTGGATCTCAGTTGCTCTTCGCCTATAGGCACCTCCTCACGCTCCACACAGAAAGGCTATGGTCGTTTCTGCTGGTGCCTGTGTGTGTGTTTGTATGTTGGCCGGAGGTGACCTGTTTACGATCGCTAGACGCGAGAAAACTTGCGCGTTACGCGTTTCAACCCTGTCCTTCTCCGTCCGATTCGGCCTGTCCTTTCAGCATTCATTATTGGAGTCGTTGAGCAGGCGTTTGATATTGTCTAAGTCAAATGTTTACACTCGGTTGCTGAAAAAAACCGTCAGCTCGGTGGAATTTATAGGCTTTTATTAATGCACAGTTGTTTGGCGGTCAGTTTATGGAACAATTCTGGGACTGAATCCGTTCCTTCACCACAAACAAATGTGACAACTGAGTTGCTAAAATATTATCATGTGGTAATTACGTGATGTAAAAGAATTTTCATTTTTAAATTTACTGGAGATGGTTTAATTTGGAATGGTGCCCACCCCCGGGAACTAAACATGACCTCAAAAATTTAGAGGATATTCGTTTATAAAAACACAACGATCGCTAACGGAACTCACTCGTCCCACTCTGCCTTGGGGCTCAAGCTTGAGCACCGCCAGCAGCGGCGAAGCGACTAGTAGTAGTAAAGGTAAATTACCAATGCCGACACAGACAAGGGAGACTGAAATGGCCATTTATGGCTCATTAGCTGTCATCAGCCAGCCATACGCAACCCCATGTGTCGCCCCACCCGAGACTTGAACCCGCAACCTGTTGATCAGGAGTTTAACGCACTAACTATGGAGACATGGGCTTGTCTTGCGGGTTTAGATCGGGAATATGGCCATTCGTTGAGAAATGCTCACAGATCGTTAAGGGAACTCACTGGAGGATATTGCGAACTCTGCCTCGGAGTGTGGATACTGCGTGTAAATCGTAAAATACGTTTTCACTCGCGTTAGGGATCGTTTATATGAACCCCCGGCAGGACAGGAGACTCAAAACGCCCCTTTTTTACGGGTTGTCTTGCCCAATGCCGTGGAAATGAGGATAAAGCTTATGATTGGTGGAAAACTTAGGACTGGGGGGCAGGATTTGGCTTACGCTTGGGCTTGCCATTAAAGTAAGGACACGTGGATACCTACTCTTCCTGAAATTTAGCGCAATGCTACCTGTAGTACCGGGAACGCTCCTATTCCCTGTCCTGTGAAGCAAGGCATATAATCGATTTCAACCCCAAGCAAAACCAGGCACACAGAGATCTTGGTGAAACTAACCGGGCTCCGGTTATGATAAGTGTTGGATTTCGGGCACATGAATAGGTATCCTTCCGGAAATCTAGCGTTATGTCACCTGTGTTACGGGGGGGGGAAGGGTGCGTTCCTATTCTCTGTCTTGAGGAGAGTGGGGGGGCCTATAATCAATTTCCACCTCACAAGCTTCTAAGCTTACGGAGTTTCTTGCTTTCAACATCGCAGTCGCGGCGATGTTCCTTTGATCCTCCCCTATTCGGTCAGAAAAAAAAGATCCAGAAGGGGAGGCAAATTGGAGTGGATGTGATCTAATGTTGGGTAAGCCTGTGAGCTTATTAAGTTCAGCCGCCTGTAATAAGTGGCATACTTCGAGGAAATTCCGCCTTGTTGTTCTCCCGAGTGCCTTTAACGGCTTAATACTTTGGTTTGCCCTGAAATAAATTAACCAAATGACATTTAAGGCGTTTGCAGAAACCTTTTCGTTCTCTAATTTTTTGCAAGCAGCTCGGGAAAGAGTCGCATTCGACTACTCAGGTGTAGAAATTGTTTGGTGTCTCCATATTTCTATCAGAATTCTCTCATATTGAATTGGTCTAATAAATTTAAGGATGAAATATATCAGAAGCTAAGGATTTGATTCTTTTCTTCCAGCTTCCTGGTGGTCACTAACAGGGAACTTGCAGGTTTCAACCGATGCTTGCATACCCTGTTTTGTTATAAGTAATAGGTTTGACGCCTTATTGAGCTATCTGGACGCAGTGCCAGTCGTGGCGTGGAAGGTTGTCAATTGGACTGTTGGTTCGGTGACAGTGGCTCAGTCTGAGGTCGTTCTGACGTGGTCATAGTAATAGAGCAGGACGCGAGGGTGATATGGATGAAGAACCGACCTTGTTTGCATGGATTCAACTTGCGCAACTAAGCACTACCCTCCCCGGACGCTCTTGGCCTACGAACTGTCGCTCTGACTTCTACTAGAATATTTTTTACTAACAGCTAAAAGTCACGTCAGAGGAAAATGCCTTTATCTTTTAGCTTTTGATGATGCTGCTACGTCAGTGGTCTCTTTGAATCCAGTTATGTCGATGATTTCAAATGCCAATTTAATTTGGATCTCGCGCGCATTTAGTCCGCCACTTAGTAGTGGCATAGTAAGTCACTCCCTTCCCTAGACATCTCAGTGTACACGAAATGCCGGTATCTGTGCCGTGAATTCTTGCATTTCACTGTAAGGAATCGGTAGTTTGGGTGGAAACACTAATCTATGTTCGTTACGTACAAAGGCTTGATTTGGGCCCATGTCTTCACCAAATATCCTACTTTTTTATTCTCAGTAATAAAATGCGACAGGGATAACTTGTCTGACCCTCTAAACAGCACATGAAAAAACGAACTGCCCGCACTGCAGCTGGTTTGGTTCCACGTTAAACATAAATTAGGGTTAAGGTTGTGGTTTGGAGTAAGTCTAGGTTGGAAGTTATGTTTAGGGTTAAAGTTTGGTTTAGTGCTAACTGCAGGGTTCGGGGCAAAAGTAAGGCTGTAGTTCAGGTTAATGTTAGGTCCTGCGTTAGGCTTAGGACATGGGAATAATTCCCTTTCTTGAGCAGGGTCACCTTTATTCCTTATATCGGCGTCTTGTTTAGGGGGTCAAATAAATAAATCTTACTTAAAATCATTTCATATGTGTGGCATACCCTAACATTGCTGGTGGTAAAAACTCAAAATAGTCTGTTTTGCCTTCGGGAAGCTCTGGAATTTGTGCTCATTTAGCTCTATTCTACTAGATTCCCATGGAGTAGCGCACGAGTTGGAGTGAGTACTTGCCCCAATTTATGCCTGTTGACGGTCATTAAGCTATCTTGATGGCGGGCTGAAATTCGGGTAATTCTGTTCTATTTCACGGAGACTGGTCAAGAACCATCGGAGGTGATTGTATGGTGGTGACTGTTCGATGTTCGATTGATCTTGGTTCAAATCTCAGCTTTCCAGGATTGGGCTATGCATTTTTAATTGCGGTAATCGAAACAAGAACAGCAGTTCCAGCCTCCTTTGTTTCTGTCGTGAAAATATATTGATTGTAGTCAGTGTCCGATGGTAGGCAAATGTCTACGAGTTCTCTGGTCTATTCCCAGAGGTCACCGATAAATTTGAATCTTCACAACAGGTTCACCACCCGCAGTGTTAATTACGTACTGACTACCTGTTGCCATTTGCTGAATACTACGTGGTTATCCCACTGTAGCTAATGGATTTCAGCTCAAGTATTTATATCAAGTTTTGATTCGAGCCTGGAACGGTCGGTCCCGAAGGATTTACTCCACGTTCGCGCATTCGTTTCCTCGGAAATTAAACGAGGAGGATAAAACGAGTTCAAATACCAAAAAACACACGGGGAACGCTGGCAGACCCACCAATGAGCCGAACATCTCGCAGCTGCTTCAAGCAGCGCCATGAAGTTGGAGAAACACGGTTGTTGAGCCCTATAGATTCTACCTGTGCAGTCAGTATGGGAAATAATTACAACGCAGTATCCAGTTCTGCAGCTGTTTATCTGCCTGATGCTTGTCTAATTTCTAAATGTTGCAGTAGCCATCCGTGAGATTCCGGTGGGAAAAATGCTTTGTATGCCACTCTTCTCGCTAGTTACAGGTTAAAGCATCACATTCACGAAAGAAGCTTCGATCAGCTGATTTTGTCAAACTTTATTTCGTTAACTAACTAGACAGCTTTTGCTTGCTCGACAGCCTCCGAAAATGGCGGAAGAGTCCGTTGTTGGCGGCTCTTCTTGCTAAAGCTTGAACTATCTCCGCTGTTAGAAAATGGGCTGAAGATTTTTGGCCTTGACAGTAAAAAGCATGGGCTATTTTATAATATCCACTTTAAACTTCATTGGTGATGCGCCTGATAGTAGTGCCAGGACTTACCTTTGCGTTTGTTGCTTGTTTACACATTCGGAATGTACCAGACACTGTTGCTATCGAACATAACTCGTTGGTTAATCCTAAGCAACCTTCTCTCTGCGGTTTTCTAACCTTAAATGCGCCAGGACTTGAAGGTGGAATCCCCACGTGAGAGTCCACTCTAGGGGTATAAACCATCTATATGATAAAGTCGTAACCATGACGATAATGTTTCACCAGATGCATAAAAGAATAGTCCGCGGCTGAGCCGGTCTATTTCAGGATCCTCTAAAACCTTAAGAGGTCGTACTGTAATAGCCGGCTTGGTTGATGGGTGGCGAAATGTGGAATCTTATCGACACTGGCGGTTGCGACAGAGGATAAAAGATTCTCTGGCGACGTCGTACCTGCGATTACTTCTAAAATGTGTGTTTGCTTTTCATACATAGAAGCAGTTGTTCTCTAAAAATCGGACATAATAAGAGAGCCATGCACCCAGCCACATAGCAACCAGTAGTAGTATTAAAGACAGATTAATAACGCCTACAAATGCAAGGTAGACTGGACTGGCCATTTCTGACTCATTAGTCGCGAGCAGCCAGTCATCCTTAACCCCCCGTAGTGCCCCAACCGAGGCTTGAACCCGCAAACTGCTTTCCAGCAGTCCAATGCTCTAACCATTGATCCACGGGCTTATTGTCTTGCCAGTTTAGCTCGGGAATATGGATCATAATTTTACCGACAATGTCTAGAGGCGGCGATGAATTTACTCTCAAACTGACAGTATATGACATCTTAACTACTGTTAGTGACCTGTCCACATTGGGTGGTATATTTAATAGCGACAACAGAGCGGGATTAGGCAAAATGACTGACGGAGTTTAATAGCCCAGCTACGCGAGCCAGACACGATCTGCCCCAACCAAACAGCTCATCCATTTTTCACATGCAAGGGGGCCCATATCGTCTCCCTCATGTTAATGATTATTTTATTGAGCACCCATGTAAGTAGTTAAAAGTCTAGCACTTTCAACCACCAGAAAAGCATGACACTTCGTTTCCACAAGGAAAACTGATATAATATGACAGCGTGACACAATTCACATCCAACTAACATGAGGACATCTTCTGAGTGGGGCATATTCATGTGCGTGGAAGAAGCAGCTGTGAATAACACACTTGAGGCGGCGGACTTCACGTTTCACGGCCTAAACTCAAGTCCTTGATGGAGGAACATTCAATCATAGGGCATCCTTTACAAATAAGAGGTTGCGGCAGCCTTTACAGATCCGAAACTCATGTAGTGACACTTAAAAGATGAGAACTCCATTAGCAATGTGGAGCTCTAGGCCGCAAGAGCGTTGAAGTCCGAAATAATTTGTTCTAGGTCATAGAGTCGTTCGGTCATAGAGTAAGAGAATGAATACACGCATTTGAGGTCATCAGCATAAATAAAAGATTGAGAATGTTTAACTATCGATTAAATATCATTTATATACAGTAAGAACAACAAATGACCTAATACGGTACCTTAAAGAACACCACTAACAATCGGGGTAGCACTTGAGTATGAGGACCCCACAAAAACCTTTCTTCGATTAGATAGGTATGATCTACTAAAGGCAGTAAGGGGACTGCGAAATCCTTTAACTTCTAGTTAAGTCAATGCTCATGATGGCAGCGGCAAATTACCATTGGCAGACTGGAGAAAAACGGAATTTGGCTCTACTGACTGCTTCATACTTTAATTTTCTGTATACCAACGCCCAAAGTCTGTTTTCGAAGCTCGACTAACTGAGAATTAAGGTAGTCATTCTGTCTCTTGATATTACAGCAATCACTGAAACATGGCTGTCACAGAACATAAGCGATTGCGAAGTAGCCTTATCCGAGTACCAGCTGTTCAAGAGAGACCACAACCACCGCCAGGGTGGAGGAGTTGTGATGTATTTTAAAAGCAATTTCACAGTGTGTGAAATGACGGAAAAGATAAGCAATGGTATTGAGGCTATTTGGCTGAAAATAAAGACGCGGGGATCACAGCCCCTTGAAGTCATGACTCCATACTGACCACCAAAGACAGACACCGACGCTAATACTTGTTTGTTGGAGAACATAAACGAGATAAGTAGTTGACCTGATGTTTTTCTCATGGGTGACTTCAATGCACCCAGCATTCGATGGAACGATCTGCAGGCGCAGAGCTCAAAGTTTTCCTTCGATCATCGTGTACTAAAGACAAAACTTGAAGCTCTTTTCACCCAACATGTATTTGTTCCAACGAGAGCGCGTGGAGGACAACAGGCTAGTTGTTTAGATTTCGTCTTCACTAAAGATCCTGACAGTATAGACGAGGTAAACTGCCTACCTCCACTTGGTCGAAATGATCATGCAGTACTTTCATGGGAGTATGGTTTATATTCTGTGCCATCTGCAGTAAATGAAACCAGGCCCAATCTATGGCGAGGAGAATTTAGCAAGATGAGAGCTGAGGCATCACGAATAGACTGGGATCTTCTCTTCTCCGGTAATGTCACTGAGGACTGGAATTTATTTAAGGAGCTTTTGTTTAATCTAATAAAATGCCACTGTCCGCCATCAAAATTTATGATATCTTACAGACCACAGTGGTTAACAAAGGAAGCTAAAAAGAGAAATTAAAAAGGAAAGGAAGGCTTTGGAAGAAATTTTGCCGATCCAAAGTAAATTTCGCCTTGCAAGCATACAAAACTCAAAGGAACAAGGTTAAAATGCTTGATCTTCAGAAGTCGGTGGGATTACGAGAGGGATTTGCTCCAGCGAGCAGTTCACAATCCCAAATTGCTCTACAGCTATGTACGAAAAAGCACACGTAACAGGACCCCGATTCCTGTTATGAGAAACGATGACGATTTCCAGATATCAGAAAATAAATACAAAGCTAAACATTTTTCCCAGTTCTTTCAGTCGGTTTTCACCAGAGAAGCTGTTTTTTCCATCTAGTTACGAGACTATGGGAGCGCCAATTATTCAGGATATGCTCTTTTGAGAACAGGCGGTCTTTGAAGAACTGAAAAGTCTGAAGGAATGCAAATTCCCTGGCCCCGAAGAGATTCCAACAAAGCTTCTCCTCAAACTTGCTCGAGAGCTGGCCAAACCCCTATCCTTTCTGTGCCAGAAATCGTTCGGAACGGGAATTCTTCCTACCAACTGGAAAACAGCCCACATCGCACCACCTCACAAAAGTGGTAGTCGTGCATTTTTTACAAACTACAGGCCTGTCAGCCTGACCTCAATCGGTTGCAAGGTTATGGAGAAGGTTGTCATAAAGGAATTAATGATTTATTTAGAAACCCGTAACCTCTTATCAACTGCACAATACGGTTTCCGTAGGGGAAAATCGTGTGTTACGAAAATACTTTATACGATGCAAAGCTGGACAGAAGCACTTGACGCAAAAGACACTGTGCATGTGGCTTACATTGATTTCCAGAAGGCCTTCGATAGTGTTATGCACCAGCGTCTCAAGTGGTCTGTGTAGGCGGGCCGCGATCAAAGCGCACAGTCATCGAGAGTGGAGTCCCACAAAGTTCAGTGCTCGAACTGATCCTATTTCTCTTGTTCATTAATGATTGTGTACAGGAATTGGACTGTAACTTTGCGATGTTTGCGGACGCTATAAAAATCTGGAAAGTTATCCATAATGCTGCCGATGGAGACGATTTCCAAGAAAATCTTCGTCGATTGGACAAGTGGTCCCACAAATGGCTCTCGTAAAGAATTTATTAATTTATTACCAGTTTACAGGCAAGGTAAAAAAATATATACAGTAGAGGGTCAAGCTGACAGTGAAAAAACTCGTGGTCGTTGTTTCAGGTGTAGAGAAAAACTGCCGCTTATTGAGTAATTAAAGTTCTGGACAGGGAAGCGTTGACACAGGTGCCCGGTAATTAACTTCTTCATTCAGTGTTATGGATCTGGTATTCTGCACCAGCAGGTATGTCGGCGAGCGGCTGTTCGCTATCGACTGAGAAATAAGCCGATTGAGGTCTGCAGAGCCAGCAATATTGCCTCAGCATGAAGTCCGGCACAGGATTCAGAGTCCGTGAACGCCATCAGAACCGAAAAAGCTTCCACAGAGTCAGCACCCAAAAGTTTTGGAAGGTGTCCTGAATGTAGAAAACTAGTGACAGCTCGCGTAAACAAGGGATAGTTTTGCTGAATTTTGATACTTCTGGGTAGCTTATTCCAGATTGCTATAGCGTTTACCGAAAAAAACTGTCGGTATCTAACTGTGCGTGCCAAGGAAGAAATAAAAATACATCTCGATGACTGGTGCGCCGAGAGTGGTCGAGCTGTCTCAGAGATGTAAGGGGGTTAAATGTACAACTGTTTAGAAATTTAAACAGTAAAATAGTCCCTTCTGTAATCTGCGAAGCCACAGCGGATCAAGGCTTGTAAGCTCACAGCGTTGTTGGTGGGACAGGTTTCGGTGTTCTGAATGGAAAACCCTTTTTATAAAGAAGTGCTGGACTGATTCTATCTTCTTTTGTTCACTAGCGTGCAGAAGGCTAAATAGAAACGAGCAGTATTCCAGACTAGGCCTGACATACATTTTATAGAGGCTGATTCTAATTTTGACGGTTTTTAAAATTTCTGAGAATAAACCCAGTAGTTTGGCGTGCTTTCGAGACAATCAGGGCGCAGTGCTCTGACAGATTAAGACTACTAGAATATGATATGCCCAGATCCTTTATAACTCCGGGCACATTTAGTTCGTGACCGTCTATGCTTAGGTGGGGCTGATGGTTGTCGCCAATAACCATAACGGAGCACTTGTGCCAAGAAAGTGAAAGGCGCCATGTGCGACACCACTGAGCGAAGGCCTGAAGATCCTTTTTAAGAGCTCAAGCACGATGTTGCGATCGACCGGTTTATATCGATAGGCAACTTTTAAATCGTCAGCGTACATAAAGGGCCTACCATACTGAAAACAATCAGGAACATCGTTGACAAAGAGGCAAAATAGAAGCGGGCCGAGCACGCTGCCCTGAATAACTCCGCTCCTCACATGCGTGGGGTTGGAGATAACATCAGAAATTTAACCCGTTGTGCGCGAGCATTCAAATAGGAGGATATTAAGTTCAGAAGCTTGTTACCTATGCCGAAGGAGGCAAGTTTCAGCAGTAGGAGATCATGGTCAACACGATCAAAAGCCTTCGTGAAATCGAAGTAAACGGTGTAAATTGCAAAACCACTGTCTCTAGATTGCAGCACATGATCAAAGAAAGAGAGCTGGCAGGTGTCACAAGACCTTTTTCGAGAAACCCATGCTGAGCCGCATTAAGTAGGTTATTCTCTGTTAGGTGACGCATCATCTTGTCTTTGATCAAGGTCTCTAAGATCTTCGAGACTGCTGGTAGTGTATTTATTGGCCTAAAGTCGTCAAATGACGTAGGTCGGCCGTGTTTGGGAATAGGCAGTATGTGCGATTCCTTCCATAAAATAGGGAAAGTTTCACTTTCAAGAGCAAGATTAAATATCTTATACAGAAGGGACGGAAATATATCGTTTGCATCCGCCTTTAGAACGCTGACCGGGACGCCATCTGGTCCAGGACTGTAAGATTGACGAAAACGCCGAATGGCTACGGTCACGTCCCAGAGGGTAAAAGTTATGGTTTCGAGGACGTTACCGGTCCAAACCCGGATGTTAGGAAAGGGAGCGACAGTATGTTCACTAAACGTTCTAGACAAGAAAGCATTGAAGCTATCAGCAGTCAACTTAGCGTCAGCTATAGGGTTTCCTAAGGCGTCTCGAAGTACGGGGTGCTGCGTTTTTCTCTGCGCTTTTACTGTGCGCGAAAAGAGCTTCGCAACATTTAACGAAGGGTTTTCGGCAAAGTTGACCTCATCAGCTAGTCGTTTTCGTCAGACAGCCTCTTAGCCTCTTCAAAGATTTGTTGGATCAAGGGCAGGACGGAAGTGTCGTTTTGTAGATGAAAACGACGGGAGAGTCTACGCAGTCTACGGCGGAATGATAAAGGAGGTAGACTTCATCCTTGACATTAATTATTTTCTTACGGGGAACAAAACGAGAAATGAGTGGACCTAGAACTTGGTAAAAGTATCAGTACAAACATTCACATCCGAACATACAAAGAAGTTAGTCCAATCGTGGGAATTTAGGTGTTAGCAATTCCCTCATATTTGCTGATCTGAAATCACGGAAAAAGCTATATTTTTGGAAAACGTTTCAGTAGCCTCTAGTTCTAGTGTAGAAAGAACTAAAGCATGATCAGAACTCCCAAGTGGATCTAAAGGTGACACTGACAATGGCTGACAACCTCTACAGAAAATAAGATCAAGTATGTTTGATCCTCGGGTGGAAAATCAACTACCTGGTCCCACATGCCTATATCTATGGCCTCAAGTAGGTCTTCGAACTTTGCAGGACCGGAAGTTGGAAACCAATGAACTTCAGGAAGATTGAAGTCACCTGCAATCAAGCAGTACTTCAGATTTAAGTCAGCTGCGGCGTGAAATGCCTGCGAGAGACAAAGATCGTAATCCTCGCTGGCATTGGTGGGCGATAGACACTACCAACGAGTAAAGAGTAGTTATCTTTTAGAACTACTCGGAGCCAACAGCTCTCTTCTACCGCGGTAAATTGGCGATAGTCCAACGGAAGAAATGTAAGTGGTTGCTAACATAGATACAGCTTCCTCCGCCACGGCCCTCGTGTCGATCATTCCGAATGTAAGCGTAGCCTAGAATAGAGAGTTCGAGTCGGATACACAGGGTGTTGCCCATGTCTCTGTAACTATTACAATGTCGGGGCGGTGGATGAAAACCAGAGTCTGGAGCAAAGGCATCTTATTAAGCAGAGATCTGGCATTGAGGACGATTATTTTAAGCGGGCACGTTTTCGGTTTCTGAAACGGGACAGTTAGGCTGTCAGAGTGACTGCCTTCGGCCAAAGAAATGCTCTTTTCACTTGAACTATCTGTCCGTCCCTTATTTTGAGATTTGCCTCGCCATTGGTCTTTCGTGTTTCCAGTTCTATTATTAGCTGTCGCATTTTCATTCGCTCTTTCAGCCCATATTCCGGTTGAAAAAACTTCAGAATGCGGACCCCGTAGGGTTGATTTTCTCTGTAGCAGGAGCTGTGCCTGTGCTTCGTTTTCCAAGATGATTTTAAGAGGTCTTGGTCGAGGATTTGAATCGGGTGTTGACAGAGCCTTCCCTATTCTATATGCCTTGAGAATGTGAATGGACTCGCCGTCCGTTAGCAACGTTTTTGCATACAATTGAAGGAGTTCCAAGTCATGTTTTACTCGCTCCTTCGGAATTACTGACGCTGACTCAGGAACGCCCTTTATGATAACATTATGTTTTCGATTCAATCGAGCGCCCGTTTGCAACTCAGGTCTTTCAACTGAGTGAGTACTGTACCAGTTCACTTGGTCCGATAGGTCCAGATGAACCGGGTGTTGGGCAGGCTGGAGCCAAATCTGTGCACGACTTGGTCTTCTTAGACCTTTTCCTCTTTGGCTTTACAAACTCACCAACCTCTTCAACATCGCATGCTGGTGCAACGTCCAGCAGCGATGTAGCGCTAGGTTGTAAGGCCAGATTATTGCTAATGCTGCCTGAGCTTAGCGATGGTGTGGAGCAAGGACTAGATGGGACACCCTTTCGAACTAGCGAACCGTCCTCTTGTTTACTGGGTTCGGTAAACGCGATGGCTTTTATGCGAGTATTAGGTAAGCTTGAAGAGGCTATACATGCATACGAATTTTGTTTTGCGGTGGTTTTACGGACAGGAGCTTTTTAACAGGTGTGCAAGAAATAGATTTTTAAGTTATCTATTTCTTGCCTTAGATTGTCTACCTCCTGCTCCATCCCTAAGAATTTCTGTAGTAGGCTGAAACAGCCCATACAAGTTTCATCTTCGTAAGCTACATTAACTGAGCTTACTAGACTTTTTGCCCGTTTAGCGGGAGGTGAACAATTAGTAGAATAAGGATAGTTGCAACTACTCTCTGCTAGTCTATTAATTCGCTGACCAAAATCCCCTGCCAATATGGCCGGATGGTTAGAGGCGTCGATAGACGGTCCTACGCGATTTTGCGGTGCATGTGCTAAACTAGGTCGTGGACCAATTTTCGTGGCAATACATTTAAGGCACCTGCGTTTTGCATACTTGTGGGGATACAGAGCAAATGCAATTGATGTTAGAATTGCCACCAAAATTAACAGAGAGTCAGTTATGATATTCAACAATAAGAATATGAAAATATAAGGACTCAGCCTTTGGTTTGAGCCCCTTCCGCGATTGAAAGCAGATGCAGGGAGCACACAGCCGGCGTGAGTTTCAGAAATCAGCAAAGATCGAGGCTAGCAATTCCAGTTGAGATCAATCCTGGGGCAGGGAAGAATCCTCAGCAGTAGAATTTTTGTTTTTGCCTCAGAATCCTTACGTCCAAGTCGCAATTTACGAACTCAGGGGAATATATAGACAATTCTTTAATAATTTCCCAGCACCGTGTCTTCTACACTGAGGTAGAGACTAAAAACTCGTAGGCTCGAGGGACTTGAAATTTGAAACCTATTTCAAACAACGCGCCTTCAACTCAAACATATGCACCCTGCTACGTCTGGGAAATCGAAATCAGGTAACTGATATGTTACCCTACTATTTGAACGGTTTTCCACTCCGAGAAGCATACACACAGAAGGATCTTGGAGTTTTGATGAAAGACAACCTGAAGCCTTTTACGCAATGCTGCAAGACAGCTCAATCAACCAATTCAACGCTATACGCTATCAAGTGGGCATTTAAAGTTTTCGATGAACACTGCTTTTCTAGTCTTTGGTACGTTTGTAAGGCCACATCTTGAATATTCGATCCAAGCCTGGTGATCGTGGACCCAACCGGACTACAACATGCTTGAAAGGGTGCAGCGGCGAGCAACAAAATAAGTAAGAGTTCAAGGTGAACTACCATATGAGATTCGTCTAAATAACCTAAAGATCTATCCTCTGAATAATAGGCAGTTGTGTGGAGACTTTATACAAACCTTCCGTATCGTGCGCGGCATGGATTGCGCCCTCCTATGTGATGTAGAAAGTTCTAACCACGTGTTCCACGCGCGTCCGTAGAATCGTCTAGAAAATGCACCCCTAAAGGGGCGTGCGCGCGATTCTTCATCCTATTTATACGTCTAGCACTTAAACATGATTTATGTTTCTTATAAAGTTTTATAACATAACAATATAATTTAAATGTTAATGTAAGGAAAATAAACCTAGCTTAAGTTTGTTCAAATTCATTTCCCTAACACAACTCAACCAATCATCACCGGTGGGATCCGACCTTGTCAATGGAGATGTTATAAATACGGCTGAGGAATGAAATCCTGGACCCCCGTTTTCCGGCCGCACCTACGCCCAGGAACCATCTCCGCAGCCCGTCCGTCGCTCCTTTCGGATCTCAACTGAACAGCCACCCAACGGACTTAGATTATTTTTGTACCTTGGATCCTTTTCCCTTTAGTTTCTTACTGTACTTAGGTTACTAGTATATTGTACACATCCACGTCTTCCTTTTCTTCTGGGTCGCTGCTTGTAAGTCTCGGGCACGTTACAAATTGGTGGCAGCGGTGTTCTTCTCAACATGGGCGATAATTCACTGGAAAATTGGTCAAGGAGCTGCAGAAGCTCACCGTGCATTCTGCATCCCCGCCTTAGAAGCTGATTTGCGAAACAAATTTCGCTCGTTGGGAGGCGCGTTGCAAAGACTACCTCCAGGGTCTCAATGCAAGGGCACACAGTGGGGCCATCCTTGCCCTTCTGGACGACGAGGTCTACGATCTCGCCCTTTCGGCAGAAATGTCGGCGGCCACAGCTCCCTCGGCTGTCCTCGATGGTCTTCGCGAAATCCTCGGGAGTTTTGAACACCCTTGGATCTTACAGGCGGATTTCCATCGCCATTTTCAACAGCCGGGGGAGTCGATCAACGACTTCCAGCAGGCCCTTCGGCTCCTGGGGCGGAGGGCTTTCCCAACACTGGATGCGAAGGCCCTGAGTACTCGGGTGCTTGAGCAACTGGTCGCTGGTGTCCATGATCCCCAAATCCGGAAGATTCTCTTGCGAGATCGACCTCCAACCCTCGAGAAAGCGCTTGCCCTGGCTTGGGAAGAGGAAGTCCTTCAGGCCGCCTGTGAACAACCATTGCGGTCGCTGTTCGGTGTCACAGCCGTCCAGCCCCACTCTTCCCGTGACGCCTCCACTTAGTCACCTCGGCAGCCTGGCTCTTGTGGCACTTCTCCCCATCGAAGAAACTTGTGTCGGCCCCAGACCCGACGACCACAAAGACCCCAAGCCCGCCGCACCATCGACGCCATTGCTGCAAGCCCAGAACCTATTGACGGTGAGTACTACCTTGTTCCTGATACAGTTATTTCATGCTTAGGCTCTATTAATTGTCCCTTAGTCTGAGGTTCTGTAGGTAACACTAATTTTTCCTGCTTAGTAGACTCTGGTGCTGGATGCTCGTTAGTACGTCAGCAGCCTTTCCTAGAATTCCAGACTAAGATCCGGTATTGTGATAGGCCCAATTTCACCCTTCATACGGCAAACGGCGCTAATCTCAGGCATACTGGTCTGGTAGAATTTTCCTTGGATTTAGCTGGATTTAGTTTTACACATCAATTTATTGTCTCTCCAGACATAACTTGGGATTGCATAATTGGTGTTGATTTCTTAATAAGTTCAAATGTTCCGTAGATTTCGGTAGGCACCTTCTACACACAGCCTCTGTTAAGGTCCCCTTTCTTCCCCGTATTCCTAGACCTGCTAGGTTACCTGTGTTTACAGTTACCTTTAATGCTAAGGAACTTATCCCAGCGCATCTTGATCAGACTAGTGCCAAGAGGTTAAGTGATTTAGTTGAAGAATTTAAAGACATATTCGACTGGGATGGGAGATCTACGGGTAGGACGAATGTGACGGAGCATTGCATTGACACGGGGGATGCACGACCCATCCGGGTCCCACCTAGGTGGTTTCCAGTCTTCTACCAGAATGAGTTGGATGCCCTTATAAGCGATATGCTCAGCCGTAATATTATCAGGCCATCTCATTCTCCCTGGTCGTCACCGATAGTGCTTGTAAGGAAAAAAGACGGCTCAATGCGACTGTGCATTGACTATAGAAAACTTAACAGCGTAAGCAAGAAAGATTCTTTTCCACTCCCGCAAATTGACGCGACGTTGGACACCCTCGCCGGTAATACCATATTTTCAACACTTGATTTAGCTTCTGGTTACTGGCAGGTTGAATTAAGACCCACTGACAGGGAAAAGACGGCTTTCGCTGTCCCCTCAGGCCTTTTTGAATTTGAGAAAATGCCTTTCGGGTTGGCAAATGCCCCTAGCACCTTCCAGCGGTTGATGAATCAGGTTCTGTCTCAGTTGATTCCAAACACGTGTCTTGTATACATGGACGACATGATCGTCCTCGGTAAAGGATTTTAACAACCACCTTGAAAAATCTGCGGTCTGTGTTCAAGAGCCTTAGACAAGCTGGTCTCACTTTAAAGCCAAGCAAGTGCATCTTTATCAAGCCGCGCGTCAAGTTTTAGGACATATCGTCTCTGCCAAAGGCATAGAGACCGATGATGAAAAAGATAAGGCAAAATCCGTGACTGGCCTACTCCCACAGACGTATCCGAGGTTCGAAGTTTTTTAGGACTTGCCTCGTACTATCGGCGTTTTATCAAGGACTATGCGCATATTGCAAGCCCCCTTCATAAGCTGACGCAGAAAGATGTGAAATTTAAGTGGGCTGCTGACTGTGCTACCAGCTTCAAGACGCTAAAAGATAAGTTTTGCTCATCTCCGATTCTAGTTTTCCCTAACATCAGCTCTGATGCTGGAAAATTTGTGTTAGACACTGACGCTAGCGATAATGCAATAGGTGCTGTCCTCTCCCAGCAGCAACCCGACGGTACCGAACGTGTCATCCAGTATCTCAGTCGTTCGTTGACTAAGGCAGAACGTCGTTACTGTGTGACTCGCAAAGAAATGCTAGCATTAACATAATTTGTTGAAGAATTTCGGCCATACCTTCTATATCGGCCATTCATCGTGCGCACGGATCATAGTTCTTTGACGTGGTTGCGGAACTTTAAGAATCCTGAGGGGCAAGTCGCTCGGTGGCAGGAAAAACTGGCGGAATACGAGTTCGAATGCGTGTTCCGACCGGGTCACCAGCATGGAAATTCCGATGCTCTCTCAAGGAAACCGCATCGCCCTCACGGTGAATGCCCGTCGTGCACTGATGTCACTATATCCGCTGTTGCCTTACAAACTGACCAGTGCCTACTCTGGGCTGCAGCTCAGAGAGACGATCCACACATATCTCCCATTTATAGCAGGAAGGTAAGCAACGCCAGACCCCTCAGCAAGTCAGAGCTAGCGGGCTATAGCTACGAAACGCGGTGTCTCCACAGCCTTTGGGACAAACTGTTCATAGAGAACGGTGTCCTTTTCTACCGTGACAGCGAACAGTATCCGAAACGCGTTGTGCTACCTCTTTCAATGGTGGACGACGTAGTAGAAAGGATGCATGCAGAGCTGGGCCACTCCGGAATTCACAAAACCGAGTGGGCCCTTCGACGACGCTATTTTTGGCCAAACCAAAAACGCGATATTCAGGACGTCATTCGGTCATGCGAGTTCTGTTTGGCTTCTAAGTCATCCAACCAAGCATTAAAAGCTCCCCTCCAGCCTATTAAAACAGGCTATCCTAATGAGAGGGTTGGGGTTGACCCGATTCACCTGCAAAAGTATCAATAGTACAATGTTTTACAGTGATAAATCTGACAAATATGTGTGGGCCAGGCGTAAGCTGCCACTGCTGCCACTGCTTACACAATTTTCATTATATTTACAATAGTTTCTCAGAAAATGAGTATCTAATTTGAATTTAAATGTGTCAACAGTTTCTCAAACGACTAATTCCTCAAGGAGTCCGTTCCATGCTCCAACGTCCCTCTGCGAAAAGGCGTTCCGACGGATTTCCGTGTGGAAAAACTTCCTCTGCAGTTTTAAGGGATGACCCCGAGATGTTCCGTCCCAGCCAATTCGAAGAAGTCAGCAAATTCTAGGGAACATTCGCGGCCTCTGACAATCCGGTAGGTTTGGATGAGGTCACCGCGTAGTTGCCTGTAATTTAGAGAAAACAAATCAAGTTCAACCCGTCTGGCTTCGTAAGGCAGATGACTAAGATTATTGACCATCTTCGTAGCCCTCGCCTGCATTCGTTCAAGCTGTAAATAATCCTTCTTAAACCACAGACGCCAGGCCTGGACGGCATATTCCAAGTGAGATCGAACAAATACCCCGTAGGTTTTTCAGAAGAGTTCCTTATTAATCTGCACAAATCAACGTCTGAGCGCAAATAAGACCTGTGTAGCGCGTTAAGCTGCCTTTAAACACTGTGAAGATGGTTTAAGTGAGGAGTTTATTAGAACACCGAGGTCCTTCTGTTCGTCAACAATTGAAAGGGGCTGCCCATTGAGAATGTATTGGTAGGAATCATCCTCCTCACTGGTCCTTCTGGTACGCACTCTTCAGACCACACACTTCCCAACGTTACAATTTAAGAGCCAACGAGCAGACAGCTGCTAAGACGGTTGAGATCCTCTTGAAGTGCGTGCCTATCGAAATCAGATCTGATGACCCTCCACAATTAAACATCCTCTGCAAACATGATGGCGCTGCAATCCAGGTCGTCGACACAGTCGTTGATGTACACTAAGAAGAGTAACGACCCTAATACCGAGCCTTGGAGGACACCACTTAGAACCGGAGTAGGTGTTGACTTCGAGGTATCAACGCACACAGTTTGCAATCTACCTGTAAGAAAGTCTGCAATCCATGTCAGCAGCATTCCTCTTATGCCAATTTCAGATAATTTGTAGATGAGAGGTTTGTGTGGGACACTATCAAACGCCTTCTTTAAATCAGTGTATATGACGTCAACCCTACCATTTTCGTCCAGTGCACGATTCCACTGCTCTGTGGAGAGTAATAAACTAGAAAGACAGGAACGATTCTCTCTGAAGCCATGCTGGAGATCTGAAAGTAATTGGTTTTCCTCAAGGAATTTCATGGTTGCCTTCTTGATTATTGATTCCATTATTTTACAGCAAATGGAGGTTAGGCTGACAGGCCGATAATTGTTGACATAAGATCGAGCACCACTCTTGTATATGGGGGTATATATTTGCTGCCTTCCATTCGGATGGCAGTTTCCCTGATTCAAATGACGAATTAAATATATGCGCAAGTGGCTTGGACAGTTCGCTGGCCAGTTCTTTCAAGAACTTGGCCGGTATATCGTCCGGACTAGATGACTTCGCTGATTTGACGGCGCCAAGCAGTGCCAAATCAATAAATCTATTTATTTATTTATTCTTTCAGATTTCGCAGTTCTCGTTCCACGAGAGTTTCCTGGAAGATTATATATTCAAGCACTGGACTGGCGTCTATAACAGCACTGTTGACGTGGTCAAGCTAAAGTTCCGATTCTCTAGTGAATACCGAGGCAAAAAACCAACCTAAGTACTCGGCCTTGTCGCAATTTTCAACGACTTCAACACCATTCCCATCCATGAGTACTGCTACGGGGTCCTTGTTTTTTAGTCGACAATTGATATAATGGAATAAAATTTTTGGTTTATATTCAGCCTGTTGAATAATTCTTGACTTATAGTTCTTCCTTGCCTGACGAATCATTTTTTTACATCGTTTCTTTGATGATGAAATTCTTTGAGATGCTCTGCTGACCCCGTTTCCCTGAATACATTCCATTTTTTATTATTCTTCTTTTTTACCTGCCTGTTAAGTTTTCTTGTTAACCAGGAGGGGCGACCATTATTTTTTTGCACCGTCACTGGACAAAAGTGTTCAATCAGATCGAGTGAGACTGTCTTAAATGATCGCCAGTCATCCTCTGGATTCCCTTTAAGCAAACAATCCCATCTCATAGACATCAGTTCTTTCCTCATCGCGTTAAAATCAGCCTTTCATATATTTCGCTTGCACTCCATTCCATTCTGGCGCTGAGAATAAAGTGAGTAATCCCACATCAGCGTACTATGGTCACTCTTACCGAGGGGTACAATAGAATACACTTCATCAATGCTAGAGAAGTCCTTCGTAAATACGAGGTCCAGGCAATTTGCTCTCTGGTTCTCTCTAAATCTCGTTGGTATGTTAACCTTCTGTACCACAGGTTGGTCGAGAGTGAGATCCACTAGCTTGTGGCCGAAGGAAGTTGGTGCACCATCAACTGTCAGATTTACCCAGTGCATTGAAATCTCCAGCAATAAGCACCTCCTGGTGACTTGCTACTTCCTTGAGCAAATGGAGGAGGGACTCATCAGCTGCATTTTGAATGTTCGGTGGTCTGTAGATCGTCAAGAATTGAAGGTTCTGTGAACAATCCTTTTTAATCTTTATCCAGAGAAATTTTATATTCAAGGAAGAGGGAGTGTGCTCGTTCGACTGCGGAGATTCCTGTCCTAACATATACGGCCACTCCTCCTCGCTTTCTATTTTCTCGGTCTTTTCGAAAAAGTTGGTATCCATCTATCGAAACCTCGCTATCTACGATTTCGGCTTTGAGCCACGTTTCCGTTATGGCATTGACATCGGGGGTTCGGTCTGATACTAATGCTTTGTGTTCATCTACTTTCGATAGGAGACTTTGAGCATTGGTATACAAACATCTCAATTTAGACTGGGTAACTCCTCCATATAGACTTCTGCGCATTTCGCGCGATTGAATACTAGAGTCTGTCATTGTTCTCCGAGATGAACTGGTGTTCATCCCGCCGACGCTGAGTTCTGATGAGTGGTCGTCATCCGAGTTTTGGAGCGCCTTCTTTTTATTATTCGAGGTCTATACATTTGGGTACATCGTATTTAGTGTCCTCCGTCTCGGCGAGAACCCACCTTGATTATGTATGGGGTCTGCCATAAGAAAGACCTCTTTATCAATTTTATTTTCCCGTCCTTTATTTGAAGCCATTTTTCCCCCTGCTCGGTCCTCCTCTTCAGATCTGCTCTCAGCATCCTCATTTGTACCTTTCCTTGGGTTTCGTAATCCGGCTGAAAAAACACATCCCTGTGTGAGCTACGGAGAGCCGTTCTCCGTTCTAGGAGGCGTGAAGCCTGAACATCATTTTCAAGAATGATTTTAAGAGGCCTTGGTGATGTTAGTTCATTTGAAACATCCGCTTTCCCTAAACGGAATGCTTTGTGCACTGTAACGCATTCGCCATCTCGAAGAATCGAATGTGAGTATTCTCGGAAATGACTGAGGTCATGTTCTACCCTTTCCTTTGCAATCAGAGAAGTGGACTCGGGAACCCCTTTAATAACGAGATTTCGGTTTCGGTCGAAATGTATGTTTGGTGACTTTGAGTTCAGATTTGTTAATAGAGCATCAGTATCAGGAAGAATTCTACTCTGGTCGACGATGTTATTTGCGTCAGTATGAGCAACTTTCCTAAAGTTAATGGCAAACCCCTTTTGGGAACTTTGCCAATTTTTTCCTGCACTTGCCCCTGTATTACCAACAGAGGATTGCACTTGAGCATCTATCGGTAAGAACGAGAAATATTGAGAATAATTTGCTTAGTAAAGCTGGAAATGTTTTTAACTGTTTAACTGTCTTCAAGCTTTTGATTTTTGGTCAATAATCTGTTCCCAAAGTCAGGACTCAACGAAATAAGTTGTCATTGGATCACATATTGTCTGTTTATCAGGATCAGCCTATAATTGTTTATAGAAATTGTGATATTCAGGCACATGAAAATTGATATCGGAATCTTGAATAATAAGCTTACTCATCTTCATTTGGATCCTGCCCCATACGGGCTTCAGAAAACAGTCTCTCGCCAGGAAAGGTGTCTACATCAGGAAGGAACGGAGAACCACTGGCAAACTCACTTCAAAGGCTGCAGCATTCTTTGCTTCGTATTAACATTCGATGGTGAATTTGGTTCGGAAAAGCACTTCTTTTTGTGCTCAGTAAACTATTCGCTTGATAATTTAAGCTGCTCATTAAAACTTAATGCATCCTCGTAGATATCTTGCTGGCATGGGAAACGCAAATGTTCACGACCCGACCACGCGAGAAAATTATTCACCGCTTCGGCCAGGACTCGAACCACCAACCTCTCGATTAGCTACCGATGCTCTTGACTGCTCGGCCACGCCCAGGAAGCCAGCAGACAAAACAAATAGTATACACTACAAAAATAATGATCTCTCCTATCTTTGTAAACCGTTTTCGATTTCATGTGACAAAAACTTACCAGAAATACTCAAGTCAATCTCAGGAGACCGAGAAGAACCACAAAGCAGCAATATTGAAAAAAGCAGTGCACTACTGAACATTACCAAAACTAAGCTAAACATTGAAGGGATAGCACACTGTGATGGATGCCGAGGACTCACAACCAGAGTTTTGAGATAAGAAGGAGACCTAGATCTCCTATCGGAAATAATATCAGTCCTCATCAAACACAACAAAATTAACTCACCGAAACACGATGCAAATGGGCTGAAAAACATCAGAAAGCTAGACCATAATCATCGCAAGGAAACGGTAGAGGTCAATAGACACAACATTAAGCGAAACAAAAAGAGAAAAAGAACGACGTCATTAGAACAAACCTCTGAGTCAGTTGAAATATAGATGACCAGAAAGAAAATAAGCGAGGAGGAAATTATGTCTTGCGTTTCCCCAGGTTCGGGAAATCTGGTGCACATAGAATCCGACTGCACAAAAGTAAATCAGCGATCGATGGTCTCTGAAAAGTCGAAAAACAGTAATCGTAAGGTATCTTTAATGCCACGGACGAGTGATAGCAGCATGCTCTTTAGATGTCCATCGAACTACAATGAAGCAGGGCATAGTAGCCAGCAAAGTAATTGCGGAAAAGTGGCCTGTGACTTTCCGACAGACCTGGATGCAAAAAACAAAAATTCAGGTTTTCCGGAGGCTATTCGAGCAAACGCATTTTCAAGAGAACTCACGCTGTTTGATAGGTCCATAGAGATGTCTGCAAGTCAACCAACCGTATCACCAATGAAGACCAATTTGAACACAGTATTAAAGACTGTAACAAAGGGCATGATTCAACATTCCATCACTAAAAGAAAGCAGGATGAAGAAACAAGTTTTTTCCTGACAGATCATTTTGTCTGGTAGTTCAGGGAGTCTCAGAGGCTACTGGCGAAACCCCAAAAGAAAGGGTAAATCAGGATCTGCTGACATTTCAAAATTTATTGAATGATACGCAAGAAACTGGTGTGACAGTCGAAATCAAAAAGATCTTTCGATTGGGGCCTCTCGTTACAAATGAAACGCATGAAGTTCGACCAAGACCATTAAAACTCGTCTTGGGCAGCAAACAGCAGGTAGATCTTTTGCTCTCTCGAAAGTCCCGACTACGAAAGAATCATCGCGGAGTTTTTTTCAGCCGGATTACTCTCCCATCGATCGGATGAAAATGAGGACACTGGTAGCAGAATTGAAAAGACGTCAATACGAGGGGGAACAAAACTTAAAAACTGTAGACAACAAAATCGTCAAAACGGTGCGCTTGTTTTTATGGGAACATCCGGTGAAATTGACGGCAACCACGTCGGTCAAAAGCCCCACCAAATGCCTATAGATTTGAACCCAGACAAGAGACTGGATATATCTTGTGAAATATCCATGTGGAAGAAAGAACTAAAAATCTTCAGAAATCGAGGAAATTCAACAAAATTAAAATGATGTACACAAATGTGCAGAGTCTATTGAACAAAATGGATGAAATTAAACTGGTCGTGGACCATTTACAACCTGACTTCATAGCTCTAACTGAAACATGGTTAAATGAAAAATCGCAGACACAGAAGTCAGAATAGATTGTTTTAAGCTTATCCGCATGGATAGAAACGGACGTAGGGGTGGTGGAATCGCAATGATCAAACGAGAAGGCATTGACTTCATTCAGGATGGGCCCTCGCCAAATAGGATCTCGTCTTGCGAAATACTTTGTTGCAAACTGAAAGTCCCAAACCAACCAGACCTCCATATTGCCGTGGTATATCGATCCCCAGGACAGCGAACGGACACGGACGAAGCACTCCTCACAGAGGTAAAGCAAATCTGCCGTAGCAAACACTTATTAATACTTGGAGATTTCAACGCTCCCGATATCGATTCGGTGTCAATGTACTGCTCGTGATCGGAAAATTCATTCGAACAGAAATTACTTCAGTTGTTAAATGACGAGTTTCTTACCCAACATGTCACAATGGATACGCGGTTCCGAAATGGGCAGCAGTCAAGCTGTTTGGATCTAGTCATAAGTAGAGATGACAATTGCATCCTTGCATTAAGTTCTTACGTGCCGCTTGGACGAAGTGATAATTGTGTTCTTGCTTGGGAGTACAGTCATTTTTCTGAACCCAAACGTCGTGCAGATAGGGAAAGAAAAGTATGAAAAGGGGATTATCCGAAAATGAAAGAATTACTGAATGGGATAGACTGGAGCCCTGCACATGTACCTGACCCAAACGCTGCCTGGTTTTTCATTATTAAATTGATTCAGCAGTTGGTAGAGAAATTCTGCCCACTTAAAAAGGCGATCGTGCGTCTCCCGACCCGAGTGGGTGACATCGGAAATAAAAAGGAATCTCAAGAAGAAAAGAAGACTGTGGAGAACATATGCCAGATATCAACAACCGGAATATTTTTCCGCTTTTAAGAAACAACGAAATCGGTGTCGGAATCTTCTGAGAAAAGAAAGATCAACCTTTGAGTCAGAAATAGTCAATGACATACCAAGAAATTCGAAAAGGTTTAATGCTTACGTTAATAAGGCAAAACGAAATCGCGACTGCATTCCTTGTCTTAAAGACAATCAGGGAAACAGGTTAACTGATAACTCTGATAAGACCAGTCTCTTTTCCAATTTCTTTATGTCCGTGTATACCGAGGAACCACCTTTTGACGAGGACCAATACTACAGTACTGCCACATCTACAAACAAAATAAGCACGGTGTCGTTCCCAATGGACACAGTAAGAAAAACTCTGAAACAGCTACAGCCCACTAAATCACCTGGCCCAGATGGTATTTCCGCAAAAGTTCTCAATGAACTCACAGACCAGCTGGCCTCTCCGCTCTCCAAGATATTTGAAAGTTCGATGGAGGCGGGGGCTCTGCCTACCGAGTGGAAGATAGCCAATATAACCCCCATCTATAAAGGAGGAGAGAGGACATCACCAAACAGTTTCCGACCAGTCAGCCTCACAATTATCTGTTGCAAAATGATGGAGAAGATAATAAAAACGGAACTGATGAGGCATCTTGAAGAGAATAACTTGAAAAGTTTATATCAACATGGATTTCGAAGTGGTCGATCCTGCCTCACAAACCTGCTCACATCCATGGAAAGTTGGACAAAATCATTAGAAATGGGTTTGTCAGTCGATGCGGTCTACATTGAATTTAGCAAAGCCTTTGACAGGGTTCCACACAAACGTCTGATCTTTAAGCTCCGTCAAATGGGTGTGTCTGGCAACCTACTCAAATGGTTGGCCGACTTACTCACAGACAGGCGCCAGCGTGTTTGTATTGGAGATGCCTAGTCTCACCTGGAAACCGTTCACAGTGGAGTTCCGCAGGGCAGCGTTCTGGGTCCCATTTTGTTTCTGACATACGTAAACGACTGCTTGGATTGTCTGACATGCGAGAAGGTAATGTTCGCTGACGATCTGAAGTTATGGAACTCGATTGATAAACCGGAGGATGCGCAGAAATTACAACAAAACTTAGATCGCTTGCACACATGGTGTGATGAGTGGCTGCTGAACCTTAATCTTAACAAATGCCAAATAATCCGACTGCGGTCAAGTTCCAGAAGGATGATTAGGTTTGAATACCAGTACTTTATCAGTGGTCACCAACTCCAGGAGGTAAATATTCTAAAGAACTTGGGTATATGGGTAACACCAACTCTCAAACCATCGTCACACTGTGCAAATATCGCAAAAAAGCTATATGTATCTTAGGCGCAATCAGGAGGTCCTTCGTTAATTTTGACGGAGAGCTTTTTGGGCGCGTGTTTGGAACATTTATCCGGCAGGTGTTGGATTATTGCGTTCAGGCGTGGCGCCCTTGGACGAAACATGACTACGCTCTGCTGGAGAAAGTTCAACGGAGGACAACGAAACTAGTCAGCGGATTGGAATGCCTACCCTATGAGGGCCACCTAGAAAGACATAAAATTTTCCTCTCTCTTACAGGCAATACAGAGGGGATATGATCTTAGTCTTCAAACTGGTCAGAGGAGTTGATTGTGCTCTTCAGATGGCCAACTTTTTGAATTGGCAAACATGACAAGTCTCCGAGGACACCCATACAAACTGAAAAGAAAACACGCCAAACTTGAAGTGCGGGCCAACTTCTTTTCCCAACGGGTGATTGAAGAATGGAACAAACTGCCAGCTTCGGTTGTTCAGGCTGAAAGCGTTGAAATGTTTAAAAGAAGACTTGATGCATTTTTACTTGATGGACATATATTGAGTCGACAGCAATCATCGATATGCTAAAACGATTTGCTTGTTTTGCTAGCGTCTATCTGTGAATAGGGTTTTCAAAAGGCTCTGCCTATCTCCCTTATATATACTGAATTATAATATGTGAGTTTTGAATGTTATCAGTTCCAACAGAATGTGAATTGTTTAGGTAAGTTATTTCTTTTTGAATATGTGTAGGCGAGAAATTAATGGTTGTTAGAAGTGATTTTGAATTTGAAAGCAGCTACCCCAAGAATACGGCAAGATTGCCTCGAAAATATCAAAATGTCTCTGTTGGTACAGATAATAGGGTAAACGAACTAGAACTCGTATGCTCACGCTGGAGACGAAGAATAACACAGAAATTTGAGAAATGTGGAGCACTTTTCGGGATTCTTTCAAATCCGCCTTTTCGAAGACAACCAAATTTACGCATCCCACCTACGGTGGTCTGGAAAGTTCAACAACTGTGCCAGCACACTTCGCATTGACAATTATTCGAAAAGAGCCATGAGCGCTGAGTGAGTTCAGATCATCGGTCCTTGATGAAGTGCCGGTGAAGGTTTAGAAAGAAATCGTCGATAAATTGGCTATGTCGATTTCCATAGATTTCCTACCCTTGTTTAAAACCGGTTTTTCCCATTTTTTGGGACATATGCATGGATCATGCCTGTAATATAAAGGTGGTTGTGAGGTTTCTGTGAAGAATTATTAACCAATTATCTTGATTTTTATCTAGAAAATCTTATGGAAAAATAACAATAATGGATTTTATTCGATTCTATGTACACCACAGTGAACAGCCAGATGGCAAACAAAGATTTTGTGAAGGTAGGTCAAATGAAGTCTACTTGATAGGTTGTTTAGAAGGATGGGCTGGAGCAATTGATGGAGAGAATATGACAGTAACGAAGAAAACACTTAAGAGCATGAGCTTCAAACGCCAGTTAACAAGCCTTAAGGTCGACTCATGACCTCTTAATTGGCCAGTATCAATTTTTGCGTGTTTTTGACTAGCAGTCAGCTGATAATCGTGCCCCACAATAAAAGTAATAATAATAATAATAACAGGAGGTAAACATTCTAAAGGACTTGGGTATATGGATAACACCAACTCTCAAACCATCGTCGCACTGTGCGAATATCACAAAAAAGCTATGTGTATCTTAGGCGCAATCAGGAGGTCCTTCGTTAATTTTGACGGAGAGCTTTTTGGGCGCGTGTTTGGAACATTTATCCGGCAGGTGTTGGATTATTGCGTTCAGGCGTGGCGCCCTTGGACGAAACATGACTACGCTCTGCTGGAGAAAGTTCAACGGAGGGCAACGAAAATAGTCAGCGGATTGGAATGCCTACCCTTTGAGGGCCGCCTAGAAAGACTTAAATTTTTTCTCTCTCTTATAGGCAATACAGAGGGGATATTTTATTATTTTATTTATTGCCAGTTTACAGGCAAGGTCAAAAGGGATATATACAGTAAGGGGTCCAGCTGACAGTTAAAAAAACTCCTGATCGTTCTTTAAGGTATTTTCAGGAGAAAAAACTGCAGCTTGTTGAACAGATTAAAGTTTAGGACAGGGAAGTGTTGACACAGGTGCACAGTGTAGTACTTCTCCTTTCGGTGTTGTGGATCTGGTCTTCTATACTAGCAGCAAGTGTGCCGGCGAGCGGCTGCTAGCTGTAGACTGAGGAATAACCCGATTACGGACTGCAGAGCCAGCAATATTGCCTTCAGCATGAAGTCCGGCATAGGATTCAGAGTCCGTGGACGCCATCAGAACGGAAAAGAGCTTCCAGAGAATCAGCACCCAAAATTCGCGGAAGGTGTCCTGAATGTAGAAAACTAGTGACAGCTCTCGTAAACAAAGGATAGTTTTGCTGAATTTTAATACTTCTGGGTAGTTTATTCCAGATTGCTATAGCGTTTACCGAAAAAAACTGACGGTATTTAACGGTGCGTGCCAAAGGAAGAAATAAGAATACATCTCTATGATTGGTGCGCCGACAGTGGTCGAGCTGCCTCAGGGATGTAAGGGGGTTAAAGGTAAAACCGTTTAAAAGCTTGAACAGTAAAAATAGTCCCTTCTGTAATCTACGAAGCCACAACGGGTCGAGGCTTGTAAGCTCACAGCGTTGTTGGTAGGACAGGTTTCTGTGCTCTGAAGTAATAACTCTTTTAGTAAAGAAGTGCTGGACTGATTCTATCTTCCTCCGTTCACTCGCGTGCAGAAGGCTAAATAGAAACGAGCAGTATTCCAGACTAGGTCTGACATACATTTTTATAAAGGCTGGTCCTAATATTGAGGGTTTTAAAATTTCTGAGAATAAACCCAGTGGTTTGGCGTGCTTTAGAGACAATCAGGGCGCAGTGCTCTGACAGATTAAGACTACTAGAATATGATATGCCCAGATCCGTTATAAACCCGGGCACATTTAAGTCATGACCGTCTATGCTTAGATGAGGCTGATGGTTGTCACAACTAACCATAACGGAGCATTTTGTGCCAAGAGAGCGAAAGGCGCCATGTGCGACACCACTGAGCGAAGGCTTGAAGATCCTTTTTAAGAGCTCAAGCACAATGTGGCGATCGACCGGTTTATAACGATAGGCAACTTTTAAATCATCAGCGTACATAAAGGGCCTACCATACTGAAAACAATCAGGAACATCGTTCACAAAAGGGCAGAATAGAAGCGGGCCGAGTACACTACCCTGAATAACGCCACTCCTCACGTGCGTGGGGTTGGAGATAACATCGGAAATTTTTACCCGTTGTGCGCGATCATTCAAATAGGAGGATATTAAGTTCAGAAGCTTGTTACCTATGCCGAAGGAGGTAAGTTTCAGCAGGAGGAGATCGTGGTCAACACGATCAAAAGCCTTCGTGAAGTCGAAATAAACGGTGTAAATTGCAAAACCACTATCTCTAGATTGTAGCACATGATCAAAGTAAGAGAGCTGGCAGGTGTCACAAGATCTTTTTTCGAGAAACCCATGCTGAGCCGCATTAAGTAAGTTATTTTCTCTTAGGTGACACATCATCTTTTCTTTGATCAAGGTCTCTAATATCTTCGAGGCTGCTGGCAGTGTATTTATTGGCCTAAAGTCGTCAAATGACGTAGTTCTGCCGTGTTTGGGTATAGGCAAAATGTGCGATTCCTTCCATAAAATAGGGAAGGTTTCACTTTCAAGAGCAAGATTGAATATCTTATACAGAAGTGACGGAAATATATCATTTGCATCCGCCTTTAGAACGCTGACCGGGACGCCATCTGGTCCAGGACTGTAAGATTGGCGAGAACGCCGAATGGCTACGGTTACGTCCCAGAGGGTAAAAGTAATGTTTTTGAGGACGTTACCGGTCCAAACCCGGACGTTTGGAAAGGGGGCGACCGAATGTTCACTGAAAGTTCTAGACAAGAAAGCATTGAAGCTATCAGCCGTCAACTTAGCGTCAGCTATAGGGTTTCCAAAAAGCATCTCGAAGTACAGGGTACTGAGTTTTTCTCTGCGATTTTTACAGTCCGCGAAAAGAGTTTTGCAACATTGTACGAAGGGTTTTCGGCAAAGTTAACCTCTTCAGCTAGTCGCTTTTTCTTCGGAGAGCCTCTTAGCCTGTTCAAAGATTTGCTGGATCAATGGCAGGACGGAAGTGTCATTTAGTCGATGAAAACGACGCGAGAGTCTACGCAATCTACGGCGGAAAGGTAAAGGGAGGTAGACTTCATCCTTGACATTAATTATTTTCTTACGAGGAAAAAAACGAGAAATGAGTGGACCTTGAACTTGGTAGAATGTATCAGTACAAACATTCACATCCAAACATAGAAAGAAGTTAGTCCAATCGTGGGAATTAAGATGTGTTAGCAATTCCCCCATATTTGCTGATCGGAAATCGTGGAAAAATCTATATTTTTTTGAAAACGTTTCATCAGCCTCGATTTCTAGTGAAGAAGCAACTATAGCATGGTCTGAACTCCCAAGTGGGTCTAAAGGTGAAACTGACAGTGGCTGACAACCTCTGCAGAAGATAAGATCAAGTATGTTTGATCCTCGGGTGGGAAAAATCAACTACCTGATCCCACATGCCAGTATCTATGGCCTCAAGCAAGTTTTCGAACTTTGCAGGACCGGAAGGTGGAAACCAATGAACTTCAGGGAGATTGAAGTCACCTGCAATCAAGCAGTACTTCATATTTAGGTCAACTGCGGCATGAAATGCCTGTGAGAGACGGAGATCGTAATCCCCACTTGCGTTTGGGGGGCGATAGACACAACCGACGAGTAAAGAGTAGTTATCTTTTAGAACTACTCGGAGCCAACAACTCTCTTCTACCGCGGTAAATTGTCGATTATCCAACGGCAGAAAGGTAAGTGGCTGCTTAATATAGATGCAGCTTCCTCCGCCACGGCCCTCGTGTCGATCGTTACGAATATAGTCGTACCCTTGAATATTGAGTTCAGAGTTGGATACACAGGGTGTTGCCCAAGTCTCTGTAACTATTACAATGTCGGGGCAGTGGATGAAAGCCAGAGTCTGGAGCAATGGCATCTTATTAAGCAGAGATCTGGCATTTAATACGAATAATTTAAGCGCGCACGTTTTTGGTTTCTGAGAAGGGACAGTTAGGCTGTCAGAGTGAATGCCTTCGGCCAAAGAAATGTTCTTTTCACTTGAACAATTTGTCCGTTTCTTATTTGGAGATGTGCCTCGCCATTGGTCCTTCGTGTTTCCAGTTCTATTATTAACTGTCTCATTTTTAGTCTCTCCTTCAGTCCGTATTCCGGTTGAAAAAAAAACTTCAGAATGCAGGCCCCGTAGGGTTGTTTTTCTCTGTAGCAGGAGCTGTGCCTGTGCTTCGTTTTCCAAGATGATTTTTAAGAGGTCTTGGTCGAGAATTCGGATTCGGGTGCGGACAGAGCTTTCCCTATTCTATATGCCTTGAGAATGTGGATGGACTCGCCGTCCGTTAGCATCGTTTTTGCATACAATTGAAGGAGATCCAAGTCATGTTTGACTCGCTCCTTTGGAATACTTGAAGCTGACTCCGGGACCCCTTTAATGACTAAATTATGTTTTCGATTCAAACGAGGGCCCGTTTGTAACTCAGATCTTTCAGCTGAGTGAGTACTGGTAACCAATTCACTTGGCCCGGTAGGTCCACATGAACTGGGTGTTGGGCAGGCTAGGGCCAAATCTCTACAAGACTTGTTCTTCTTAGACCTTTCTTCTTTGGCTTAACGAACTCGCCAACCTCTTCAACATCGTATGTTGGTGCGTCGTCTACCAGTGATGTGGCGATGGGCGGTAAAGCCAGATTAGTGCTGATGCTACCCGAACTAAGTACCGGTAGAGTGGCGCAAGGACAAGATGGGGCTCCCTTCGGAAGTAGTGAAATTTCCTCTGGTTTACCGGGTCCAGCAGTCGCGATATGTTTTTTTTGTATATGTATATTTTGAAGGGTTACAGGCATTGCCCTTGATGACCCTATTAATGTTAGGTTATCATTGCATGTGTACAGTCAATATAAAATGTTGTACATTTTAAAATGTTTGAGTCAAAGCATAACATAACTTCAAATGCGTTTTCACAGCCATAAGCGAAACATTGTGGAAGAAAAGTAGAGCCCGAAAGATTTTAAATGGCTGGTTTTAAGAAATCAGGCTGTGACAGTCGTCTTTTGTCAAATACAATGCAATCAAGCCTTCTTTTAAAATCAATAATGCTTTCAGAGGTAACCATCTCACTTGGTAACGAGTTCCAAGGTCGAACCACTCGTTGGCTGAAAGAAAACTTTCTGAGGTTCAATCGCGTGCGTTCGCTATTAACCTTGTAAGGATGACCACGCAGATGAGTTGTGCAGGCAAAGTCGAAGAAATCCTCCGATCTCAGGGTGGAATCATGGCCCCGGATAATCCGGAATGTCCAGAGCAGGCTACACCGTAAGTGCCTGTAGGAAAGAGGAAATAAGTCAAGCTTTTTCAATCTTTCTTGGTACGGTAAAGTCTTAAGACCGTCAACCATCTTCGTTGCTCTCCGTTGCACCTGTTCGAGGAGGTCAACATCTTTCTTCATCCACGGTATCCAAGCTGGTACTCCGTAATCTAAATGTGGTCTCACAAAGGCGCCATAGACTTTTCCGAATAGATCAGGGGGAATATTTTTAAACGCACGTCTGATCCAATGTAGTGTACATGTTGCCTTCTGGACTGCTTTCTTACAGTGTTCTGAGGGCATCAAATTCACAGTTGTCCACATGCCCAGATCTTTGTATGTTTCGACCTCTTTTAATGCAGTGCCATTAATAAAGTACTGGTGTCTCAGAGATACTTTTTCGACCGGCGCTTAGATGTAGGATCACGCACTTGGATACATTGAACTTAAGAAGCCACTTAGCCGACCAGGCACTTAGTTTGTCGATATTCGATTGTAACCCTTTTGCGTCATCAGCGCAGCTGACTTCAGTCCATATTTTAATGTCATCTGCAAACATGACAGCTTCACAATCTAGGTCGTTGAGACAGTCGTTCACGTAGATTAGGAAGAGTAGGGGGCCCAAAACAGAACCCTGTGGAACACCACTTTCTACTTTTACCCATTCTGAGCTAGAGTTTCCAACAACAACTCTCTGTACTCTGAAAGACAAGAAACTCTTGATCCAATTGAAAAGTTTTCCTTGAATTCCTACGTTCCAAATCTTCTGCAAAAAGAAGCCCGTGTGGTACACTATCAAAGGCTTTTTTTGAAGTCAAAAATACAACATCTACTGCATGACCCTTATCTGTGGCCTTTGTCCATTTCTCGTGCGACTGAAGGGCACTCGTGAGACAGGAACGTCCTGGACGGAAGCCGTGTTGGGCATCGCATAGGATTTGGTTTTTTTCCAGATAGCGCATTAAATGCCTCTTGATAATTCGCTCCATTATTTTGCACGCTATGCAAGTTAAACTGACAGGGCGGTAATTTTCACAGTCGAGTCGTGAACCTCATTTATAGATCGGGGCGATGAATGCGCTCTTCCATTCTTCCGGGAGTTTGCTTTCTTCAAAGGACTTTTGGAATATGATGGACAGTGGTATACACAGTTCGTTAGCAAGTTCTCTTAGGGCTAATGCAGGAATTCTATCCGGCCCAGGCGACTTGGCTGGTTTTATACGGAGTAATTCGGTTTTTAACTACGGTCGGTGAAAAGTCTAGGTCTAGGTCCTCTGTTGTGGATGAGGAGGAGATGGAGGAGTAAGGTAAAGGGGGGGTACACATTGGTTGACAAACTGTTTGAATAGCAGCAAAATTATTAGGCTCTCTAGTGAAGACGGTCTGGAAGAATTTGGAAAGAAGGGATGCTTTAACCTGGTCATCGGTCTCCAGTTTTCCGTCTGCAGACCTAAGGGCAGGTATCATCTCCTGAATTTTCTTTGTACTCCTTATGTAGCCATATAGCATTTTGGGGTGTTCCAACGATTTTTGCAGTATGTTTAGCTCAAACTTCCTCCGCAGCTTAATGTGACTTTTATGTAAGCTTGAAGAAGCTATAAATGAATACGAATTTTGCTTTGTTGTAGGTTTATTACGAACAGGGGCGTTTTTAGCAGTTGGACGAGATATAGATTTTTTTAAGTTATCTATTTCTTGTCTTAGATTCCTTATTTCCTGCTCCATCCCTGAGAATTTCTGCTGGAGGCTGAAACACCCCATACATGTTTCGTCTTCGTAAGCTACATTAGTTAAGCTTACTGAACTTTTTACCCCGTTTAGCGGGAGGTGAACAAATAGCAGAATAACGATGGTTAAAATTGTTTTCTGCTTGTCCATTAACTTGCTTAACAAGATCCCCCTGCCAATATGGCCGAGTGGGTAGAGGCGCCGAGAGACGGTCCCAAGCAGCTTGGTCGTGGACCAATTTTTTGTGACAATAAACTTATGGAACTTGAGTTTTGCATGTTATAATTGCCACAAAATTAATAGAGAGTCAGCTGAGTTTTCAACAATAAGAATTTGAAAATATAAGGACTCAGCCTTTGGTTTGAGTCCCTTCCGCGATTGAGAGCAGATGCAGGGATCACACAGCCGGCGTGAGTTTCGGAAAGCAGCAAAGATCGAGGGTCCAAGTTGCAATTTATAAACTCAGAGGAATATAAAGACAATTCTTTAATAGATTTTCCAACACCGTGTCTTCTACACTGAGGTAGAGACTTAAAACTCGTAGGCTCGAGGTACTTGAAATTCGAAACCAATTTCAAACAAGTCGCACCAAGCTGTGATCTTAGTCTTCAAACTGGTCAGAGGAGTTGATTGTACTCTTCAGATGGCCAACTTTTTTGAATTGGCAAACTTGACAAGTCTCCGAGGACACCCATACAAACTGAAAAGAAATCACGCAAAACTTGAAGTGCGGGCCAACTTCTTTTCCCAACGGGTGATTGACGAATGGAACAAACTGCCAGCCTCAGTTGTTCAGGCTGAAAGCGTTGAAATGTTTAAAAGAAGACTTGATGCATTTTTACTTGATGAACATATAATTAGTCGACAGCAATTATTGATATACTAAAACGACTATTGCCATGTAACATTTGCTTGTTTTGCTAGCGTCTATCTGTAAATAGGGTTTTCAAAGGCTCTGCCTATCTCCCTTATATATACTGAATTATACTGAATTATTATTTAATACCGGTTTACAGGCATTGTCAGATGAAATATTCAGTGGGTAGAGGCTGGCAGTGAAAAAAACTCCTGAATATATATATCATTATAAGTATTTTTCCTATTTTCATGTTATTCAGGAGAAAAAACTGCCGCCTGTAAGGATGAAAGCAATCCAGATGAGGGAAGGGCTCACACAATTGCAGTCTGTATGCAGTCTCTCTGGCTTTGCTAGGAACCGGGATTCTGCCTCAGGCAAGAAAGCATCCGTGTACGGTCGCTCACTGTCTGCCGAAGAAGTCAACGGGTGCAGGCTGCAGAGACGGTGCAGTATCCCTCAAGGTAACACCTGGGATCGAGTTCAGATGCCGCGCACTCCGTCGAACAGTAAAACAGATTCTACCGTGTCGGCGCCCAGAATTCTTTGAAACTGTTCTGAATGCAAAAAACTAGTAATGGTAATCTTAAACAAAGAATAACTCCGCTGGACTTTTATATTATGGGGAAGTTTATTCCACATGGCCATGGCGTTTACCGAAAAAGAACCGTAGATACTTAACTGTGCGAGCTAATGGAAGAAATAAAAAAAGACATTGCGATGACTGCTGCGCCGAGGATGGTCAAGCTGCCTCACAGTGATAAGGGGATTAAATGTACGATTATTCAAAAAGCTTAAACAGCAAAAAAATAGTCCCTTCTGCACTCGGCGAAACCATAAGGGATCAATGTTAACAAGCCCACAGCGTTCTTGATACGACAGATTACGGTGCTCCAACGATAAAAATTCTTTTCGTGAAGAAGTGTTGGACCGATTCTATTTTCTTCCGTTCGCTAGCGCGCAGAAGGCTTAAATAGAAACGAGCAGTATTCCAGGCCAGGTCTAACGTACATTTTATAAAGGCGGAGTCTAATATCAATAGTTTTAAAATTTCGGAGGATAAACCCGGCAGTTCTGCGTGCTTTGGAGACAATCAGGGCGCAATGCTCTGAAAGATTGAGACCGTTGGAATATGATATGCCCAGGTCCTTAACAACGCCAGGTACATTTATATCGTGGCCATCTATGCTTAGATGAGGCTGGTGGTTGTCACCGACAACCATAACGGAACATTTGTGCCAAGAAAGGGAAAGGCGCCATGTGCAGCACCACTGGGCAAGGCCTCGAGATAATTTTTTAATAGATCAAGCACGCTATCGCGATCTGCCGGCTTGTATCGATAGGCAACTTTTAAATCGTCGGCATACATAAAGGGTCTACCATTTCGAAATAAACCTGGCACATCATTGACAAAAAGACAAAATAAAAGAGGGCCTAGCACACTTCCCTGAATAACTCCACTCCTCACACGTGCCAAGTTTGAGATAGCATTGGAGATCTTAACATGTTGTGTACGAGAGCTCAGGTAAGAAGATATCAAGCTCCGAAGTTTACCACATATACCGAAAGAGGAGAGTTTCAGGAGAAGAAGGGCATGGTCAACACGATCGAAGGCCTTGGTGAAATCGAAATAGACTATGTAAAGTGCAAAGCCATTATCCCTAGATTGTAGAACATGATCAAAGAAAGCGAGCTGACTAGTGTCACAAGACCTAGTTTTGAGGAACCCATGCTGGGCTGCACTCAATAGGTTATTCTCAGTTAAATGATACATCATCTTATCTTTGATCAAGGTCTCCAGGATTTTCGAAGTTGCGGACAGTGTGTTGATTGGCCTAAAATCGTCAAATGACGTAGATTTGCCGCTTTTGGGGATAGGTAGAATATGCGATTCCTTCCATACACTGGGAAAGGTTTCACTTTCAAGAGCTAGATTAAATATCTTACATAGAGGTGACGGGAAAATATCATTAGCATCCGCCTTTATAATACTGATCGGTACGCCATCTGGTCCAGTACTATAAGATTGACGAAAACGTCAAATAGCTACGGTTATGTCCCAGAGGGTAAAAGTTATGGTCTCGAGGACAAACTGAGCACAATTTTAACCACACTTATGCAAAGTGTAACTAATTAGTCCAAGTGATTATATGGCCGCCACAAATAATATGTAGCAGTAAAAAGAGCTTTTTTTAAACTAACATTTAATAGACAGTTCACTGGTAGGGGCAATAAATATGGTAAAAATAATCCGTTCACTTATCTTTAAAAATCGGTCCACGCGCCCTTGACCTTGACCTTGACCCTTGAACAGACTCGGTTTCACCTGCGCCTGCGATTATGTCGAAAACTTGGATTCCAATAGTCCCATGTTTGCTAATTAGCTCAGGATTTGGAGCATCAACACAGTGAAGCCGACGGACAGCTTTCGCAAAAAAGCTTTTTGACACTAACAGTGATAAAACCGCAGGCCTTTACCGTTCACTTTAATACTAGTAAAACAATGTTAATCGGCAAAATTCAATCACAGAACCACATTTTTATTGTATGAATGGGTAAACATGTAAAAAGTTATCATTCATTTACTCAGAGATATTCATGTCCCCAATGCTAACCTTAAACTTGATCACGTTGACTTTCGCAATACTGATGAAAACTGCTTCGCTAAGTTCTTTGGTGCGTTTTTACAATGCCAACTACAGTAGAAAGCCAAGCATTGATAACCTGGATTACCAACGACTGTAGCACCATTGAAGAAGCTCTAAGACATTATACTTAACCATTTAAAGTGTAAGGGCTTTGCTGTAGATGTCGTTCAAATCTATTTCCACAAAGTACTTGAGTGCCCAACATTTGCCCATTCGCGTAAGCTGGAGGCCTTTGGCATCAGATAAAAGCTTATCAAACGGATGATTGCACTTTTGGCTGCAAGCAGCATATTTGAAGTGGAAAAGAGGAATGTGACTAGGCGAACGTGCAAGTTTTTTTATCCTAGAATCAATTCCCGGACATTTACTCTTGATTCTCCCTGTTAATGAAAGCCTTCAAGAACCCTTCTGAGGTAAAATTGCCTTTTCCGATGACAATCAGCTGTGAAAATTACTGTCGGAATGCCTGAAAGCCTTTCGAAATAGTTTGCATAAATCACAGCTCTTTTTACATGATGGCGTTTGGAGTTATATATGAAAAAGAGTCTCGTTCTCCATCTGCATCCACGCTAATATCACGCGAAATTGAAGCAACCAGCTAAGTGCATAAAAAAGAAGTAGTTCTGTGCCTGTTTTTCCTACCTTTCGGGAAATAAATAATGCTAGAACAAACCGATCAGTTAAGTTTTACTAGGCTGAAATTTAAACCAATAAAACAATTATCTCCGGGTCAATCTTAACTGCATTTCTCTGGAGGGTGAGACAAAAGAAATTGTTTATTCCCTTTTTTCAGTGAAGTAGGCTATTGGTGTGTATTCTATAAGCTTTCGTCAGCTCAAAGGACATTTTCAGAATCTCCATTTTATTACGTCATTCGGCACAGGCCATTACGAGGCATTTTCACTGTACACTGTAGCGATCATTTGTTTCAATTTTTTGTGGTTAACGTACATCTGTAGCTTTAACAGCATCGTTTTTGGTACAATACGCTACTAGTCACTTTTAAAACTCTCTGGAACCATACATTAAGTTGTCTGTGATCGTTGGGACAGACGGACTATGGAATTGTTTTGCCTCCTCCTTGTATCGCCGTTAGCTAATGCCTCTGGGCTTCCAAGCAATTCTAATCCATAATTTTTGACGATCCGTACCCCCAGAGTGGCGGTTGTAGGAGGACCCTGGAGACCTAATCGATTCATTCGACTCCCTTTGGACATTCACTCTCCCACAATAACAACGTGACATCCTTCAATGTTTTTGTATCACAAACAGACACTCATCTTCATTTTTTGGTAACACGACTGCGTTATCGACCCGTTTGTTTCGAGTCGCAGTGGTGATCGGTGTTAGACTGAATAACAAGGGCATATATGATTCGGCGCTTGCTGGTTTCTTTGTCAAGTCGGCGTTGGACTAAGTATGCAGTATTCCTTCATATATCTATCAACATTCGTGACGTACAAAATCCTAGTTATTCTACCAAGCCTGCACTGACTTATGCCACCAGATTGCCGCAAGCCTAAACTTAAGTTCACAGCCTAGTCATACAACACAATCATTGAAAGCCTACTGAACCTTGGAGGCCAAATCTATCATTTCCCAAAGTATCGAGATGAGAATAAGCCTTTGTAGTACGCCACCAAGTAACAAATTGGCGTACAGAAAAGCATTTTTCGGAGTAAGATCGCTATATGTGACTGCACTGAGGAAGACTTATCATCGCTGCCTCTGCACAACCTTCCTATGACTGTGGGTCTTACGCTGCTGCTTAAATTTGGGCACTTATACACGACCGCCGGAAAAGAACTCCGACTAATAAGGTACTGCCAAGTTTAGTCTTCAGGAATTGCTACGGTATTATTTAAAAGCTGTTTAAACGAAATATCTTGAGTCATGTGGCACATCTATTCATTCCCTCCGGACTGGAGCAGGAGCACTTCACTTATTTTAATTATGATCGAGATCAGACGTAATGTCGCAACTTGAGGAGCGTCAGCCTACCCGATATCCATCCGAAGATATTCTACTGAATCGACTCCGCCATTTCCGAGAAATACGCAACAGGATTCCGCATCAAGAATCCAGCTTTAACCAGAGGCAGATTTCATTTTTCCGTCAATTAAACTGCAGGTTTGAGTTCGCTTGACAGAAATATGCTCTAAAAACTAACAGTATGTCTCCGAACTCTTGAATTCAATCAAAGATACATTATCAATTCATGCAAACAACTTTTGAGCCACACAGAAATGGATTTCACCTATTTATTCCGTTTCTAAGACGGAATTTTCGCGCATGCCGACAAAGAAGCCAGAAACACCCATGTTCACTGCTCGCCTTCATTATTAGCCGTGGAATTGGACTGCTGCCTCTGTTGTGATGTTGGGGTCGTGTACCTACACTCACTTGATGGTTGTGACTCAGGTACCTTGGCTATCTTTTATGTGGATGAGCGGCTTAGAAATTCGCACTCGTCCTTATATGAATAGCCTAAGGGGATTGAGGAGACGTTCATTCCTTTGCTATTAGAATTTAGTTCAATATCACGTATTTGGGCGCCCTTGTGCTGCCATTAGAGAATCCCGGTTGACTTAATGGAATGACAACATACATGTTTGGAAATTGGTAGTAGAGCGCTCACCGATCACCCTATTAATATGCGCCGTCACATCTGACAGGACAGAGTCCGTAGCTCAATAGGTAGGGCTCTGGCCTTCTAAGTAACAGGTCGCGGGTTCAAGCCTCAAGTGTTGCAATATCTGGCGTTGGGTATAGCTAGCTGATGATGGCTAATGAGCCAGAAATGACCATTCCAGTCTCCCTTGCCTTTTTCGTTAATGTTATTCGGACAACTGAAAAAATGTTCGCTTCTTATTTAAAGTCAGTGTAGCTCTGCATATTTCAGTCCCCTATCCATCTTCATCTGGGTGCCGACTTACAGTTCAGTATATTCATTAGAAGGCGACGCACAGTTGTAGTGGAACATTGCAGTAGGAACCATGACCGAACTCCTTCTGGTAGCAATAATTTTTACTGATGTCGATATGACTGTCTTCACACGCATCAGTTAGATGGCCTCTGTATAACATCCTTTCGCCTTTATTTACACAGTACATGTGATTTGGACAACTCTCTAGCGTTTTTCTGTCAATAGTAAAGGACTATTTTTCTATGTCTCACTAAGAATGCATCATGCAAAATTTTGATAATAAGCGTCAAAAACTTTCTCTCAAACTCTATTTTGGGAAAAATTTGCCTACCTATAGTTCTGAAGTTATTTGCCTTTAAAAATGCCGTGTACTTATTCTACATTAATTAAATAGAAAGACACTGTGACTTTGGAGATCGTGCATTTGTGGTGCTCTACAGAAGCATGCTTCAGGTTAGTTGTTTGGCGTACGTCTTAGAAGTCTTTTTATCTTTTACTTTAGTATAAACCTTCTTTATGGACCGGCACGTGAGTGGAGATACCGCTTCTGACTACAGTCACAAAGGTCTTGCTGATCTGAATGTCGATCTCTCGGACCTCATTGATGATATGCTTGCGTTGGTCTACATGGAATCCGGTATGGTGCCTTCTACTTCTGACTCCTCTTCTAGTGTCGGGGTCGGTTGGTGGAAATGAGGCTGGAATCGCTAACGCAACCCTGGCGAATCGGATAGCTCTTGTGCGGGCCTCGGTTCAAAAGGCCCAAGAGGCCTGCAAGCACCTGCAGGGTTGTGATCTGGACCTTCAAGCTCAGAAAAACCTCCTTACAGCCGTGGGAACTACCTGCATCGCAAAGCGTCAGCTCCTGTGTGATTTAAAACGCGAGTTACAGGAACTGACTTCCCAGACTGACCCTTATTCTATGTGATTTTGACTTATTTTATGTGATGTTCTTCTTCACAGTACAACTGTTTTCCCGACTGTTATTTTTTGAACAGTTTTTTGTTGCTTACGTCGCTTGTGGAATGAAAGTTGTCCAGTGAGTGTATAACTTCTTGTCGAATAGTTGATCGAGAAATCGGCAGTAATTACCTCTGTTATAAGGTGAGCAGCTAACCAATTCGTTCCTCCCCCTTAGCTGGGAAGGCTCTTAATTCTGACCCGCTTTTTCGAATCCCACTACATTTTTATCACCGTTTTATATATATTCTTAATTCTGAACTAGCCATCAAAATTAATCATGCACCCAAGCCCAGGGAAAATGGACTGACATTTTCAAATAGGCCTACAATTATTTGATACCCCTGCGTGTGGTTATAATACTCCCAGGCTGGAATATAATCCCAACCGGAAGGATATTGATCTTTCACTAAGAAACCCTGGCCACCCTTGTGAACAAATTTTAGAAAGACTACCTAAGTCGTGGAAATTTTGTCCAGAGTTTCGATGATTGTACAGATTGAATTATATTCTATAAAGGAACACCATAGGCTTTTAGTTTCATCCTCAATTTGTAGGAAATTGCGTCTCAAAACACGATTTGGAGAAATGATTATGTCGCTTTTAAAGATCCCCCACTTCCTTTATGGTTTAAGCCATGTCGCCGTTTTTACTTGTAACATTTCCAATGCACGTGCTATATGTTTCTCTAAGATTGTATAATGTTCCGAGAGAACGTTTTCTAGCTTTTATAAACTGTTGTGTAGGATATGGATAGTATTTTGCGAGCGTTATTAAAATCAAAAAAATATTCTGCTGCATGAATAATCATGTAAGTTTCTCAAAAAGTCGAATAATTGTAAACGGACATTCATGTATTCATATTTGACGAAAGCGTAATTTTTAACTCGTTTATCCTTTCTAGGCAATAGGTTTGAATTAATAAGTTCATCGGAAGTTCGCCAGGAAATTTATACAGAAATGTAAATTTGGTTAAGTACGCAACGTGAACTGCACATCAGGCTGCTAAAGGCACTGGAAAGCATGTGATTGATTTTAAATGGCGAGAGATTATTTATACGCTGTAGGAGCCCATTATAACCAAATTATCCGTATAATGTCTGCAATAGCGCAATCAAGAATCTTGTTAAGATAAAAGGGATCTGTAATCCAAAGAACACATTCTAATTTTAAAAAGAACAGCAATTCGAAATTGAGGACCAAATTTCCTTCCGTTTTTTATATTCAAAGATTAATTATACAGTTTATTCTCGCTTTACTAAAAGCGGAAACCGGCCGTTCATCCCTCCACAAGCTTTGCGAAAGCTACAAAATTTACATGTGATCCGGGTATTGTTAAAGAATCTTTGAAAACGACTTGAGAGACAACCCTTCAGTGTGTGTTGATGCGTCGAAAAAGTGTCCGGATGCAACTGTGTTTATGCGACAGAGGGCGGTTGCTATTATAATAAAGGATTTTCTCGGTGTTTGTCGCTTTTCGGAAGACCCCTTCTGCCTCGACATCTGGACATCAAGGAAAGGAATTTTATCGTCCTTTTCTTCTTCCAATGTAAATTGAATTTCGGGGAAACTGGAGTTTAATTTACTTATAAAGGCCTCTTTACGTCTTGACGCAGGATAACAAAAGTCTCGTCCACGTAACGCATCCATAATTTTGGTTTGTGTGACAGGAAGACTCGAGCTTCTAGTTCCTGCAAGGCCGCCTCCGCGAGAATGCCGAAGCTCCAGGGCACAGTGGAACATGCATGTTTCTTAAGCAGACCGGTGAGCCGCACACTATCATCATATTCCTGATCGCAACCGGCAAACAACGAGCCCCTGGCTTAATGGTAGAGCGTTCGATTCAATTACCAAAGGTCGTGGATTCGAATCCCAGGTAGTCCACACTTGGGATTGGGTATGACTGGCTGCTGACGGCTAAAAAGCCAGAAATGGCCATTCAAGTCTACCTTGTCTTTGTTGGCAATTCATTCTGCCTATATCAATAACCGCGCTGCGGCTGCTGGCGGGGCTCTAGAATGAGCCCCTAGGCACACGGGACGAGTGAGTCCTGTAATCGATCGGTGAGCGCCCAACTACCATCGATATAGGATTGGGTATGACTGGCTGATGACAGCTAATAAGCCAGAAATGGCCATTACGGTCTCCCCTGTCTTTGTCGGTTCCACCTTATCAACATATGCTACATGTCGCTATGCGACCGCCTGCGAGGGCTCTAGTCTGAGTTCCTGGGCACAACGGAACATGCATGTTCCTTAAGCAGATCGGTGAGCAACACACTATCAACATATATATATATATGTGAGGGGTCTTTTCTTTTTTTATCCCAAACGAAAAGAACGGAAAATGGTAAAAAAACGGGTAGAGCCTCGATTAGTCAGGGTAGAATTCAGAATGGCTACAAGGTATGTCAAGAGTAAACAGGATAGCATCACATCTACTGTACTTTCAAACTGTTTTGCATAAGCTAGACTTTGTGTGATTGGAGAAAATTGTGTGGATGATCATTTCGTTTTTAGCACGCAATTTTCGGGAGTATTTATCAATGGTTTTTAGTAAGTTACATTGGTGAGAGTTTGGAGGAATAAATCAAGCCATTTCAAAGAATGGCAAGCATACGCCTGGCCGAACCGTCATTAATATTAATGATATTGACGTAAACAGAACATCAGTTCCACCACTTTGTTTTATAAATTACAATTCATTTAAAGACATCTCCAATTGAAGTACTGTATCATCCAAACTTTGCGATCACACCAGAACGCGTTCATGAAACGTTTATTGATGGGTTCTCCATAACATCAGGTGGCGACAACAGTGGCGAGTAGATGCACCATTAGTGAGTAGATGCACAGTGGCGAACCTTAAAATGCACGGATTTGTTTCCAGTTAATGGGGTGCTCAAATTATTCTTTTTGCTTGCTGTACCTGCGTACTCATCGAGGCTTTTATGGCACACAACTCATGAAAGTTTTCGGAGTGCGATTGACACCCACTACCCATAGCCGATATGCTACTGTGCGTAAACTACTATAATGCTACATTCAACCTGATTAGCATTGCGTCCTCACTTAAGGCTATTTAAAAAATATTCCTTACTATTTCACGAGTTTCGGCACAGACTGTATGCGGGGTGTCCATTTCACATGTTAAAATATTTCTGTCATATTTGGGAATCATATAATGATAAACTGTCGTTGAAGGCTACGGCGTGACTGACATAGAAAACGCCCCTTTTATTGTGGTCAGGTTTGATTTGCAAGCAAAAGTCTGCTGGTTGTTGAAGGAACCGTTAGTCCCATGGGTTCGTTTGTCCCGTTTTTAGTATTCTGAAACACGGTAAGCGTTAACCAGATTACGCAGAGTCAGCGTACGCCATAATAGGTGTTACGCGTGGGAGGCGGATGTGATGACACTTCTAGACGCACGCTCACGCTGCGCCAGTCATTCGCGCTCAATCCCAGTCGCAGACAGCCGAACGGTTTGAACAGCGGTCTCATGCATTAGAGACGGAAAAGAGGGGACTCCGTTTCCACGACACTCCAGCACATTCCTTACTGTAAACCATTTTATGCACTTAGAAACTACCATGGTACACCAAAAAAATGTGGCTTGGGAGCTGCCAACTGACGAGAAAAATTTATTCTCTCAGGACGGAAAATGCGGGCATCTGTTGACTCTTTGGCACCCTCATCCAGTTGCGATCCGAGCCGATCCATTTTTTTCTACAAAAATCGGATCCATCATGCTCCGACTAAGTTATGTGTTGCACGCGTAGAAGGGCTGTTTTGTTTTGTCAAAAACTACGCCCGATCTTATCTCTGCTCGTCCTGATTAAGGAGGATAATGCAGGAGAGTGTAATATATCTTTTAAAATTTCACCAGACCTAGTATCATCCAACCATTCGCGGATTGTCCACCGGATTCGCAAGGCCGCTCGATGAGGACCACACCTGCCAGAGGCACTGCGGCTTGTTAATCCTGGCAGAAAACAAACATCAGTACTGGATAACAGCGTTAACTAACATCGATGGCCTACTTATGTATCTCACCGGAAGGCATCCATTCACACTTACGTGAGCAAGACTCTACTTAAAGCAGTGCAAAGTCAAAGAGCCGTTAATCGAAGGGTTATTTTAATGTGCCACCTAGGATATCTGCTGTTCATCAAATTAGGTGCGTGCGTGCCCCCTTAGTTATTACTAAACCCTTTATTTTTCCAAGCATCTCATACATGATGACCCAATAGGTGTGACGATTGCAATTCGTATCGAAGGCGAATTGAAGGGCATTTGGCGTTTATGGTCACTTTAAAAACTAGCCTTTCAAGGTTCCCGGAGATTGCGTCATCCAGTTTGCAGCTGCTGACCATTTGCGCAGATCGGAAAGAAACAAGCGGTGCCTTCTTGCTATTAGAGGAAATCTTGAAGGAGGCAAATGGGCTGGCCTTCGAACTTAGGTCGATGAAATTCCTAACTAAGTCGAATTGCCGGTAGCAAATTTCCATGGGAGTGCGTTTGCTCTACCTCAGGCACGGCCGCACGGATCTCCTCTCCCATCCGAAGTGCATCAGAACTTGCGCGGGCCTATCGCGTGTCTCGCGATCTCCAAAGTCAGCATTCGTTCGATGGTTGACCGTAATGTACTTGTACCCACGTCACTCGCTCACTCATTTCCATTTATTGCCCACTCCCATCCGCTGATGTATTCGTTCAATAAGGGCTGGCCTATCAGTTTTATCTCTCTTTCTTCAGCTTGTAGGACATGCTATTCTCATTTATTGTACGTTATAGACGCGCCTGCGAAACGCAAAGTGTCAATTTCTGGAGACGCGAATACCTAAGGCCCACTGACTGTGCTCAGCTTTAGTATACTGAGTTATGCTTGACATAAGCTTCGAGACGCAGATTTGTTTGACCAACGTCAAGGAAAAGATTTACTCTGTTCGCTGTGTGGTCAGCTTTCAAACCGGTGAAGAGCTGAGAAATCCTCTATTTTAATGTCGCCCAGGTCGTCGGAATCACACCAGAACACGTTTCTATTCCTTATACACTTGTCACTCTTGCCTTCAGACTGCCTCCCCTGGTTCCCTTTTTATGTTTTTTGCTCACTCCTTTCCATTGGTTAACTCGGGAGTTCCAAGAATGGTTTCACAGAATCCGAAATATATAATCAATCTGCCGGCATTAGACCCGAACTGGGCACAGAGAAGGTTCTTATTGAAGCCACCTAAACTATTGCTGCCTCAGAATCCCAGGGCAACGTGTAATTCAGCAGATACCGAAGACCAAGACTGTGTTATTTTGTCAGGCGGAGCGCTGGCCGAACCTGTGTTAATAACTTAGAATAAACTCTTTGGCCTCGAGCCATTTTCGGCTTGGTTTTGGGCAAAGTTCTTTGATTGTGGCTGGGAATTAGCAGACCGGGATCTTTGTGAATCCTCGTTGATCCCAAAACTAAACGAGTGTAGGCTCCCTGATCCGCTCTGGGCCCGAATCTGGATTAAGAAGACATGCGTCAGATGGGGCACCTTTGCAGAAACAGAGGCAGCTAGGTGTCCAAGGAAATCTTTCTCTCTTAGTGCACTTATTTTTTTCATTTGATTATAATATGCATGGCCACAATACATTACCAGACGGATCACTGCTGAACCTCCTTGAATATAGCATGTCTGAGTCTTGATTTATTTTCTGTTAATTTTATCTCCATCTGCTCACTCTCCCTCTGCTTTTCTTATCATGTGGCATCTTTTGGAAATATTCATTCACTCTTAAATTTTCGTTGACGGGCTAGTCCCTAGAATTCGATCCCAGCAGAATGCTCAGCTGTTTATAAAGGCTCCTCAAGGCACCCCTCCTATGGTTTTGGCATGAAATTTCCAGTGTGACGACTGCAGTGATCCGTATGTCCCTTGTTTCCTCCTCCTCATCCTCATCTTCTTCTTCCTCCTCCTCTTCCCTGTTCTGCCTCCGATGCCGATCTCGCAGCTGTTGGATTGTTGGCACTCTCAGTACCCTCTTGCTTCTTTCAAAGCGTTAAAGTTTCTTAATGCTGAATAATGTATGCCTGCTGATCTGACTCTCAGAAGCTGCTTATATTCTCGCTTCTACTTCTCTTATCATTAGGCTGACACAAAGGTTGAAATGAAATGCGATCTCCCGACGGGGATGCGTAGAAGGTGGTGAGGGATGTTATCTAAAACTGTAGGCAATATTGACAACTGTGTCATGAACTTGAATCCAAATGGGTTCCAACGACATCGCTATAGCTCGTCCGAACTACACGAAGTTGAACTTATTCCTCCTTGCCAATGATACCAAACAGGTCAAAGTTGCTTGGAAACTTAAATTACCTTTTTATAGTTTTACTTTTATCCCCTTAGGCATTTATGCCAATCGGTTTTCCTCTGTCCGCCTTCGAGGACTCCCACTTTCAACCACCCTCTTAAACCGTTCCCCGCCGTGTGCTTCCAGTGGGCCTTAACCTTCTAGTATCTAATATATTTTTCTTTTTGGGGTTGTAGGTGCTGCCCTTCTCGTCATATGAACGAAGCACAGCAAGTGCCCTACTCTTCTGTGCTGCGAATTTACTGTGGAACGGATGTCTCCTTCACGGGATTTTTTTGCACTCTCGACCCAGCTTCCGGAAACGTTGTCCTCTGTTCTAAACCGGACGACACGGCAACCGGTTCCGAGACTATTACAGTCGTATCGGGCTGGTCTATCACCAAAGTCGAGGTACCTTCCTTTACCCTCTTATACTTTCGTATGTGACAATTTGATCATCGCGAATGACCATATCCAGTGTGTGTTTCGCGGCCTGGAGGGCGCATGGAGCGGGAATTCTTTTATGATGGTAGGGCAGAGGTCATCTACCGCATCTAGCATATTCTTCTTTACCCACCTACAGCCAACTGAAATTCTGAAATGTGTGTTTTCGATTCGAACAAATGAATTACACGGGGTTGTCCTACTGATTATCGTGCAGCCTAATCCTTAGATAGTTTGGCTACCTCAGGATGCCGGCATTTGAACAAGCTTCTTTTTGCTAGCCCCCAAAAAGCATCCTCTGCAAGAACTTCCTACTTATGTAGTATGCATTTTTATCACGGATTTTCGATGCCCTTATACATTCAAATATATTATATTGAATATATACACAAAATATCCCTTCTTGTACTTGTTCGGTAGCCCAGGACATCTTCAAATTCTATGCTTGAAGAAAGCCTAGTTTCTAATTTTTAGATTTTTTGAGACTGTAAAATGGTGATTCATAATACATCATAGGCCACATGTTGTACAAAATGATCTACATCTATTGCAAAATTTTATAAGAAATATGTGACTTCTTCCTCATAGTGTAGAGAAAGGTGTGATTTTTCTTAAACAGAATGTGCGCAAAATGCAGTTTGGAAACCTTAATTGGAGTCCAACGGCCGGTAGGGTTCAAAATCATTCGGTAATTTAGAAACATTTTTTAAACTGAAAGATATCCTTTTTACAAGTATTAAATTTAAAGAGGACGTAATTTGATATCGAACGAGGGCAGGAAATAATATTTTTGTGTTTTCTGCAAAATAGATTTGAATTAGTAAAAGCATCAAAAATCAATGATAAAATTGCATACTACTTACGTAGTCATTTTTATAGAGTATACTTTTTACGGGCTGTCAGAAAGAAGCTCTTTCAAAAGCCGGCATCCTACTGTGACTGAAATATTTTCAGATAAGGCTGCGTGGTACTCAAAACAACAATCCTACTTAGGTGATTTTTTTGCATTGAGAACACATTTGAGAATTTCGGTTGACATTTCATGAGATATGGAATCTACTATACCTAAAATGACAATTTTGGCGCTCGTGTCACTGTCGAGAACACTGCTCAGTTTGGTGGTGTCCTAATTTACAAATTAGGTATGCATGGGGTAAAATAGTTCGGCCGCTACCGATGGTAATGTGACGTAGGTTCGGCAGTGACCTATGCGTGAGTTGCGTAGCATCTGCCACACTTTTCCCTCTCATTCACCATGTCCCAATGGCAAGGCAGAGTCAAGATGAATGGAGTCGGTTGTGGTCGCTAGCAAAGCTTAACAACCCGTCTACCCGTGCCACGCACAACCCGGTCCTACAAGATAATCCAGGCTACATTTACTGCGGGTCTTGGAACCCACATAGGCGAACATGCTATTAAAGTGATACCTCGAAGGTATCATTTCAGAGTGCGATCCGTCGGTTGTCAATTTTACAAGTCAAGACTCTTTGCATGTCGCAATTGATTCAAACATGTCAGATTTATTATTCACGAAGTTCACTGATGTATCGTGAGGATGGGTTCGCTGATGTCGGCCTCGGTTTCTTCCCTGTCTCGTACACTGATGGCTTGTCCGAGTCAGACAGACTTAGATTGAGACGGGGTGCAGTAGCCGACTTTCCATAGGACGTGGTTCCTACGCCACATGTACCAGGTGACCTAAAATGATCTGCTTCTCAGTTGCCAATTCTCACATGCGACACATGCGCCCGTCATACTCCTGCATAGAATGTATGTGATTCACAGTCCAAAGTTATCGAGTTTACATGTGTGACCGAGTAGGATCGCGTACGATCACAGCGAGTTGGTGCGTACAGGCGGGGTGAATTGTTGTGGCAGCCATAGAGCGTGTTGTTTAACTAGAGATCTCCATCGATACCCCTATGGCCCATGTAGCCTTTTAATTTCCTAGGACAGTGTAAGCAGGTGGCGTGCGTGACTGGTGTATGTCGGTGCTGCAGGCCCTCGTTTGTTGGCTGCAGTGCGGCGACTTCGCAGGTATCCGAACAAGCCAATGTGTGATTTTAAAGTGCGCTACTGATGGGGACAGTTTGGAACCCAGTCCAAATTGCAGAATATATATATATATATATATATATATATATATATATATATATATATATATATATATATATATATATATATATATATATCAGTTCAGTTTATTAAGGGAAAGATAGGCAAACGCCTTTGAACTTCATCTGGGTTACAGTATGGCTAAAAAGGCTCTGGTACATCATGAAAATGTAAAAAAAGTTGGTTTACATAACAGCGTGCGGAAAATAAGCAGCTATTGGCTAATCGAAGAGAGTAAACATAAATGTGTACTCGTATATTACGAGTAGCATGAGTACATTCCATTGTTGTTGACAATATTCTCGTGAGTGAGGCATATGCGACGAGTTTGAGATAATAAAAATGGTACTGAAATATAAAACGTAGTATTGTAATAATAAGAGTGTGATTCAACTGGGACGTGACTAAGAAAATCTGGGGATATTATAGTGGGCACTGCTATACTGGTCCAGATTTTTCTTAAAAAGCTCAACGGAAGTGGCCATAACAACATCCAGAGGCAGAGCATTCCAAGCGTCGACCGCTCTCTGGGAGAAGAAGAACTTTCGTGTATCCAGTCTGGCCCCAGTTACACGTAGTTTGAGTGGATGCCCTCTCAAGTTCGTGGTTGTTGCTAACTGGAAGAAGTCTCCAGGTGCGAGGCAGCAGCCCTGACCGCACATGATACGGAATGTTTGTATCAGGTCACCCTCGTAGCTGCCTGTAACTCAAGGGAAAAGAGATCAAGGTTAGCTAATCGGGTTTCATAGGGTAATGAGCCCTGTCCAGTCACAAGTTTGGTTGCACGCCTTTGAACCTTTTCGAGGATATTGAGATCCTTCACGGTCCAGGGTCTCCAAGCTTAGATAGCGAACTCCAATTGCGGCCGCACAAAAGTTCGAAAGACTTTGGCAAAGCAGTCCTCATCAAAGGCAGAAAAAGCCCGCTTGACAAGGTACAGGGCTGACATCGCAGACTTGGCTACCTTTCAACAATGCAGCGAGGGTTTAAGGGAGCTCGAGATCCACACTCCCAAGTCCTTCTGCGCGTCAACTTCTTGCAATGGTATACCATTCAGGCAGTAATCCATGAGGTTTGGAGTGCTAGTTCTACCGACTTGTAGAATAGTGCATTTGTTCTCATTGAACGGCAAAAGCCAGTCCTTTGACCATTTTTGAAGTCTGTTTAGGTTTTCCTGCAAATTCTTTACGTCAGCTGCAGTTCTGTGACCCTCCATAGCTTAATATCATCCGCAAACAGGGCGACATCACAATCCAATTCATTGATGCAGTCTTTGACGTACAAAATGAACAGAGTAGGGCCAAGAACGGAGCCCTAGGGAACACCACTTTCAACCGCAACCTCCGCCGACTGCTGGTTACCGACATGGACGGTTTGAGAGCGTCCAAATAGGAAGCTTTTGATCTATCTGAGGAGATTACCCCTAATGCCTGTTCGGTTGAGTTTGTGTAGGAGTCGCTGGTGTGGTACACTATCAAATGCCTTCTTAAAGTCAATGTAGACAACGTGCAGCGCATTTCCTTTATCAACTGCTCGCGTCCAATGTTCCAAACAATAGAGCAAGTTCGTTACGCAAGACCTGCCACTTCGAAATCCATGCTGCGCATCAGATAATAATTTATGCTGCTCTAAGAAGTGCATTAGCTCACGCTTTATTATTTTTTCCATGAGTTTGCAGCAGATCGAGGTGAGGCTAATTGGTCTGTAATTATTTGCGGAGACCTTGCTGCCACCTTTATATAGTGGTGTGATTCGTGCAGATTTCCAAATCAGCAGGTAACATGCTGGCTTCGAACGAGGTTTGGAAAAGCATGGACAACGGTTTGGCCAGTTCCGCAGCGAGTTCCTTTAGTAACTTTGGCGGTATATCATCTAGGCCCGGTGATTTAGATTCATTCAGAGCCAACAGCTCTTTATGAGCATTTGCTTCGTTGAAAGATACAGCCTCTATTGTTGGACCCTCGTCTAAGTCGTAGTCGGGAGGATTAAATGCGCTTTCACTCGTAAAGATGGATTTAAAGAATTCTGAAAGGTGCTCCGCTTTTGCTCCATCCTCACTAATCTCTAGGTTTTCGCTAGTCCTTAGTAAGGGAACTGGGTCCCTGTTACGCGTGCTCCTTCTAATGTAATTGTAAAATAACTTCGGATTTTCCACTGCACGGTTCAGCAGGTCTTTTTCAAAATCTTGTCGTGTCCTGAGGATAAGCCGTTTAACTTTCTTCCTTTGTGCCTTTTATGCGTTTACGGACGCAGAAGTCTCATCAGCGAGTGATTTCTTCCACAACTTCCGCTTTTTATTCACTTCTTTTTCAACGTTTGAGTCAGCCACTGGGGTCTTTTATCCAGTCTCTTACGTGAAATCGGGCAGTGGTTGCTGAGAAGAATATGCAATAACTCACTGAACCATTCCCAATCCTCTGTCACATTGCCGGAAAAAGCTGATTCCCAGTTGATCTTGTTGAGTCGAGTCTTCATTTGATCAAAATCACCACGCCAAATATTTCTTCTAAATCTGGTGGGCTGTTCAGGCACTGAAAACATTGAGTAGTCCCAGTGAAGTACGACGTGGTCACTCCGACCTAGGGGAGGTAGACTTTGCACCTCATCAATACTATCAAGTGATTTCGTAAACACCAGGTCAAAACAGTTTGACTGCTGTCCCTCCCGCACCCTCGTTGGAAATAAGACGTGCTTAGTGAGGAATGACCTCAGTGTCATGTCCAATAAACGTCGGTCAAAAGCTAGTTCTGGACCGCGTGCATATACTGAACTCCAGTCAATGAGCGGTGCATTGAAATCGCCCATTATTAAGACGTCAGATCAAGAAGCAAATCTTTCTGGCTCTTCTAACAGGCGAGCGTCAGCCTCGAAGTCACTTCTTGGTGGTCGGTAGACGGTCAGGACTTCAAGACTGTGTGATCTCGGAGCCTTTATAGTGAGCCAAATAGCTTTGAAGTTGCATGCAAACTGTTCTGTTTTTTCTGACCCTCGGAGTCCGTGTTTTACGTAGGTTACAACGCCTCCTCCCTGACGCCCTTCCCGGTCTTTTCTGAATAGCTGGTATCCTGGTATAGTTAACTCACGGTCGTCCACGTGGTTGGACAACCAGGTTTCTGTCAAGGAAATTACGTCTGGTGAGAGATCACAGACATAGACCTGCATCTCGGCAAACTTTGATAACAGGCTTTGCGCATTGGTTTACATAAATTTTAACTTCCGGTTTAAGGGACCTGTGGTTACGATGCGGCTCGAGCCTTCAGTTAATGCCTCGGCTGCGCGGTCATCCGTACCGGACCTGTCCAATGGAAGAATGGTGGACGCTGCCGAACTTGGTTGTTGTAGATAATCAGATTCTGCTCCCCCTCGCTGAACCGCTTTCTCAGTTCTAGCACTAGTATACGACGTTTCAGCCTTTCTGCTGGTGAGAAGTCCCGTTGAAAAAAAAGGCCGGGGTTGGAGCCTTTTATTCTAAATCACCTGGAAAGAATGAGCCTAGACTGCTCGCTACTGACCAGCACGACTTTGAGAGGTCGAGGGCGTGTTGATTCCGGTGGGTTTTCTGTCCGTTTCCCCAAGGCGGAAGGCTTTTGATCACTTCTAATGCCTCAGAGGGGCTCCAAAATGATATATATATATATATATATATATATATATATATATATATATATATATATATATACATATACATATATATATATATATAACAACGAGGCAGGAATGTCCTCACTAATGATGCAAGTGGTAGTGGTGGCGGTTATGGGGCATTTTATGTTTACATTCTACTGGATCCGGCGATGTTCAACGAGTCCAATTCGTGTTGACAATGTGGACACGATGCCAAGAGGTTCGGATGCCCGCATCGTCCCGCGTTACTTCAGACTTGCGGACCCCTTGTTTTATCTTGACGCCTGCTATTCAGTTGACTTTACAGATGACCGCTCCAGTCTTTTCGAAAATGCACGACGCCCGCCGATTATGTTACAAACCAACTGATTTCATAGGTATTGTTAGTGCTCGATCTCATAAAATGTTAACTAAAATTCCGAAATGCATTTTTGATCAGGAAAAATTACTTAGGTAGAGTTTTAATATCGATAAGTATGCATCGTTATTCCATAATAGTTCGAATACCCCAGGATTCCAACTTTTGACTGCACTTCTTTATGGCCGCCTGCAGATACCGCACTCGGTAGAAAATGACAACTTAAATAGCATCCATTTTTTATATCTATTTTAGATGCCCTTATACTTTGCAGAAAACAGGCTCTAAGGTTTTGTTTTTGATGCCCGTTTCATAGAAAATCACTTCGGCTTCGAATTTCGCATTCAATGGAAGGGTACATTAGAGTTTTTGAAAAAAATTTTCAAATCCCCAATTTGTTTTGGACACGATCTGCTGTTGTATTTGTTTTAGGGGTTTCAAGCTACAGGCTGTGTTCTTTGCGTGCAAGGAAAATGTTTCATTCCTCGATGACATTAAAAAATGCCATATAGTGCTCATTAATTTCAAATATAATATTTGAAGAAGACGGGCTTTACTGCCTCGGGTGGGGCACCACCTTGGGTTGTGTATGACTGCCTGACCACGACCAATAAGCCAGAAATGGCCATTCCAGTATCCCTTGTCTTTAACGGGCAATATTCGTCTGACTATTCTATTACTATCCGCTTTGCAGTTGCTGGCGGGTTTCGAGAGTGAGCCTCAAGGCACAGTTGAACGACTGAGTTCCGTTAGCGATCGGTGAGCGTTCATCAATTGATGTCGATCAGTATTTCCGATCTAAACCAGCAAGACAACGAGCCGGTGCCTCAATGGTTAGAGCGTTTGACTTCTAATTAACGAGTCGCGGGTTCGATCGTCAGGTGGTGCACTACCTGCGGTTGGGTATGGCTGGCTGATGACGGATAATGAGCCAGAAATGGCAATTCCAGTCTCCCTTATCTTTGTCGGAATTGTTAATCTGCCTTTTCTACTACTAGCCGCTATGCTGCTGCTGGTGGGGCTCGAGAGTGAGCCCCAAGGCAGAACGCGACTAGTGAGTTCCGTTAACGATCGGTGAGCGTTCATTAAAGGAAGGATTTCTTTTACGCATTTTCTATAAAATATATTTGAATTTATCAGGTAATTGAAAACCAATAGAAAAAATGCATACTATTTAAGTAGTCATTTTTACCGAGCGTGGTGCCCGCAGGTGGCCAAAAAGGGCGTGCATGTAAACTCTGGCATCTCGAAGTTTCTGAAATATTACGGGATCATGCGGTGCACGGTATTTAATCTTGCGAGCCTATTTAAACAATCCTTCCTAATTGGAAACGCATTTTAGAATTTTGTTTACCATGTCATGAGATCAGTCACCGACTGTTCATCCCTCACTACCTCGTCATCTAAAAATCCATTTGACCTCATCATCCTCATTGTTGTTGTCGTCATCCTCATCGCGTTAGTGACTATTTGCCTTAACAACGCTAACGGCAGTTATGAATGCACTGAGTAAGCCAACCTTCTCACGCCATACACCCCCTTGTTTATCGTCAAGGTTGTGGAGGACATCAAGTGCCCACAGAGCCTACGCGATCGCCTCGAGCAGGTATTTGCTCAAAATCGACTCTCCAACGCCTCAATGGCCGCGAATGATGGTTGCGCTGACGCCGGCAGTCCCTCCTCGGGTCCGTCTCCACTTACTCGGAGGGAAGCTATCGTTGCGCACTTTGCCAACGCCTCCATTCCTGTCGAGATTAGGGATGAAGACGAGTGCATCAGTATCTACTCTGGCCTCGTGGTCATCCAACCACCATATCTGCCCAGTTGTTGTCGCAGCACTAATGCCATTGTGCTAAAACGTGTCCAGGATATGCTGAATGCCTTGCAAATTTCTTAATTAATTGACCACCACTTGCTCTCTTTCTCTCTCTCTCTCTCTCTCATTTCGTTGCTCCAATTATGCCTTCTATGGGCACATGTTGCTGTGCACCAAGGAACGATGAAATCCGGCTTAAGTTTTGTGAAATTTTATATTGCCAACATCAATCACTGTGGTTTTTTTGGGATTGCGCGTACGCTTAGTTAATCTAGACAATGTTTAGACATCCGATAGTCTGTGCACACCTGCTCACCTGCCGACCTCGGTTATTTTTAAGACGGAGAAATGAACGTGCTCACCCGAAAGTAGGGGATGTGCTTGTGTTGAATAATAATGCGGAAAAGCATAGTCAAATAAAGAATGCGGACACTCGGATGGGGACATTACTGCGGCAGTTGAGAGATTCAGACTGAAAAAGTTTGCACTTGGTAAGGGCAGAAACCAAAAACATTTGTGTTCTTATGTTCGAGGGCCACGTGTACTCCACAGCATAGTGGTGCAGTGACGTAGACTTGGATTGTATCTGCCGCACTCTCTCTTTCCTCAGCCACCTGTGCCCGTGCCAAGACTGAGTCACGTATACTGGAGGCTGGATCGGGCGCTGGTAGTTGGCGCGTCTTTAGCCTGCACTTGTGTGTGCTACCCCCCCCGTCATGTTTGGCGTTTGTTATATGAGCGCATTCCGAATAAGTCCTGTTGTGTCCTAATCTAGCTCCTGCGTTGGTCCAACCCATCCGTCACTCTACGAGCTCCCTGTGCTGCATGGCTAGCTTCAGATAAGGCACTTGAACCCTGTAAGGTATCCAGATTTCAATAGGGTTCTGAGGAGCGAGAGATCTTACACTATTTGTACCGTATTTACTTGAAGATTATCAAGTGTGGCACTGGCTGACAGAACTGGTTTGCGTGCTTGATATACTTGCACAAGCAATTTCTCTAGAAACCTTGACGTTATAGCGCAGCCTCTTCTGTAGTACAAATTGCAAAAAGGGTGTTGTGGCCTAGGAAGACCTAATTTTTCCACCAATCATATAAATTTTTATCGTACCAATTTTGCAGAGTCGCCACGTAGATGCTGTGATCGCAAACACACTAAACCGCATAATTAACAATACTAGTTGAAAGCCCAAACACTTATTTAGTTGATTTTATGCAGATGCATGGAGTAAGTGAGAGGAGATCGGCTCATCGGTGTGTATCCCAACGTTTTTCATATGCTGCCTTGGAATTGCGGTTGGATAATTTCCTGGGAATTGAATGCGCTAAACTGGAGTTAAGTGTTCGGACAAACCTTTCCAGGCTGCATCATATACTGTGACAGAAGTCTAGAATTCACGTGTCAGTACCTATACTCGCGAAGAAGGAGACACGGTCACTGGAACAAGAGTTCTGTTAGCCTAACGTTTCGGATTCTCACTCGAATCCATCATCAGAAACAGTGTCAGATAAGGGTATTGGTTCGAATGAGAATCCGAAATGTCAGGCTAATAAAGCTCATGTTCCAGTAATCGTGTCCCCGCGACTAATTCCTGGGACTCGCCTCTTAGCTTCTATTAGCAAGTGCCTATACTCTCAGTATGATGAGTAGTGTAGGGTGTATATACTACCGGTTGTGGGCTATGAAACCCATCGGAAACGTTACATAAGGCGTACGAAAAAGTGGCTGAGATCAACTCGGCTGACTGGATGTCCATCAGACGGAGAGGAGGAATAAGGGGCTGTTAACAACAAAGGAAATCCAAGAATACTGCTACTGTTCGTCAAACTATCTTGACCTCATATAGGAATTTGGTTTGTGGGTACTTGATTCCGAGCCCTACTCAAGGAATAAATACGAATCTCGTAGGGGGCGCTTGTTGGGGTAATGCTACAGTTGTTGTCTCCGAACACATACAACTTTATAGGTATTTGGCCGAAATTTGTTCAAATGGGTATTTGAGTACGTCTGATATAGACATTTGCTAGTAAAATGTCTTCGAAAATTTTCAGACGTGGCATGAAAGACTTGTTTATTAAACAAAGGAAGTGACCGCAGTGCTGTCGAATTGTTAGAACAGAAATACAATAATGTCCGTGTAATTTTATGGGCAATCCTAACGATAGTTTTGTCAATGTTGGGAACGGTAGATTAGTTGTGATACCTTAATCAAAGTCCTTGATAGAAGAGCGTTCAGCTGTAGGGAGAACCCTAAAACATCACGGATCGAGTTATTCAGTCAGGAACGAAGCGTAAAAAAGTCGTTTAAAAGGAGAGAATTTCATGAACCAAGTTGAACTTCACTCAGAAATAACAACCGGATGTGGATAACTATGTCCTGGACAGTAAACAATGAGTACACAACTGAATCAAGAGCGCAACTGTAAGACTGAAGGTGGCAAAATGATTACGAAAAAACCATTTACGAAAAGAATGAAAAAATAATACCCAACACACTTCCTTATAAAAGGTCGCTCAAAATAAGACACGTGATTTAAAATGCGGATCTGTTGATATCCTACAGATATCATATTACTGATAATCATCTCTGTGGCACTTAAATAAGAGTTTTGTTGTGATCGAGACCAATAACGACCATCAGTGGATGATCATTACGAAGAAAAGTAAGGGAATTCAGAAAAGACAATTGACAGGTATTACAAGAGCCGTCTAGCAGAAAACCCTGTAGGAAGAGTTAAGAACCTGCTTAACTACACAAGAAGTCAGTAATTGTGACAGCATATGTATTTTCCAGCACTTTCGCTGGAGGAAACGTTTCGCTAACGCCCTGTGGTTTGTAAACCTCAGCTCAAGAGTCTGATTTACATACGGGAGCAATAATAAGAGGTTTCAAGTAAGTAGGAACTAATCCACTCAGGAGAAGGAATGAGAAGGATTTTCATAGTAGAAGAGAAAAATTCCTCAGCTGTGTTTGGTGTTGTTATTTTCAACCAGATGAGCGTCACTAGGGTGAATTCTCTGTGTATGAATAATCGCAAGTGGAATTACCGGTGATAAAGTGTAAATCGAACAGGAAGCTGGGTAGTGTTTTAGCTAAAATAATTGTTGAAAAAAACTTATAACAGTTCGACTTTTCTCAGGTTTTCCAAACTGAAATAATTAAAACCATCAAGCAAAGAAGCAAAGACTCGATGGGAGTTGGTTAAGGGCTGGAGAGAGCCAACCTCGTCGGATGTGTGTGCACTTTCCTCCCTAAGAGCCAAGGGCTTCCATCGCCTATCCCATACGGGCCTCATTTTGAGGTCAACTCGAAGATTTCGTCAATACTTAGGTGAACCGATAGGAAACTTGTGGATTGACGCTGGAATTGTTTTCGCATCTTCCTTGAGACTTTCTGAAAGAAAATGTGGATAGGTGAAATAACCCATACTCGATGTTATCATTTCTGACTAGCATCGGTTGAGCACGGTTCTCCTAGCACCGCAAGGGTTATTTATTTGACCGTACGAATCATTCTTTTTACTTGCCATTGTAGCCACTGAGGACCTTGAGGATGGCAAAACGAACTATCGTAGCATCTATAGAATGAATTCCAACAAAGAAATTATCAAACACGATTTTTCGAAAAAATAATCAGGAATATACAGATGGATAGAGCAGGAGTTTAATGTGTGCGAAAATTATACTAATAACCGACGCTTGAAATACAGTACGGCAGTGAGAACGTCATGCCAGTTTTACAAACGTTGCGCTGTGAGCAACTTTAGAAGAGAACCATGGAAAGCATTGGAGAGAGGAGAAAGAAAGATCTTTGAGGGAGTAAATACAAGCGGTTTTAAGAGAAGGGGCACCGACCATCTCCACCTACACATTCAAACATTCCTCATCTTGGACCCCACCCGATAGTAACCTGAGTTCCTTCAAACAATCCTTTTGATTTTGTGGGCAACACACTCGATCTGTGATTCACTCTAGGAGAAATTGAGATCTAGTCGCATTCACGAATCAGCAACTTCTTTCGCAATTTTGTTCTGGTTCCAAATGTGAAGCAGTTGTTTTGTGTCATTTTCTGCACCGTGAAAGTGAGACATGTTAAAGTGAAACCGTATGGCATTTCGACGAGCATCTCCGTTTTACGAACATTCATCCCAAATAATCTACTCCTGAAATAGTACATTGCAAAAGCAACCATCGCCTGTTGTCGTGGTTGAGGCAGCAACATTCGATGCCTAAAATAACTTTTTAGGCAGACTTGGCGGTAAATTAAAATATGAAAATAATTATCTTTGTACTTCATATGAGCGGTCCGATCTGCAACAGAATTTAGAAATATAGTTATGCAGACTTTTCAAATCCAACGGTGAATTGCCCTTTTAAAACAAAAGTTAGTAATTTTTTAGAAAAATTGATGAGTTTCAGAACAAAGCATTGAAAAACTCCTGTGATACATTATAGAAATATGGAGGAGGAAGGCATTTTTTTCCGAGCGTATGATAAAACTCTGAATTCGTTCCAACAAGTGAGAAAGAGGACTTAGGCAGGGCGTTCAGAGTTGCTGGTTTGCATGTGAACTAACAATGAACTTCAGGCTTTGACATCTAAGTAGCTACGATGGCATTCTGACGATGGAGAAAGCATTCAAAACAGAGGTGGTTTAATACATGCACGTCAATAGGAATCAAATTATTTGAGTTATGGGTAGGGTATGGAGAAATCGTAGTTCATAAGGGAGATGAAGCTCAGAAGCGTAATTTGTAGATGATCTCTTAACTTCCTAAGGGTCCTTCCTCGGAGTAATGCTGCTTAGAAAAGAGGAGGAAAATAAAAAGTTAACCGAATCAGTGTTAAGATAAATGTGGAGTCTTTGCTTGAAAGCCGATAGGCTAGTTGCTAGGTTATTCCAAAGAAAGCTATATCTTTAAGCAAAAAAGAGAGAGCGTTTAGAATAGGAGAATAGGAATGATGCATAATCAATGAAGAATATCGTAGGTTGGATGGAAGACTAACGAGGTAAGGGCAGTTATCCGGGAAGATTTTAATGAACACTTAACAACGTGATGAAAAGCCAAATCTATAGGAAGTTTGTAATTGAACAGTAAAAATGAGTTCTGCAATCGTCCCCAAACACGCAACATTCTATCCAGTCGCTCGCATTCATCTCTGACTTTATACGAATGACCGCGAGGGTGTGTTTTGCAGACAGACTAGAAGCCACCCACTGGTCTCAGTGAAAAAACCTAGCCATGGGTAATCTGAACTATCCAGCATAGGCTTCACCGTAAGTGCCTATAAGTCAGGGAAATAAATCAGGCTTTTTCAAACTGTGCTGGTATGATCAATCCTTAAGACCGTCGATCATCTTCGATGCCCTCTGTTGCACCTGTTTAAGGAGGCAAATATCTTTCTTCCTCCATGGTGTCCATGATAATATTCCTTAAACTAAATGTGGTTTCCTAAAGACGTCGAACATTTTCCCAAATAATTTAGAGGGAAATATTTTAAACAAATACTTGATCCAGTTCAACGTAACAGTTGCCTTCTAGACTGACTTCTTAAAGATATCTGACGGAATAAAACTGATGGATATCAACATGACCAGAGCCTTGTGCGTTTCCACCTCGTTTAATACACTTCTATTAATAAAATACTTGCCTTTCTGAGATAATTTTCGACTGGTTTCAATGGGAAGAACCACACAATTGGATACATTTCGGTTAAGCGATCACCTGGTCAACCAGAAAACCCATTTGTCGATATTTCATTGTAATGTTTTCGCGTCCTTAGAGCAGCTTACTACAGCAGTTTGCAGGCTCACTTCTTCCAACTACGTTGCGTATGTGTGGAAGTAAAACCCCGCTGACAGCGGTTTCCTTGCAAACTTTGTAAGCCTGAATGGGGATGATTTCACGTTTCCTTACTAAATGAGGCCAAAATGCAGTATGCTGCATGACATAGATCGAGATGTATAAATAAGACGCAGGCCACCATAAAGTTTGAAAATTACTAAAGCATTAATAGAAGAGGAATATCCCTCAGAGAGGGTAATGAAGAAATTTTCAGATGGAAATTTATTATTTATTTGAAGCTTCTGTGACAAGATTACGAGTGGGAAGGCTTTGCGTATTTTACTTATATCACTAATGCCCAATAAATCGGAACCTCGAAGAACGTAGATTTATTTGAGGATGAAAATACGAGATGGCATTTCAAAGTCTCATAAAGTCGATTAGGTTCTGTAAATGCCAGCTTCGGTCAACATCATCTTAAAATTATTCTTTTATTAAGTCTCGTTGCTTAGAATTTCCGCTATCTTCACAGTCTCCCTCTAAACGGTTTTTCCATTAACAGAAGCCTACGATGAATACTTCAGAGAACAAAGTTTACACTAAAAAGTTATTCAGAAAATCACCATATCTTTCACAATCCGGTCAGTTTTGTTGCTTAACTGAACATTATCTCGGCTTTTTATCCCATTGATTAACTATCACCTTCAAATCTAGCAATCAATTTGCGGAATTCATGATATTTTCCAGCACAATTAGGAAAATAAGGAAAAATTTAATTCCTGTTATATTTCTTGGTTAATTTTGAACCTAAAAGGTACGTGCTTTGTTTCTGAAATTGTCTTATGTACATGAAAATATTTGACCTAACCATTTAATTCTCATTTGTTTTAACGCCTGAAATGCCAAAGTCAGTTACAAGACGCTGATTTGATTTAGAACTTTTTAAGGATCGTTTATATTCATATGGAATCCTCAGAAGAAAAAAATGAATCTTGCATTAAACAGAAGAGAATCCAGAAATACAAGCTGTTGAAACTTTTGATTCATCCCTTCTTCAAAAAGCGACTCCTGAATACTTACAGGAATTACTCAGGGATAAAAAACTTTTGCAAACAATGCCAAATACCTTTAAACACGTGGAACTTATTTTGGAAAAGGGTGAGCCCAAAAAATTAAGTTCTTTAAAATTTAAGCTATCTTAAATCCTTGTCCTCAGATTTATTCTTAAATTTTGTAGATCGGCTACAGGTAATCGGTTATTCGTGTCAGAGCGGAAACTTGCAGTTGGCTTTAACATTATTCAATAATAAATATCTATATGTGGGCAAATGATCAGCTTAACCCTGAATGTTTCAATAATTTCACTACCAGCCGTGCATTTTTGATCATTGTTATTGATACCATCCAATATTACTAATCCTTCGAATTCTTGATTATTCTAACAATCACACTTACTCGTATGAATGGCTTACTAAATTAATATAAAAATTAACGAGGCTCAGTAAAAGGCGCAATAATTCTGTCACCAAATTGATGATTGATTTAAACTTACCTTCGCTTAACTTTGTAACCAGCTGTATACCTGAACGTAAATAAGGTTCTGGTTTTGACTATGAATAATCGCAGTGATTTTGCTTTACCCACAGTCTTATATTTTGTTTTTAAAAATTAAAGAAATAACACTTGTGCGTGAACGATTATTCCACAAAAATGGCTCCATTCAGAAGGCGGCGTCTGAACTTCCAGAACCGTCAGGACCTATTGTCACTCTCCAGAAGAAGGTTTTTGTTCCAGTAAAGGAGAATCCAAACGTAGGCGTCTTTGGAAATTATAATAAAATTTAGTACAACTTTGTGGGAAGACTGCTTGGACCTCGTGGACTTACTGCCAAACAAATGGAGCAAGATCTTGGGTGCAAAATTATGGTTCGAGGAAAAGGATCAATGCGTGATAAGCGAAAAGTATGTACCTCTTTTCCAATTGATATCTTATCTTATATATTAACTATCACGAGCAATAAATGAGGTTTTGAAGAAACCCACTTTGATGTTTTTATGAGTTTTTTTAACGCACCCTTTCTAACACGAACGAAGGTTACCGTTTTCCCACAACATATGAAATTAAAACATGTTATCTGCCAGAAATTTCATAAAGAGTCTCTAGAACGTTTTTGAAAAATTTAAAATATTGAAAATAGTTATACTTGTATGCTGATTTACTTGAATCTTGCATCACAAAGACAGTTAAAGTTAGCTTTTACTTGTGTTTTTCGGACGAAGCCCGATGAGAAAAACTTTAAAATTTTACGTTGTAGCTTGTGCAATTTAAATTTACCATACATGTCACACATAGTTTCTAAATAATCATTTTTTAAAATTTAAACAGGAAGATCAAAATAGAGGGAAGCCTAACTGGGAGCATCTTCAAGAGGAATTACATGTACTTGTCAGCGTTGAAGACTATGAAAGCCGAGCAGAAGTCCGGCTTCAGCGGGCTGTCAACGCCATCCAGATATTTCTAGAGCAAGGAGTCAAAACGGTAAGATTTCTTCGAGTGCAAATGAGTGATACTACTCCGTTAAATGATCTTAAGTTTGCTTTTTTATAACTTGTTCTCTATTTACTCGAAAGATATAACAAACTTTAATTTTGACAGATGTTTCATTTCTTCCGCAAACTCAATTTTTCCGTTTTGATATTTGTGCTATGGTCGGTCTCTGTAGGATAATAAATGATACAAACTGAAATGCTTGTACAGAAACTTTGAATGCAAATTAAGTTACATTCTGGGGTTCTTTATTGAAGGATTGGGTTTTCTACACTTGTTGCATTCGTGTCGTAAGTTGTGTTTTAATGGCTCTTTAGTCATTTAATTTTAACTAAAATATTCTTAAACTCTACAGTTCGACGTAAAGGTGTTTTAAAAAATGGTTTACCGTGAAAAGCTGTGTGTTTATATAATAATTGGTTGCTCTTTTATTTTTGCTTAATTGATTTTAGCTGATCAGAAAAGTTTTCATTGTGTCAATATTGTCTTCCTTAGTGTATTCATATTATTTCAACTTCCAACTGAACATGTTCTGTTTATATAGATTTTGTGGCCCTCTAAATTTTCTGTTACAGCAGGTTGATTTCTATTATTAATAAATTAAATAAACACCACAAATTAATTTTGTTAAAATTCGTCTGATAAAGTAGCTTCAATTTATTGCATAAAAACTATCATGGTCGTCTTTATTTGTTTATTCGTAGTAAGAGATTGAAACTAAAACACTTCTCCTGATTTGGAATAAACCTCCTAAGGAATGGACAGTTGCAAATGTATAGCAAATTCCTCCACAAAAGTCACTTTTTGAGCAAGTATTTCTTATAAATTTAACTTGCGTCATCGCCTTTAAAATCTAATTTAATAAATGAATCTTAAAGCTGCAAAATTCTTAAATTTCGTGAATATGAGAAAATGTTAAGCACAAGATGATGAAAATGAAAAAGCTCAAAAGTGAGCAAGAAACCGGTTTTTTGCAACATTCGTATAAACCATGCCCGATTATCTGTCATTGTGTTAGTTTAAGAGAATATGCTGCAGAATACTGTAGAGTAAGCAATCAAATTGACTGTATTTAATGTTACCTTGACTTGACTGCGTTTTTTTAACATGGTCAGTCCCGGGCGTTTATCTCTCCATTTTATAACTATAGCGCTATTTATATGCAGACTATCGTATTCTGCTAAAATTTAAAAATTTGGAAACTTACGTTAAGTATCTGTGCATTGAAAATATTCTAAATTGCGCACAGTTAGCTATATTTTTTATTTGTGTGACATGTTTTGAAAAATGGAAATGTTGGACTGCATTCTCAAAAATTCTACTTCATCCTTGTGCCATTAAACTACGCAAATCTTTTTTCCTGTAGACAACCACATCCAACTGGTTCATGGGCATTAGTTCCTCATTCAACATTATTTTGGGCAGACTATCTTAATTCAACCTCCACTTTGGATCATCAGCCCACAAATATATCAAAACGCATGGCTGCGCATAAACATCGTTAGTTGCGAATTTTAAGATGGCACCTGACACCTCTTTAAAGCTGGTGTTGTAACGAAAATATCGTTGATCATTGTAATTTGTGCCTTTTGCTACGTACTTTTTGGATTCATCCTCGAGCTTCCACTCAAGGACCAAAATGGAAAGCGATGGAGATGTCGTGACTTGCGGATGATAAAATTGCCATTTCAGTTATGCAGCCTGCTGTCTGCAACCTTCCGGTCCTACTATGTCATCAGTACTCTGTCACAAAATATTGCTTTCGTTGCTTAGTTGCTACTGTTTTTAAATCAATTATCTGCCGCTGAGCACAGATACCTTCCACGAAAGTCTGCTACATTGTGTGAGGACAAGCGACAGCGCTAGCAGCCACAGCATACATACCTCCGGAAGGCTGACTGAGGACTTTACCAGAATAGCTCCTTCATCAGTCGTTCACATCACTCCGAAGACTGTGTGCACGTTTGTACCTGTGCGTGCGTGTGCAATTGAGTGCGGTTGTATGGCTGCTCGTGCATGTGAGTTGATCGACAGAAGCCACCGTAACGGTGGATGCGCACGTTCGCGCGCGGGCGGGATGTGTGTACTCGCGCGTGCGTGCCGGCGCGCACGCGTCCTTAAGCAGCAGCAGCAGCAGCAGCAGTGTCATCATAGTCATCATAATTACCAGCTCACCTCATCGTCTTTCTGCTCGTTTGCACGTGCGCACTAATCACGCATTCTGTGGCACGTGGGCACTGAACTGCTCAATAGTGCAGTGCCGAATTCGCTAATTGCATTTATTTAGAAAAAATTCGCCATTTAGCTACTACAGTATCTGTACACAGTGTTTATTTTTTAGATAAGGCATCTCTTATATATACCCCACTGGGAAGAAAGCGTGACTTTAAGATATTGATACTTGCCTTAGAGTTTATGAATTCAAAGTGTTTTCATCCTGTCGATGCTTTTTATCTCTGAGATCACCAGGACTGTTTTATGTCAGCACTTACTATAATATCAGCGAGGATGTTTCAATAAATAACTTATTATTTTAAATAAAATAAATGCCTGAATCAATGGTATTGAGCACTTTTAAATACTTTATGAAATATATTTTGCACAGTGAAGTCTAGTACCGCGTGAATCAGTCCATCAAGCACCCCTCATTAGATTGGACAGCTGATACAATAACCTCCGACCTCGAAATCTTCAGTGAGCTATTTTAACCCTAGGCTTTCTTAAATGCGTCATTCTGCTCTCATTTAATGCTTGAAGAAAAAAAACATAAGATTGGGCATTCTTTCTTTATTGAACGTAGCTTTTAGTTTATGCGGTGTGTCTTCTGCAAAACATCCGAAGCTAATTGAACATATAGAGAGTCCCGTTAATCATTGATAACTGTCCTTATTACCTGAAAGTTAATCTCTGGCCGCAGGTTGAGGATTTTACATGCAGTAGTTGGCATATGTAGTGTCCCAGATATTAATGAAATGAAAAAAATCACAAAATACCATCATTTCATCCGCAGAAATTGTGATTTGCTTAAACTTGTTTAGAATCTCCATAAAAAAATCACTTACAGTGCCAAAAGTCTTTGGCAGTGCGTGCATTTGGCTGGATAGCCACTTAGCAAATTTGGAGATGGTTGCACTGATTAATGTTCCTATCCATCAAGCTGAAACGTCAGTTTTGTGTAATTCAGGATGCCCAAGGTCTTTGTGATTATCAGATGAGTTAGTTTCAGGGATGTGAAATTATACCCCTGTAATAGTTTCCTTGGTAATAAAAAGGAATAGATACTCTCACTAAAGAAGGCGGCCTTGTTCTATTTTCAAGAGAGATAAGGGTTAAGTTTAGTACTAGAGTTAAGGTAGCGTTAGATTAGAATTGAGGTGTGTTAGAGTTACGTTGAGGGTTTAGTTTTGGTAGTACCAGGGTTAGATTTAGGGTTAGCTTTACCATCTTACTAAGGGTCGGATGTAGTCTCAAGTTTAGGCTTAAATTTTGGGTTAAGGTCATGCTTATGGTTAAGTTTAGGGTAAGGGTTAATATCAAGGTTTGTGTTAGGCCTACTATTAGTTTTCTGTATAGGACACGGGACTTGGCTCCCTTGCTGGAATTTAGCGAGAGGCCGGCTCTATTATGGTGACGTTCACAGCTTAGCCTTTTTTCTTAAATGCGGTGTCATATTTCCCGTGAATTCTCCAGTTTTTATCAGGCACACTTAGTTAATGCTAAGCAAAATTCATCCTGGAACGAAGAAAATATCCTTTTCCATTTTTTGAGACTGATTTCACAGAACTAGGAGCAAAGAACAAACGATTTCATCTACCAAGTCGTACATAATAAAAGATTCTATGGTTTCGTGACGTTGACAGCGCGTTGATGGCGTTTGCGCCATTAGAAGAACATTTCTTTTGTTAACCTACTAGGGAGAAAACTGCGTTTGCCCTAGGATGAACTTGTCAATTTTATCTTTTGAATAGCAATCCATATATCTTCTGATGCCTGCTTTACCTGGGTGCACTGTCTGCCTGATTTCGCGCTCTCTGTCTGGTGGCAAGAGCTACTAAGATAATTTTTTTGTCAGTTTTGTAGTCGTCCTCTTTCTGCGCAAAGAAGTCAGAGGAGCATACTGAGTGGTTTCACCAAATATTTCTAAGTGTGTGCGTCATCTGCAGCTGTTATGTTTTAAGCTATCCTTTAACGAGTTCAGATACATTTTTCTCCTATGTGCGAGCTCGCTAGGTGGTCACTTTTGGCATCTGGGTGGCCGCAGCATTGGAAATACTATTTTTTCTTCAAAACATATCACCTCATCCATCCACACATGGCATTTTGTTTCATCTTGGTCGATTTCTCTTTATTCATATCATTCTGAGGTGTTAGACTGACCAAGAAAGCTGTTGACAGAAACCAGTTTGTGGAAGGGTTCCCCTTGCAACCGAGGGATGCAATTATCCGTCAGTCGTTTTGGTTTATGAGGACATCGAAAACGAAAGTTTGTATTGTCATCGGTTGCGAAAAAATTTAATTCCTGGAAATGTGGGGTTAGGGTCATTCTACATTAGTTTTAGTTGCTCCCATATATGATTAAAAATGTATCATCTGTGTAATGTTATCAAAACTTTCAGTAAGAGCTGTAACTTCTTAGTTCTGTATTATGGCTTTCGCCAGAAAACCGCATATCGATAAAATCGAAATGGTGCAGACATTAGTTTTCCAAACAAACCAAAGCTCTGCACATGCTTTTATCAATGTCACTGTTTGTAGTTTTTGTGTAGTGGTGCGTAGTGAGCATAATAACTGTTTCAGAAAATAGATATTTATTCCCATTCTGGCGCCTCTGGGTTCTATAAAGTAGCTCAAAGTCTTGCTTGTGCACGAAGGTCGGTCGAAATTTGGATCGGGTAAATGCCTTCCCCGTCGCCACTGCATACATGGGTTTATATAATCACGCTACCATTTCGATGAACTCTATTGTTGCATTCAGTTACGTTTTCAAGAGCTGCTGCTCTTGAGAACGCGGGACAAGGTCGTAAACACAGTAAAAGAACTTCAAAGACTGTCTCACGAAATCACATTTCCCTCCTCTTTCCATTACCCCTACTCATTTAAGTCTTTTGCAGGCAAATTTTCCTACTTTACTGCCACCACTGCCTTCACTAATCAGAGTTGGTCTTTTAGTTAACGAAAAAGAACTTGCTGTTGGCCACACCAACATCTACCGCTGCAAACTTGGCGAGCTTTGGATGCTAGTACAAATATCTGATATTGAAGAGTTACTCGCCTATGCATGACCAAAGTTAGTAATTCTGCCTGCTACGTTATGCCCCAGGGGCATGTCTCATCATACTTTCATCCAAATTGATCACCGACTTTTCAAACTTCAGCAACTGATAATACCAAAAAACAGGTAGTGGGAATGAATTTGAATCGCCGAAAGAGGCATATTCTCAGTGGTGTCTGTTATTACTCCTTTTTATGCGGGAAGGGCTTGTTGTCTCGCTATTTAAAGGGATTTCGGACAAGGATTAAGGCAGCATGTGTATCATCGGAGAAAACTCTGCATCTCAGGTTTAATCTGTTACTCTAAAGGTGAACCTTTGACTGCCATGTCCTAACTTATACAGGACTTTTTACATTGGTTTCTAAAAAGTTTGACAACGTTGATTGCAAAAGATGGCATTGGGGATCGGCACCAGAATGCAGTCACACATTCGGGTCTGATGCTACAATTGTTCAACTGTTACCCTCATGTTTGCAAAAAGTGTCGAACTGTATGCCAAACGAACGAGTAGTTACAAGCTAACGATCGATTAGGCGCGTTATCTTAATAGCAGCCATTTAATTCTTCATAACCCACCGAAGTGTGTGATATTGGGAGAAGTTCAAGCGATTCTGCAATTTCGTTGCATTTTAGATCCGCGGAATATTTACAGTGCAGCACTTATAAATGCTCACAAATTACTAAAGAGTGATGTACTTTTGCCTTAAGGTTGTACTTTTGACAGAGATAAGGCACTGGTGTTCATTTGAAGCCTACATCAGAAAGGTGCAGGCTTGTTTCCACTTATTTTGACTCCAGGACTCTTGTGGGCTTTCGAAGGGTTGAACTTTAGAAATTGCTTGTTTAATGCAGGATTTTTAGGCGCAGGGCCTGTAGAAGTTTCAGCTCGTTCGTGTGGTGAATAATGTCGGGCTAAAGACGACCTAGCAAAGTTTCCAAAGGGGTTACAGCTCACCAAACCAGGTTGCCAACACCTTCAGCCTAAGTGAATTGCCGACCTCAACGCATAAGCTGTTGTTGCCGGAACGGAATCTTTGATCGCTGTTTACAACCCCCAACTGAGCGGCAAAAAAATGAGCTTGTTTCACTAAATTTCTTGCTTTGAGTAAGAGTAGTTTGGAAGACAAAAACATATATTGAATAAATTTTCCACGTTAGTCTTTTGTGATTCGCTATGCACAAGGCAGTTCGACCGTCGATTGCGATGATGTCCACCGTATGCTCCACATCAGGTGGTGCAGGAACGGTGACTTGTGCATGAATTAGTTTTAAGTGATAGTAGCCTTGTGCTGCAGCTACCGCACTCTCTTCTTCCCCACCTGAGCCCGGTGTCAAAACAGAGTCGAGAAGACCGGAGATGGGAGAGGGTGCAGGTGGCTGGCGCGGCCGGAGCCGCCCTTCGGCGTATCACCACACTTGACTCGGATCCCTCGGAGTGGGAGTGCCATAAAGGCCATATTAAGAAGGAGCCATTGCAGCCTGACACTCAGTCCACCAGTCAGCCACTACACACAAAGCGCACATTGGGCTGACTACGCGGTCTGAGTGTTCCAGTCAGTTGGCAACCTTCCAAGCCATGGAATTTAGCGCACCGTGATAGCTTCAAGCGCGTCAGATTGTTTATAGTGAGGACAATGCGCTGAGCCGTTGACCTCACTCTCTCCCCCACCCCCACAATCAGACCTCCGTCAGAGCCAGTGAGTTGTCTGATGTGTGAGTGGGCGCATTGGCTGACGGGTCAGCGTACCCGTCTTCGCGTGCCACAGCACAACCTGGCCCCCATAACGCACACACAAAGATTAACTCAATCAGGGGATATGGAGGAGCCATCGCCGTCCGACTCCCAGTCTACTGGTCAGCCACTCGACACACACAGCACATACACTGGGCCAACGGCATGGTCTGGTGTAAGCGTGAGATTGACAGCCTTCCAAGCCACGGTTTCTAGGACACCGTGATATTCTCAGGTGCATGATGATGATGGTGAGGGTGTTGTCTATGTATTGGTGTAGGTATTGCGCACAGATGTGGCTTAGCATCCGGTGTTTTACCGCAGGTTGTCGTGGAGGCGCATGTGTCCTAATAGGCCCATGTGGTGTGTAAATGTGCGGGAGCAGTGAGGGCAGTGGAGGCGGGCGCGTCGACGTTATGTCGGAGCCCCAGGCACTTGTTCACCAGCCTCCGTGCCATGGATTCACAGGTGACCGATCAGGCCGATGCGTGAGTTGAAGTTGCAGGCTCGGTGTGGGCAAGAGAAATCGGTAGAGGCTGGGGGGATGTCATTCGTGGTAGTGAGGGTGGCAGTGGCTGTAAGAATGGCAGGAATGGAGGGTGTGCATGCTGTATCGGTGTTGTTGGCATGGCGTTGGAAGGCGGAAGAAGGTGTTGGTCAGCAGGAGACGGTGTTCCGCACACGTTCGCAGAAGAAGAAAGCCGTTTTCGTTGCGGCTACTGAGACCATGGGGACCCAGCACTCCCTACCAGGCAGCGTGGTCCATCCCGACGCGGGCGTTGAAGTCACAAAGGACAATTAATTTGTCCACCTTCGGCACAGTCACCAGCAGGGCGTGCAGGTCCTCATAGAATTTGTCCTTCGCCACATCAGAGCTCGTCATTGGGGGGGCGTAGGCACTGATGATCGTGGCGAACGTGTCTCCCCGAAGAGGCAGGCGGAGGCTCATCAGGCGATCATTGAAACCCTACGGCAAACAGGGCAGACATCTCACGATGTCGTTCCGGATGGCAAAGGCAACACCAGCATCACGCCGCTCTGTCTTTGGCCGGCCGCTCCAGAAGTAGGTGTAGCCGGCACCCACCTCCTCCAGCTGACCGTGCTCAGAGCATCGAGTCTCGCTGAGGGCAGCAAGTGCACCTTGTAGCGCGCCAGTTCCCGAGCGACTAGCGCCATCCTCCGTTCCTGCGGGTTGCTCCTAGGATTGTCTAATAGGGAACGAACATTCCAGGCTGCTAGTGTGAGTGGACTCACCCGAGCAGCCTGGAGAGTATGGCGAGGGGGATGGGGACGGGGGGTATTGTTGTTTGTTTGAGTTTTACGACCGCGTATTTTGCGATCTGCGAGCCGCGGTTGGCTGCAGAAGACGTGAGACCCAGTATTTGTTTAGGGCACCTTTTCTAGCCCCTTCCTTCATGAGGAGGCAAGCAGTGCTGTCATTAAATAGGGCTGATTAATCATCCCAGGCGGCTAGCGAACTCCACTATTGGTCAACGTTTTTTACGTGGTATAGTGACCCGAGTTAGCCTGGACGGCCTACCAGGTTGCTGTCACCCCCACCGTAGGACTTTTTGAGAGGGGGGGGGGTGGGAAAATCGGGAGTCAGACATACCGGGTGCGGAGGCACACACAACACCGGAGACCCTCACCTGGTTTAGCCCGCCGGTTGTGACAGTTGCCCGGGGTGTGGCCGCTGGGAAGAACCCAACTTCGAGGAGCCACAGGTGAGAGTTGGGTACCAGTTAGAAGCGGTCACAGGAGCATTCACCTCTATACGAGACAGATGTAGCGATCAAATTCTATCTGTGTGGTGCTCCCCTTAACTAGTACCCTGACACTCCACACAGGACAGTTCGACCGTCGATTTCGACGAGGTCCACCGTATGCTCCACATCAGGTGGTGCAGGAACGGCGACTTGCGCACGAATTAGTTTTAAGTGATAGTGGGCTGCAGCTACCGCACTCTCTTCTTCTCCCCCACCTGAGCCCGGTGTCAAAACAGAGTCGAGAAGGCCGGAGATGGGAGAGGGTGCAGGTGGCTGGCGCGGCCGGAGCCACCCTTCGGCGTATCACCACACCTGGCTCGGATCCCACGTAGTGGGAGTGCCATAAATGCCACCTTAAGAAGGAGCCATTGCAGCCTGACGCTCAGTCCGCCAGTCAGCCACTCCACACAAAACACACATTGGGATGAACACGCGGTACACTCCACACACGACAGTTCGACCGTCGTAGTCCAACGACGTCCACCGTGTGCTCATGGGAAAGTTGAGCAGGGACGGTGACTTGCGCGTGATTTAGTTTAAAGTGATAGTAGACTTGCGCTGCATCTACCGCACTCTCTCCTCCTCCCCCACCTGAGCCCGGTGTCAAGACAGAGTCAAGAAGACCGGAGGTGGGAGAGGACGCAGGTGGCTGGCGCGGCTGGGTCCCCTAAGTCAAAGCCGCCCCTAGGCGTGCCACCACACCTCCATGTTCGGCATTTGTTATGGGAGAGCAACCCGAATAAAGCCTGCCGTGCCCTAATGTGGCCCCCGTGTTGGTCCAACCCATCTACCACGTGGCCCGTTTAGGGGGCACACTCCACACACACACAAAAAATCACAGGCACGCATGATTCGCGGTCGCCGTAGTAGGAATGAACAGGTCAGAAATTGCAGAAGAGTGAGCGAAGATTGGAACGCTGGGATGGCGGCGATTCAACAAACCACTGTCGCTGAAACATACCCTAATCCCACCTCTTAGCACCCTGCCTCCATTTCTCGCGTTGCCCGTCTTTTAATTGCCCTCCACTTGCAGGAAAGTTCCGCCCCGAGTTTTGATTGCTAAAACCTGCCCTTTCGGCCAATGGGAGACCAGTCGCAGTCTCATCAGATGCACGTCGGGGGTAGAGCTGTGGACTAGTTCAAGTCTTGTGAATTTGCTGGTCGCTCATTATAACTTTCCCCCACCCCAAGTGAAGATCTTGTTTTTGCAACTAATTTGCCTCTTGATTAAGCATAGGACTCTTCTGGGAAGTCATTGGCGGAATGCTGCAACTTTGCTAGCTGGACCCCTCTGCGTGGATGTGGTTTATCCACAATCAAGTGGGCTCATTAAGGTCAGCAGCTGTGCGTTAAATGTGTTCCGATTGCCATTTTTCACGGACACAGCGCCCTAAGCAGTTCTTATTCGATAACAAAACACAAGTGCCTTGCATAAAATGACGAGGCGAATGTAAGGGACGTTGGCACTTTAGAGAGCACTGTTAACTTTCTTATAAATGCCGCAGTTTACTTTCTGTATGTTTCGTCATCAGACTTCGATTAAGGTGGTAGGTCTGAGTACGAGAGCTTCTGTTTTGTCGTCAGACCTCGATTTAGGTGTTGGTGGGGCTCAGTATGAAAGTTTCATACCTCTGAGTGGCTAGGTATTTAACGAGTATGAGAACGCTTTGGGCACGAGATAGGGTTTCCTAGGCGTATGATGCTGCAACCAGATAGACCACGATGATCCACGCGGCTTCTGTTCAGCCCAAGAGTTCAGTCTGTCCTGATTGTCTCCTATCTAAAGCCCCAAATCTTCCATTTTTTATTGAAAATTTTGACAACAAACGAGTTACCCATGCCAGTCTACCAATGATCTAGGTAAAAACCTACAAGTCCATGGCACAGCTCAGCGTTTTATAATTTTTATAACGGTCTATCGCGCATTTTTCTTCTTGTCAAACTCTCAGTCTGTACAGTAGATTTTCTTTTTACGTGAGATGTTCTCCAAAATGCTGAAATGTGTTTTCGATTCGAAAAGATTACCTTAGTGTGTTTGCATTGTGGTGAAACGTAATCCAAAAATATTTCGGTCACGTCAGGATATGCTGGCTTTCGGAAGAGTTTCTTTGCAACCGCCTGCAATAATTACGCTCTGTAAAAATTAACTACTTAAGAAGTGCACTTTTCCATGGATTATCGCTGCTTTTATAAATTCAGAAATAATTTACAGAAAGCATGCACAAAAGTATTCTATCTCGTATTCGTTTCATAGAAACTCACGTCTTTAAATTCTATAATTGAATTAAGGGTGTTTTGTGGCTTTTAAAAAAATTTAAATTTCCAAATAATTTTGAACCCAATCTAGGATTATACTTGCATTCTGGAGTTCCAAACCACATGCTGTATTCATTTTTGTCTAAAGAATATCCCAAATGTTTCTATGCTATCGAAAGTCTTTATATAGGGCTTAAACGAGTTTGCATTGAACGCGTATCATTTTGTATATTTAAGAAGCAATATTAATATATGAACAGATACGGTGCTATATAAATGGAAATTGTTTACTTTTTAAAAACTAATAAACACTTTCTTTGAATATGAACTTCGAAGAAGCTGTACTTTTCTATCAGATGATCACCAAAAGAAAAGTTTGCATATGTTTTCTATAAAATATATTTGAATTTATAAGACCATCGAAAACCAGTGGAAAAATGCAAAGTACTCAATTAGTCATTTGATACAGCCTGTTCTTTTGTGCAAGCAGTCGGAAAAAGGCTCATTTAAAAGCCAGCATCCTGAAGGAGCTAAAATATTTTGGGATTATGCTCCGGAATAATTAATACTACGAGGCTAATTAAGTATTCCTTTCGTATCGCAAACGCATTTCAGAATATCGGTTACCAGTTCATGAGATAGCAAATCCACTTTACTTAGGTGTCATTACTGAGGCGGGCATTCTCTTTAAGTTTTAATTATGATTCCTTTCTTTCCAATATACTGAAAGTTTTTCCCTTATGCAACCCCGACTAAACACCGGATGAATTCACGTATTCAGATGCAGAACGTAGCGGAACCCTTCCCTACCAATCATAATACCTAAGCCAATCCGCACTACAAAGTAGAGAATATGCTTTTTTACCGTACAAAATGATTTCACTGCAGAGGAAACAGACATGACAGTTTGAATTTCTGCCAGGGGATGTGTCCGTCAGGCAACCAGAGCCGAGCGCAGTTGATGAGCTCTTGAGAGCCTTTGCCCTTGTCAACGGTTGAGAGTCACTAGACTGATGGGCTGACATTCATGATTGGCTGACTTAGCTGACACTGCATTAGCTTGGCAATAGCATGAGTCCTGCTATGTCATGATCTGAATGCCTTTTATAGGGGTAGGACCTACACTCTGTCCGCTACAAGTCCTTTCATTGTGTTGGTGAACCGTGGCGTGGCAGAAATTGTGTCGACGGGCTCTTGAGACTTTTTACTGCCAAAACTGAAAAAAATGATTCAGAAATCAAAATAGATCCTCATGCCCCAATTTGCACGTCAATATATAGTTTTTCTCTGGCAACGACAGTGTACGTTGGATTCGTGACATTGTCAGGCCCTCAGATGGTACTTTGACAAAAAGTTTATATTTAAACTTTAATTCTGATAATTTCCAGGGATTAAAGAACCGAAATGTTGTTTTCCCTCAGGCATCCAACATGACACACATGTCTACAACGTGAGCATGGCAAATGAAACAATTTTGTATTTATTCGGTAATATACGATTGAAATTGCATAAAGCATAGAAAACAAGCAACCATTGCTTAAAGTGAGATGTATCTATGAATGTAAATTACAAATATTCTCCACAAAAAGTCAGCACATTACCGTGTAGGAATCCTATAAGACATATGCTCCTTTGCAGTAACTGCAACAACCCCACCTTCGTAATAATTATTTTCAGCTGAAAGTGCACTGAGACATTTCGATGAAGTTTGCAGGAATTTTGATGTCTCTTGGTTGACTAGCTACCAAAAACCGCACAAGATGGTATTCTATGCATGCTTTCTTTATGAATATGGCCTCTTTGCGTACTGGCGTTTGCAGGTACAAGGAGATCAGCTGGTTGCAGGCCAATTACACTCGTTGTACCTGCATGTCACACGAGACTTCCTTTCAGCGATCCATGCAGATTTCAGGAATGCCGTGGAATTTTATGTTTTATCTTAAACCTTTGGGTTCAGAGCCCAGGCAGACGATCACATAATTACTAGCAATAAAGACCAGGTAAATGTGTGCAGAAGAAGGCAAGAAACCTTAGAATAGTCGTCTGCAGTCATCGACCATTGATAGTGAATCACGGATCAGAGGTAGAAGGTGTGATAGCTGGAATAGGAAGTATATTGGCCTGACGTTTCGGAGAAAAGTTTCATCAGAGACATTGGCAGATAAGGGTTACAGAGGCACAAGAGGCCGGGTGACTATCATGCAAACACGGCCATTAAGGACTCGGACGAGAACGGTCAAGCCATTATCGCATCAATTACAACCATCATCCGCGATCGTGGGAGCTGCTACTTGCAGTATGCATGTCGTTGTGTGGTCGCTACTTCCTATAAATACTGCGCACCTTGTGCCTCTATCACCCTTATCTGCCGAGGTCTCTAATGAGGGGTTCGAGTGAGAATCCAAAACGTCAGGGCAATAATCCTCTTGTTCCAACGATCGCATCTTCTCCTTCTGAACTGCTTCCGGGGACTCGTCTGTTCGCTCTATCACCAACCACGGATGCTGGCACAGAAACTGGCTGAAAATATGAATAAGGCCATGTGCAGTTGTCACTGCACATGGCCAGTCATTGTGCGTTAGTCCCTCTTCCGATCATTGATATAATAACTCTACAGAGAAGTCTGTAAAAGTGGAGTTACTACACTTTCGTTGCGCGTACATAGTCCAGAAAGATTTCGAGGAGGAAGATGCATCCATTATGTTTGGGGCGTCCGGGTGGTGTAGTGTAGTTATCTGATATTTGGCTGGGAGTGTCGGCTAATTTGGAGTTCAATTTAATTGAAGGAGACAGTCACACCCCTGAAATGCTCATTACAAAAATTGAGATCCGGTGATCAATAAGTTAAGAAAAGAACAGCAAAGGCTTCTGTGAATCCTTTAACCTGCTAACCCTAACGAACACAATGCATAGTGTTAGGGTTAGCTTTGTTCGCAGGTGCGCGAGTAATACGGTCTAATTAAGTGTCAAAAACTAGCTCACTCGCATGATGATGGTGGGCACATAAGTAATTTTAGTGACCAACGCGTTACCACCCATTTCCGTCTTTTAAACGGCCCTACCTTTCATCGCCACCGTTCCAATAGGACACACTTACCTATCCGTTGTGTTAGTTAAGGGGGTCTTAAAAGCATTCGTTGCCAATAAAAGTTTTGGACGCCGCTTCCTACCTTAGTTGTGTAACAGTGGCTGCCGAATGAGGCAACTAACCACCTTAATATACATAAGCCGCATTTTAATACCATTTGACACAGAAATGGAAGGTTTCCAATATAGGGTAGTAAAATGGGTCCAAGCTCATTTGATGTGTCTAGAGTGACGTACTTGGTCGGCTACAGTGGCTTCTTCGAGTCGATGATTGTGTTTCGGGCAGCGTCTGCTAATATGATAGAAGCAGTAACTCTAGCCTGTTTATCTTTTTAGGTACTCCTTTTAAAACCATGTATGCGCAGTCCAGTATCCATGAGGCAAATCTGCAATACCCTTCAAATGTCTACGTGTGTGCATGCCCATACCTGACATAGATACAACAAAATGGAAATAAAGGATTGAATAGCTATTTTCGACTTGTATTAATGAAAGATCCAAAAATCCCAAAGTTTAGGATGCCTTGTATTACCACTTAAGCAGGACACGGGACACTCCATAATACATGTGGCTTTGTGTCGAATTCCGGGGAAATTATGTTAAGGATCAAGGTACGGTTTATGTTTAAATTTCAGGTTAAGGTCAGAGTTGAAAGGTTAGGCTAAGGTTTAAGGTTTTTATCGTGCTAACTGTAGGGTGTATGTTTAGGGTAGGACTAGGGTTCAGATTACGGTGACAGATTAGTTTAATGCTAGGATAAGTATAAGTGTTAAGACATTGCTCTATTTATCCTTCCTGGAATTTACCGTAAGGCCACCTTTTTAAAGAGGACGGGGCTGTTCCTATTCTCATGTCCTATTTAGGCGACTGTACAAGGCATCCCTGCGGTCCTAAAACTTTCATCTCCGTAATAATTGTCCAGCGTGTCCATCAAATACAGGTGCCTCATCTGAAAGCCTATCACCGACCACAGTCGTCCTTACATCCACGTTCGCTTTTCTGCCAGATACAGAAAGGCTACTCCTACTGTGTTTACGTGCAACTGTGGTTGAAGTAGGGCGCCTGGGCTTGTAATTAATCGACTGAGGGCTCTAGACATTTCCCTTCTTACCACTTCAAAAGCTAGGTTACGAGAGGTAGACATTGTACGTGTTTTTTTGTTATTGCTGTTGCTACTGCCGCAGCAGCAGCGAACTGCGTGTCTGTGCCGCTGCCGAAAGACATTAACTACGATGGTGAAGTTCACAAAAGTATGGCATGCCCTGTTGACTTGCGTCTAGTTGTTCCCCTCCACCTCCCCCAACCGCCAAAAACCTGATCAACTGCGGACTGGCGTGGGCGAGGAACAGAGGAGTGCGCAAAATAGGTCTCAAGCATCGGAAATTGCATTGGCAAGACGAGATCAATTTGACAGGAGATGCGGTTGGGCAGACCGGTTGATTGAACTTCTACTGGCTATTTGATGCCATTGTAGATGCTACCGTTAGGGGAATGTTTGTGAATGTGGTAACAACTCGAGCGCGCTAAATGCTGCTGAATACTGACTGAAAGGGATCCTGCGCTGTTGATGCGATGGGCAGCCACACTTCACCTCTAACTGGTTGGACACGGAAATAAGGATCTCCCTCCCTCCACCTCCCCTCAACCCAACCATTACAGGTGACCTTGCGCTGAATTCCAGGGTCAGTGATACATATTTCCGTGTCCCAACCCCTTGGAATTTACCACAAGGTTACCTGTAATACAAGAAAGGAGGGCGGATCCACTCTTGTGTCCTATGCTCTCATATATCTCACATATTAAACATGCCTTAAAGCCACGACAGGCGGCTTGACTAAGTCACTTAGACTTTCTCCTCGGGGGTAGCAACTCGCTGGCAGGACTGCCAGCTTCGTGGTCGGGGTTTGGTGCCTGACACAAATTGACTTCGGGCCTCCGGAAAGTCAGTTAAACGCATGCCAGCAGTTATTCAGAATTTCATTCTCATACTTGTATGTGAAAATGATGCAGAGGTGGATGAGAGCAAGGAGAATAAGATAAATAAGTACTTGTGGCTCCCATGACATCTTTTATAGTCATTTACCGGGAAAAGTTATCGTAAGTCAAGTACAGTTTCTTTAGGCTTTAGCTTGTCTCAAATTAAGTTTGAAAATTCAACTGCCCCAACACGTACTAAGGTGTCAACGTCAAAATCAACAAACTTCCTCAAGGTTGCTGCCATGGTAGACGATCTCAGGAGCAAATGCGCCTCGTTGTCCCCTCTCGCCAACTTCTTTAAATTTCAGCACAAAATTTGGATTTCTGCTAAACGTTTTTTATTAGAAATGAAATGTTCGAGCGGGTTATATTTTGTGAAACAAGGCTATTTTTGACTCGCCAGTACCATCTCCGACTATCAACTAAATATGGGACTATGTACGGTGTGTAGATTGTAGAAGTCTCATACCGTTCCGAGTACCAGCATGTTTTTTTTTTTTTCAACAAGAATCAGGTTCTCACAGATTCACCCCTTCTATTTTTCTTATACTCTTGTTACTGCCCATGCAAGTTCTCCATTTGCCATTTATAATTAGCTCGCATATCAGGAATTTTATCGTCAGAGGTGCCTCTGATGTTCCAAGGGCAGGTTAACTTTTCACAAAATGAGCTGGTGACTTAGACAAAGCCATTCGTGATGCGATTTTGAAAAGGCCCCACAAGGTACGGTGGTTGAGAGAAGGACAAAGATAACTTGGAATAAAACGACGACGTCTTGCCTAATTTCTGCACCGTCGTCGTCCAGCTAGCTCTTAAACTCATTCGGTAACTTCAAGTTTCGTCCTTAGTACAGTTCGTGACCTAACAGATGCGAGGTCACGAAGTTCGCACAAAAACCCTTGCAACGCACGGGCCGGCCATCCCACATCCACGAAGGTTATACAGTGCTAAAAAAAGACCGTTTTCAAAAAGTCCTAGGACGATTCGCCAATTGTTCATTACCTAGGAAATAGTTTATTTTAGAGAAAATCACCAACCCAGAAAGGGGCTATATGACATGCCAATTATTGAAAGCCTAATATAACTGCCAAAACAGAGAAAGTCTAATATAATGAGAAAATAATGAAAAAAATATTAATGAATACAACATACTAGAATTTTGTTGGTTGTCATTTTACGGACGAAACTGCCGCAATTCGGGCTGACAGCGAAAAAAAACAAATCTGTCTGTATTGGACTGGTCTATGCAATTATTGAGCACAAAATCCAGTTTTTCCTACATAAAACAGTGTGTTCTGGGCTTGTCCGAATTTCTTGTGATAACTTGGAAGAGTTTTTTCTATAGGATTGAGGTCCGGTCAGCTAACAGTGATGAAAATGTTTTCCAGCCCGAAAGCAGAGGGGCTGGCTGTGACCCAAAATATAAGATTATGGTCATAAGCTGAAACGGAATCATCTTATATTTCGGTTGTTGACTGCGAGGGTTCTAGCCTTAAGGTACCGTGCAGAACGAACACCTGTATTGCTTCTCGCAATCAATTTAGATCGGGGTACATCACTCCCAGGGGATGCAGGTAAGAGAGACTCGGGATCCCCAGTTGAAAGCACCTCAGGATATTATGGTTTAACTTTTTTAAGTCAGTCGTTTACTGAAAACCGTCCATAGCTTCTTTTATTGCCGTGAAGTATCTGTGTTTCTGCATGCCCAACGGTTTGTGTCGAGGCCTGAAAGCAAGCTGTCTGCCTTACTTCACTTAGGTGAAAGTTATGCGTTGGGTTCGGTTTATTTCTCCACCACGAACAAAAAGATTGGTTTCTCTCTTGCTAGGGAGGGCAAGGTGAGTTTTGTACAAGAGACCGGACCCGTCCTACCCGATTTGAATCCTATCACTGACGCCCCCACCCCCTTTAAGCTTAATTTCCTGTCACGCCATGTCACTGCACTCAGTCCGGTCTTCTTCGCGTACTCTACGCGCAGCATTGTCCAGGTGATAAAATGCGACGCTGACACGAGATGGGCGCTGAGACGCCGTCGCGCTTGCTCGCTTGCGAGGTTTCATGTGTGCTTTTTGCTGTGTGTACTGGGCGCGGCAACACACCTGAGGTGACTGGGGCGCGCGTGCACACATGCACACACATCTGCCGAAGAAGAAGAATCGGCAGCAGGAGTGCATCGAAGACGCCTCCTTCGGCGTTCGCGCGCTCGCCTCAGCTGCGCGGCGGTGGCCTCACCGTCGAGGTGACGCGCGCGCGTGCGTGCGTGCATATCGATCCATCTATCACCACTCCTACTTGAACGGGAGTGCTTAAATTTGTAACATCAAGTCGCCGCGGTTGGAAACTGCAGTAACAGCAGCGGCTGTTTTTAGACCTCGCTGAGAGTGGGAGTGGTGGTTCCAGGGGGCTCACGAGACCCTACTCAGATGCCGAGACGATGGGTATAGCCATCTGCCGGTTTCTGTGGCCGCTCTGAGAGCTGTCGTGGCTGAATAACCAAAACACACTATAAGAAGGCACAGTAACTATGAGAGACAAATATAGGACACAGAGCAGCGACCGTGTTTTAACGCGTATGGAACGAGGCCCCGTAGACTCCTGCCGTGAAAACACGTGTGAGCAGGCTTCATTGGTGTCTGAGTGAAGGGTGTTCAATTCATCTGTTTTACGGTCACCCCTTTGCACTAATGTAAACCCGTTTTCGACAAGAATGAAATGCTCAATGGCTGCTGTGAGTTCCAAACCAAAGTAGGCGGGAAACGTCACAGCTGGCAACATGTTGACACCAGCCTTTCCATGCGGTTACTAAAAATGGCGTTTGGACATTTACCCGAACGTACTTCGAAGTGGCTCGATATGCTTCGCATAAAGATTGTCTGTCAGTTGTCGGCTATTGTACAGTAAACAATGCAACAAGACCTCCAGTATTCACAGCTGAGAAACACTTGCAACCTACTACGCACAAACCTTAAATGTGTATGTAATTTCCGATTAAACTTAGCAATACTTGTGATATTGGACACGGCACACACCGATTTAAGGCTCTGACTCAGAAACCATTATACCTTTTTTGTTGTTGTTGTTGTAGTTTTGACAAGTCCTGGTCTCAAGACAATGGAGTCATCAGCCTGTGTCTTGGATTCGCGCCTTTCAGTAGGCTGAGCAGCTACCTTGAACTCAATGGGGTTAAGGTTACGGCTATTTATGGGGCTTTGTAGCTTAAGTGGTTAGAGCGTTGGCTGTACTCAAGCCTTGCACTTGTTTCCATGGGTTCAAATCCCACCGAGGCTGCCGAGATTTTCGAAATTCGGTTGAAGGAGGAAATCTGATTTCGGTTGACTATAACCCTCTCACACAGCTCTCTATCATATCAAGTCTCGTTAACCGTTTTGAATAATTGTACCTGTTGAGGTGCACATAAATCGCACAATTTTGAATATTCATGCCCGCGGTTGCACAGTTCTCTCAAAATTTGTCCTCAGTCTTTGTTTTTATCGATGTAGGACCCACTTGGAAGATATGTAGAGGCAACAAATACTAAAATTAAATAGATGATGCTAAGTTGTTGAATTCAGGAAATCGAACTCATATACTCTTGCCACCTTAACGCATCTCTCTCCTCTTATACACAAATGAACTTAACGCTTCCTTAGTAACACGATGCGTCTTAAGGTATGATCTAATGCTATCTTTTCGCAGAAAAAATCCGTAAATGCTGTCTTGAAACTACTACAGGTGTGCTATCTCATGAAACTTTACCCGAAATTCTGAAATATATTTTCGTTTCAAAATGACTACTTAAGCGAGGCCATAACATTAATCGTCATGTAGCATCATCCCAAGATATTTTGGTCCCATCCTGATAGTGGCGTTTGAATGAGCTTATTTACTACCGCCTACCAAATGTAAACTCTGAAAATGACTACTAAAGCAGCATGAATTATTCTCATTGATTTTGACGTTTTTATAAATTCAAACATATTTTATGGAAAAAACGCCGGTAAACTTTCCTCCTTACACTCATTTCGTGGCAAATTAAGTCATCTTAAAACCTTACTCCTGATTAGATGATATCTTAAGGTTTTTAAATACTCCTTTAATTGCCGACCGTTTTTGAACCTTATGTGGCGTTTTACTTGCATTCAGGTTCTCCGACCTATGTGTTGTATACATTCCATCTTAGGAGAAACAGACCTTTGTCGACACTACGAGGAAAACGCCATTTAGGACTCGCTTCCTTTTTTAATAGATAGAACTTTGCCATATACTTTATAAGCAACCTTAGTAAACGGAAAGATACGATGCATTATAAATTGACATTCAACGGTTTTAAAAGCTGATAATTGGAAATATTTTCAAACCAAAAGATACCCTTTCTTCGTTTTTATAATTTTAAGAATAAGTAATTTTCGACGAAATTATTACAAAAAGAAATATATTCATGAATAACTGCTATAGAATGCAATTCAATTTTTAAGGACATCGCAAGTCCATGAGGAATAAATGCATACTACTTAAGTAACCATTTTTACAGAGTAGAATTTTTTAAAGTTACAAGGTACAAGCTGAATCACGTCACTAGTATGATCTTCGGTTCAACGAGATGCTTATAATTCACCACCTGCGTTGTTTTGTCCAAGTATGGTTGTATTTTGATCCCAGATTGCGTTCAGGATTGTGATTGGTTAAGAATATGACGAATAAGTGCGAACTTATTCTACCCGCATCCCTGCCGGTTCTCTCCTGGTGTTGCCGACAGTATCCACCGTGTGCTCCACAGCCGGATAGGCGCAGGAACGGTGAATTGCGAGTGTTTTAGTTTATAGTGATGGTAGACTTCCGCTGAATCCACCGCACTCTATCCTCCTTCACCCACCTGGACCCAGTGTCATGAGCAAGTCGAGAAGACCGGAAGCAGGAGAGGGCGCAGGGGGCTGGTGTGGCCAGAACCAGCACCTGGCATGCAACCACAGTCCTCCCCCGTGTGCTGCATTCGTTGTGGGTGCGAATCCCTTATAACGTGTTCCTCCAGCGTATCTGCCGCCAAACCCGTTGTAGGGGCAAATCCCTTCGCACACTGTGGTGTTAGCAATTGATTTTATTGGTAGTGGGATGTGGATCTTTCTGACTACTCATCTCTTGAATATGCAAATATCGAGTAGCCTACTACCACCACGGTTCTCGCAAACCTCTACCACAAGTCCAGCTGATGTCGAAGAAGTGTTCAAGAGGACGCAGTGAAAAAAGCTGCTGGGCTAAGGATGCCAACAGAAAGGCTCCTCGTAGCAAAAAAACGAAAAGAGGGTGTAGCAACACATAAACCAATCAGGATGCACAGAAATGTAGGTTTGAGCGACACCACTAACCTGAATTTAATTTTCATATTGATTTCTTCTTCTTGCATTTGCTACAAATAAAACGGACAGTTCATGAACATACTCGGGAATAAAAAGAATGCCTCCCGTTTACCCGTCTTTTCCCATAAATCTCCCACGTTTACAACCTTTCAGCCCGAAGACAAAGACGTCCTCAAGCAGACTCAGCTGATGGAACTTGCCGTGCTCAATGGTATATATTTACCAGCAATCTTTCTGTGTGTGTGCGTGTGTGTGTGTGCGTGTGTGTGTTCCTCCTCTAACTCCTAATCGATTGCTTGCGCTGACATTTTTGCTGGTGCTCCTGCTGCTGCTGCTGTCAGTGTCACCGCTTTTTCTGCTCAGTTTCCCACAAAATGGGAAGAACTTAATTATTTTGTACGCTTACTCTTTCGCCGCTCAATGAATCTGCATTATTCCTGCTTTTTTGCACACAACCCAAATGAATTTTAAAGCAAGGTTCACACGCTTCGCCCCCTCCAGCGTTCACGCATGAGAGTCATCGGGGCCGATCAACACATGTTTTGCCTTTTTCCCGTTTCTGACATTCCTTTTTGGCCTTTTCCTGCGGCGTTTTTCCAGTGTTACTATGCGTTTGTGTCCTTACCGCACCCAGTTCCTCTGTGTGTGTGCGTTTGTGTTTGTTTTGCCCCCTAAACGTGTCACGTGGTAGATGTATTTGACCAAGACGGGGGCCACATCAAGGCACGGCAGGCGTTATTTGGGTTTCGCTCCCATAACAACTGCCAAACATGGGGGTGTGGTGGCCCCTCAGGGCCAAAGGGCCCCGGCCGTGTCAGCCACCTGCACCCTCTCCCATCTCCGGTCTTCTTGACTCTGTATTATCACCGGGCATAGGTGGGAAAGGAGGAGACAGTGCGGTAGATGCAGCGCAAGTCTACTATCACTTTAAACTAAATCACACGCTAGTCACCGTACCTGCCCCACCCTGCTGTTGAGCGTACGGTGGACCTCGTCGAAATCGACGGTTGAACTATCGTGTGTTTGTGTGTTCACTAAAACAAACAGTGAATTCTGGTGTGTGCGTTCTGGAGGCCACGATTTGGATGCATTGAATAGCTGATAGACTTCATCAACCAGAGCTCTTATTGGTGGACTGGATAAATCGGGAAGAAAGCATTCCTTGCATATAATACATGCATTAGTAGCTTTAATTCTCATAGAATTGTTGCCATTTACGTCACTATCATATAAACATTCTATCACGCAGTTCTCCCTTAAATCAATGTTTTCTTTACCATTTATACAAGTCAAACCATTTTACCGGTCGTTATTTAGGAAAGCGAGCATTTTCTAACTGCTTACCGCTTTTCCATGATCACTTATTTCGGCTCATCTCATGTAAAGATCACTTTATACCGGATATGCCTCAGTTCTGCAAACCTTAATAGAGACGCCAGATATTGCGAAATATAAGAGAAGAAGAGGCACTCTTTTAGGTACCCAAGACCTGAGATCTTAAAAGGTAAACGCTAAAGCATTCATGACCCTGGGTTCACAAACGTTACTGACTATCGAGTGCGAAGAGTTACCAGAAAAAGTATGAAAATGTGTAGCATAAATTATTACACCTAGCTTAGGAGTTAGGGGAAACGCCTAAAATCCACCACAAAATATGCTATTTGAATACCTCAATGTATTATCAACATTAAAATCATATATTTCGACGATATTGACGTGTGCCCCTCAGCAGGGTAGGTATAGGGGGCAATCACTTGCACATGAATTAGCTTATAGTGATTGTAGACTTGCGCAGCATCTACCCCACTCACTCTCTCGCTTGCTTCCTTCGTTCCTGGCCGGTGGCAAGGTAGAGTCAAGAAGGTCAGAGGTGGGATCGGACACAAGTGGCTGAAGCAGCGTGTGCCTAGACATGCCACCGCACTGCATCATGGGCGCGCATCCCCAATAACGCCCGCCGTGCCCTGATCTGGTTCCCATGTTGGTCCAGTTAATCTGGGCGTGACCCATGTACTCTACTTGCATTAAAAAGACGCCACACCTTCATTATCCAAGTAATCTAAGTAAAGAGCGTTTTGGCAGCATGCAGGGTGCTTTAACGTGTGTACTGATTATCTAGAACTGCGGAGCCATTGACGGGTCTCCAATGATTCCTCGTAACAGGTTATTTCAGTATCCTCAAAAACAGCCCCCCCCAATTTTGTAGCTTGGAAGTATGTTGTTAGTAAATGCTGCATTCAAAAGTAAGTCGAATAAATTTATTCCATCATTCGATTAAAATGTCGACTTAAACCGCAGAATTACCTCATCTCCACATGTTTCTGTATGCTCGCTACATCAGCCTGAGGGCACAGACGACCTGAAAAAGCGCCAGTTGATGGAATTGGCCATCATTAACGGGACCTATCGTGTGCCAGCAAAACGGACCCTACAGATGCCCTCTCAAACGAGCACTGGTTCCTCGCCCTCCCCGCCGTCATCGACTTCCTCCCTTGAGGATCCCGTCCCACCGGACTGTGAGTCCTCAGCGCTCGTTTGCTCACCTTTCGTCTCCTCATCACTGTGATGGTAGCGGCGGTGGTGGTGATAGCATGCATCCAGCGCCCTCCATGACGTATTCCTGTGTTTGGCATGCCACTAAGTATCGTTCTGTTAGCCGAGGCATTGCATGCTGTGCCATCTTCATCGTTGTGCATTCTGGGTTGAGGAGCCAAATGTGAGCTTGCTCTCTCTCTCTCTTTCCCCTTCTTTCGCCTGATTTTCTATTGCGAAACCTGCAACCTAACCAGTCCGAAGCTTTCAACAACGACGATATTTTAGTCAGCTTTATCAGCTTCTGTTTTTATGAATCTTTTAACACTGACCCAGTCTGCTTAATAGTGTTCTGTGGATATACTAAAGAATCCTTCAGCTGATCTATCTCTCAGCCTTGGCAAAACAAGGTAGCATGGAGATGCAAATGACGAATACAGTTGCATAGGTTGGTCAACGAAAAACTTGGAAGTTGACGTTACGAAGGGTCCTTCAGTGCCTCTAAGTCTTCAAACACAGCGGTACTTCTGCTCTAACGCCTTAATCAAGGGACTGAATTAAATCCCGAGGAGGAACAGTAGATCACGTTGGTTTTATTGAGGCCATCAGGTTCAAAAACGTTCGTGTGGATGCCTCTTAGTAGAAGCCCAGAACGTCTTTATTACCACAAATTCTAATACATAAGAGTTACAGAACCTCAACACCAAAGGTTTTCAGTTATGACCCCTAACCCCTGCAGGACAGTTCTAGTCCTTTATTCAACAGTTCAGCGTCTAATTTCAACTGCTCTTCTGCTCGTCAGTTTTAAGCAGTCCCACGCTTCACTTACCGAATTCGCATATTTCTAACGTTCTGCCAGTGTTGATTGTTGTCGCAATCATAGCCGTGAATCTGCAAAAAGTACAAACAACACACTTATCGCACCCTCCGGTGATTGGTGCTCCGGTAAGCAGCCGGATGCCATGGAAATAAATTGCGTTTCGGTAGGACCATTCCGAGGGACTAGGTGAGGAAGGGAGGGCTGCTCTACTTGCAGAGGAGTAAAAATCCAGTCTACCGATTAGGTGATTGACCATGGAAGAGAATTCACACGGAAGCTTTATCGGCGCTGTTGTGAAGCTATTAGGATGACGTCCACATGGTGACCTGTCGGCGAGTCTGCGCTTTCTATGAAGCAGGCTGTTGAGTTTAGGCTCACTTTACTACTTCCTCTTCCGAGAGTATTTAAAATTGTACTTTGGAAATTGTTCCCCATTTCCCCTGACACAATGTTTTTTTTTCGATTTTAAAAAAGTTCTCCTGGAGAAGATGATCTTATTTAAAGTAACTTCCCAGCTAAAATACGCCATTCGCTGAATTTGTTCTGCTTCTGTTTACCTGAATGCGTTTGGTAAATTTTCTATTTAAGGCTTCTTGCAGCCGGTATTTCGTCGTTTGAGCACAGGTCCATATCCAGTTAGAAAAAAGCAAGTGCCCAGTCAACAATTTGCTACCTGTTCGGATGATACACGTTTCTTTTTTCAGATTTATGCTAGTTTAAAAGCATCGAAGTTTAAACATTTTTGTCACCCAGATCGTACACTTCAACTTCCGTGAGTGGTCAGGTTTCAGACAAAAATAATCAATGGTGTAACGTGCGCTTTTGTTTGTTATTTATACGTTGTCTGCTTATCACCAAATTTGAAAACTCCCAACCGACCCTTACAAACTTTCTGTGGGTCCGGTACTGAGAAATCGTTTTGCTTATAACTACGAGAGGCTCCGAGTAAATGCAATTTTGGCGGGCACTTCTACGAATATTTTATTCGTCGGATTAACTGCTTACCGTCAATATTCCCAGGCTGCGGAAGACTTTCTGCAGCCTTACCTCTGTCTCACGCTCGTCATTTTCCAGGCCAACTGTAGGCCACATAAAATCCTCGGTTACGCGCGCTATGTTCTCTAATTACTGTAACAGCGTTCACACACATGGAAAAATTCACTAGTGTTTGAGGGATAAACCGTCCACACGAATCTTCTTTTCCTTTCCCGCCGATCTGGTCAGCGGGTATAAGCGTTGCTCTGAACACGGCTCAGTGGAATCACGAATGAGAAATGCGCATCAACTTTGTTCACCAGACATTCAGTGAGACTGTCAGTTCCCCCAAGATGGTAGCCTCCTCCTTGAGCTCGCTATTCCCTTCATTTAGTGAGTATTATAGAAGCTAATTTAATGAGTCCTTTTCGCTGCGCCCGCGTTTTACCTTTAATACTAATGAGCCAAGTTTGAGAGCTTACCATTACGAGGGGAATACTGTGCAAGCTAGTTTCACAATAGGTAATGTTCGTATATTTCTATTTTGAGAGCTTCTGGTACAGAATTCGTCTATAGAAGATGAGAGAAGATGCGGCCGGGTAGATTCCTACTTCTGGAAAACTACCCGTGTTTTTGACCTGTACCAATATTAAAGTAGCCAGTGTATGGACAGCCTGAATATTTTATATTTGCGAAATTTATGATTCAAACACCCTTATTAATTCGTTCATCAGAAATACTTACCTTTTTGGGTCAAAGCGGATGCATTGGTAGTTGATTTACCCTTCTCCATTTCCTATACTTTTCTGTCATCAAAGCCACTAGGGATGGAAAACAGTAAAACAGAAAATTAAAAAGGCTTAACCATAGTATCTATCAGAGTTTGTACCAGTAGTCTGACACAAGGGTGTAAATAATAACTACGAGGAGCTGGCAGTGAGGAATATCAATCAGAGACGCCTCGAGGCTTCCACTTGGCCGAGTTTTCCAAAAATACACTCTAAGAGGGCATATTGTTGTTTGAAAAGGAATCATTACCCTGAATTATTTTTTTGCAAGCCGAAAATTCTTTCATACTGGGAAAATTTAAGAAGAATAAGAAGATAAGGAGGTAAAAAGAAGCTAATTTGCGGTCACATTGAGGTAACGTTTATGAATCTAGTCGAATTCAACGCAGAATAAGGGCATTTTATTAAGCATTAAGTAGTCCAACCCTCTACTATAGAATCTCAAGCTTGCTGTCTTGTCGGTTGCGATCAAGCATATTTCCTGTTGTGGGAAGGGTATTAAACCATCAGGTTATGCGACGTGCTCATCTCGTTATGCCTTAAAGCCCGATATAAAGATAGTAGACTCGTGTCTATTTGACGTTTCCCCCTCCCTTTCATATACGAATGAAATAACCACTTCGTTCATAGAGAGACCTCCTGCTGAGATATGATGATATACTGCCCTTCTTTCACAGAGCACATCCACGAATGCTGCCTTGAAACAACAGTAGACATTGTTGTGTTATGTAATGTTCTCCAGCATTCCGAACTGCGTTTTAATTTCGAAGAAAGATTATGTAACTGAAATCGCACTATTAATTATGCTACAGCGTAATCTTCAGATATTTCAGTCACATCAGGATAGCTGCTTTTAAACGAGTTTCTTGCCGACAGCCTGTAAGATCTACGCAATAAAAATGAGAACTTACGTAGTATGAATTGTTCTCATTCGTTTCCGATGCCGCTATGTAGTCTGTCTTATTTTGTAGAAAATACACACGAAAATATATTTTCTTGTACGCATTTGCCTAAATAAGTTAGTCTTCTTTAAACGCTATGCTTGAAAAAGAGTATGTGCTGGTTTTAAATACTTTTTGTAAATGCCGAATAATTCGAAACCCAACCCGGCGTTACACCTGAGTTCAAGGTTTCCAACCTACATACTGTATACATTCCGTCAAAGGAAAGTCACACATTTGCCGGAGAAACCTATGAGCAGATAAAGGGAAGAGCTGAAGAAGATTGCCTTTTCCCAACAACAGCCTATCATTTTGCGCCGTTACGTAGACGACAAATTTGTTATCCTCAAGAGGAACATGCTGCAGCATTTCCTTGATCACCTTAACTCCATCTTCCCATGCATCCGATTCACGAGGGAAGTAGAAACAGAGCAGCAGTTCTCCTTCCTTGATGCACTTGTCAGGCGAAGTCCCAAAGTTAAAATAGAAACGGCTGTCTAAAGGAAAGTGACAAACTCCCCGCAGCTTCTCAATTTTCACAGAAATCATCCGGGGGCTCACAAAGGAAGCTGTTTGAGAACACTGTTCAAATGCATCCAGACTCATTGCAGCAACCCGACGGAAAAAGCACGTGAGACCCGTTACCTCCGCGACCAGTTTATGCGGAACGGCTATCCGAAGGCGTTCATAAGCCGATGCCTACGTGTTCGCCCCCGGAGGACCCAAACAGAACAAACCCCTACGGTATGGAATGCAATGCCATACATTAAGGACGTGTCAGAAGCGACCGAGCACATTGTTGCGGGACTTGGTGCCGAAATTGCACACCGATCCAAAGCTACCATGCGCAGTAAGGTCATGAGAATCAAGGAAAAATTAAATCCTAATGATCAGTCTGGGTTATTGTATCGCATCCGTGCTAAAACTGTTCCGATAACTACACAGGACAGACTGAAAGTATGGTTAGATCGCGCATACACGAGCAGAAGCTGACTGTGAGATGAGGTAAGGGCTTATCAAAAGTGGCTGCCCACGCAAGCGAAACGAGTCACGAGTTTAACTTCGCAGCCACGATGATAATAACCCACGCCAGATGCAATGCAAGACAAGAATTGATTGAAGCCTGAGCCTCCGATGAGAACTCGGTCAATCAACTTATCGATCTGGTGCCGGCATGCAGGGACCTGCGCAGTCACCTCCAGACCCCTGCCCCCTGTACTTGTTGCTTGTTTTTTGTTGCCGTCTTATCTCTGACGCTGGCCTTTAGTAATAGTTCGAAAGCCATGATCCCAGTGAATTAACAACCTTCTTCTTCTTCTTCTTCTTCTTCTTCTTCTTCTTTGTCTTATTCTTCTACCTCTTCTTCGTCTTTGTTGTCTTCTTCTTCAATAAGTCACATCTTTATCTACGCTATGAGTAAGACATTATCTAGGGTTCGTAAATTTATGCAATGGATTTGGACCATGTGGTATACTCTATAATCAGCATTTATAAATGGACGGCCATGATGAATATTAAACGGAAATTTCATTGTCTTAAAAATCACATAATCATAAACCTTTTCAAAACTGAAATCTACTCTTGCCTTGACTACTTGATTTTAATACAACTTACATTTCTATGAAAGTACTACAAAACGGAATATTTGCGTGCACGATTACTATAGAATCCAATTGAATTTATGAAGGTGTCGAAAGTCAATGAGAAAAATACACACTACTGAAGTAGTAATTTTCACAGAGTGGAATTTGTGCAGTCGGCCGGAAAGAGGTTCATGCAACTTTGGCAGTCGGACGTGCCTAAAATATCATGCAGTGCAATATTTAATCTTACTAACTAATATTTTCTAACCAAAAACACATTTCAGAAGTTCGGTGGACATTTCGCGAGATGGCGAATATCATGCATATTGCTTTATCTGACTAAAAAATACAAACAACTAAGAATTGTGCGCTTGGTATTGCGCCTTGCATACGAAGAACTGCTGGTCCTCCACCAGACGAATTCGTAAGCAATGAGGGGATTTGGCCGATAACTTTGTGTCATCCAAGAAATGCAGCAGAGGAGGTAGGCAACTGAGCGACCTCTGTTTCTCAGCATCGTACAGCTGACCTATGGAGGTGGATCAGGCCATATGGCAGAGTATTATTCATTTGCTTCTGCTGGCATTGTGATGACAGGCATGACTCGGTGTCGGCACGGCAACATAAATTGTTAATGCCTCCTTTCCCCCCTCCCCTCCCGCAACAGGAGTGCGCTGGTCTAAGCGGCACGGGGTGTGTGGAGGTAAGTGTGGAAGCAGTGCACTTGCACGACTGTGTGTGTGTGTGTGTGTGCCCCCTAAACGGGCCACGTGGTAGATGCGTTGGACCAACACAGGGGCCACATTAGGGCACGGCAGGCGTTATTCGGGTTGCGCTCCCATAACAAATGCCGAACATGGGAGATGTGGTGGCACGCCTAAGGGCGGCTTGGACTTAGGGGACCCAGCCGCGCCAGCCACCTGCGTCCTCTCCCGCCTCCGGTCTTCTTGACTCTGTCTTGACACCGGGCTTAGGTGGGGGAGGAGGAGAGAGTGCGGTAGATGCAGCGCAAGTCTACTATCACTTTAAACTAAATCACGCGCAAGTCACCGTCCCTGCTCAACTTTCCCATGAGCATACGGTGGACATCGTCGGACTACGACGGTCGAACTGTCGTGTGTGAGGGGCGGCTCCAGCCGCGCCAGCCACCTGTGCCCTCTCCCATCTCCGGTTTTCTTGACTCTGGCTTGACACCGGGCTCAGGTGGGGGAGGAGGAGAGAGTGCGGTAGCTGCAGCGCAAGGCTACTATCACTTAAAACTAATTCACGCGCAAGTCACCGTCCCTGCACCACCTGGTGTGGAGCATACGGTGGACCTCGTCGAAATCGACGGTCGAACTGCCGTGTGTGTGTGTTGTGCCCCTAAATGGGCCACGTGGTAGATGCGTTGGACCAACACGGGGGCCACATCAGGGCACGGCATGCGTTATTCGGGTTGCGCTCCCATAACAAATGCCGAACATGGAGGTGTGGTGGCACGCCTAGGGGCGGCTAGGACTTAAGGGACCCAGCCAGGCCAGCTACCTGCGTCCTCTCCCGCCTCCGGTCTTCTTGACTCTGTCTTGACACCGGGCTCAGGTGGGGGAGGAGGAGAGAGTGCGGTAGATGCAGTGCAAGTCTACTATCACTTTAAACTAAATCACGCGCAAGTCACCGTCCCTGCTCAACTTTCCCATAAGCATACGGTGGACATCGTCGGACTACGACGGTCGAACTGTCGTGTGTGAGGATGAGCAGATGTGCCGAATGTAGACTGCCACATTTACCCCCTACAATTGCTGTATAGCCGGGTACTTAACGCGAGGAACTAACGTCAACAGCCAACCAAATGCGCATTGGTCTGTTATAGGTTGTCAAAAAATAGAAAAGGCTTAGCTCCTATGCGGGTGAGTTTTAACTTCTGATCAGGACGTTTTGCAGCGCTGTAGATTGTGATGAATTTTAAATTCATGTTTTGTTGTGGTACGAAGGCAACCCAGTAGATCAGGTACAATGCTTTGATCCGCTTTCAGAATGTTTTTACCGATTGGCTTATGTTTTTCTGACCAAAAAGTAAACGTAGGATTAGAATTTCAAACCGCTCTATTAGGCCACAAAGAAAGGGTGTATACAACCGTTGGTTCCATCCCCACCCTGAATTCTTGTAAATTTCGCTTTTGTGTGATTATTTACAGCAAACTCAACGGCGTGCTTAAAGGAAGTCATCAGTAGTTATAATATTGTTTTTTTAGTAATTTTATGTGGAAAAAGGAATGGAATACTATAAATATTTCCCCACTGAGCGTTAGGACTGAAAAAGCATCTCCCAATCAGGTTAGTTTTTTGGAATAGGCATCAGACCACAATCTTTCGCGCATTTTCTTAAAAATCTTATATTGTTTTTTTTTAACTTGACTAAGTTTTTTTAGTTCGATGAAAAGCTTCTGCAACATTTTCAGGGTTATGGACGTTCACTTTTTACATTGCTTCTGTCTTTATTCTGCTGTTAAGCCTAGAAATCGAATTTAAACCTTATAAATATTAGACGGACGAGGCAGTAATGAAATTTTGAATGTGTATATGGACCCTGTAGAGTTTTCTTGAAAATTATTTCCGTAAATGGAGGTCAAACAATTCAAAGCATAATTGGCGATACATTTTAATCAAAAACTGATTAATCTATCGGTTTTTCTCCGCGGCTCGTTCATAATCCTACGAAGAAATCGAAGACAAAAGGAAAGGTCATGCACCAAAATATAATCGTAATGCTATTCCAGGAAATTTTATATATGTACACTTTACTAGGCATTCTCGGCAATGCACCTGGGATAGCAATTTCAGTTGACCATTATATATATATATATATATATATATACACTTGCCACACTTGGGATTGGGTATGACTGGCTGATGACGGCTAATAAGCCAGAAATGGCCATTCTGGTCTCCCTTGTCTTGGTCGGTTCACAATTTCATATATATATATATATATATATATATATATATATATATATATATATATATATATATATATATATATATATATATATATATATATATATATATATATATATATATATATATATATATATATATATATATATATATATATATATATATATATATATGCATAATAACATGACCTAAAGAAACAAGGGAGACTGGAATGGCCATTTGTGGGTTAGTAACCATTATAACCACCACCACCAACACCACTACCACCACCATTATTATCATCAGCCAGCCATAAACAACCCTAGGTGTTGCAACCCCTAAGGATTGAACCCGCCACCTGCTTATTAGAAGCCTAGCACCCGAAGAATTGATCCACGGGCTCGTTTCCTATCTGTTGAAATCGAGTGTATTAGCAGCAGATATGGGGCGGCACTCACCGATTGCGTTCCGGAACATACACCTTCCGGTTAAATTGTGCCGTTGTGATGAGATTATCATTCTTTGGTTCAGCATTGGCAAATGCGAAATAGTGAAACACAGGAAATTCCCTACTGAACTTGTCTCTTAAGAGGGATTTACGAATTTCGCCGTCTCAAAACAACTAAAAAAGGATTCCTTATAAAACGAGCGCTTCAGCTTGCAGTGCCAGTCGCCCTACATTATACGACCTCAAATTCTTACACGAATGCCAGTATATGTAATTGTCATTCTGGTCTTTGATTCCACCGCTAAATCTCGCTGCTGCCTTTCACCCTAACCTCCAAAATTTTCCACTAATTTGCACGCCTTAACCCGTCAAGCAGTATCGTCTGCGCACACGATGCAGCCTCCCCCCTCCCTTTATTTTTGTCTGATAGATCCCGCACAAGCCACCTGTCAACTCTGCATGCAAAAAGGTTGCTTCTGTGCAGTCGCTTCCCATTCCCTCCCTCCCTCCCTCACCCCCCTTTCATTACTTCCCGCATTTCTTGCAGACAAAGATCGACAACAGGCCCAGGTGCAGCAAATGACGCAACAACAACAGCAGCAGCTCATCCTACAGCACCAGTACATGACCCTGTTTAGCAATCCCTCAGCACTGGCGGCTGCCGCCGTCTCCCAGAACCCACAGCTGCTGCGTCTGCACGCCGCTGCCAACTCCCTCGGCGGTCTCGGCCCCTCTTCCCTGCTACTGCAGAACTCTGTGATGCCCGCCGCCTGTATAGTCCCTGCGGCTGCTGCCGCGGCGGCAGTGGCCGCGGCCGCTGCCGCTCCATCTGGCGCCGGGATGAACACGAGCAACACCTCCAACGCCAGCCTTCAACTCTCCCAACAGAGCCCCCTCACACTGCAACAACTCCAGCAGTCCAGCATGTTTCAGTCCTTTAACCCCAGTCAGCAGGCAGCCGCTGCCGCTGCTGCTGCTGCTGCCGCCTCATCCCTATCAGGTGGGTGTTTTAGTGTGCTTCTCCTATCTGGCGCCCTCTGATTGGGCAGAAGAAGGCGCCGGAATTATAACTTTGTTCGGCAACGATTGGATATGTGGCCCCATTCAGTAAACGAGCGGGTCCTGTGATTAAGGGAAACTGACATATAACTGTTTTCGGGAGGCAAGGCTTAAAAAGTGCATGTATGCTGTTAGCTGGCTTAAAAAACACTAAAACGTAAACGCGTGGGCGCGAAATTTTAAATACTGGAAATTAGGAGCTGTGAACGGGCTCAAAAAAATAACTTGGGGGCATTGAATGGATATTCCGGGCGAACTGATCCCAGCCCGCGATGACCAATCACATTAAAGGAAGAAAGTATCGCTAAACCCAACTCACGTGATGGTGCAACTGAAGAGGAACTTGAAGTTTTCAACAATGCTAGCACATTCCCTTAAAATACACGTACGCCTGAAGCACGACCAAAATCCTAAACCCTAACCCCTAACCGTAACATCAAACACTTATCCTAATGCTTGACTTTAACCTTTGGCCGGACATTAAACTTTAAAACCAAACCAAATGCTAACCCTAACAGTAGCACTTAAAGATGACGCGATGGGAAATGAGCAAAAGGGAGGTACGTTAACTTAAATCGGCACAAATGAAATAAGTAGGCATTTCTTAGGATTAGGTGAGGCCACGTATCCTATCGTTATCTTTAATGCATCTGAACTTTCGAATTCCTACTTAAATCCATCGTCAGAGTCAAAAGTGGCAACAAAACAAGCAATGTTTAAAGGGGATAGGATCCGATCAAACATCAGAAATTCCATTATGATGGTAACTGCGCAGGGCCCTGTATTCCGACGCCAGGTCAATATATCGATTAACAGAGTTCTCATCGGAAGCCCAGGCTTCAAAAAATTCACGAATTTCTTTTATTTTGGCGTGGACGATTACCTTCGTTGCAGCGAGCTCAACCTCGTGACCTGTTTCGTAGAAGCGGGCCACCACTCTTGCCCCTTGGGATATAAGTGCCTGTCGTTCAGAAGCATTTTCAATGGTTTTGCTCGATTCTTTCAAATACAGGTTCACTTGTATCCAACATATTTTAATACTTCAACGTTTATGGGAAGGTTATTCGACCTTATAAATGGCATCACATGGAGTTCATACTCGGATTCGCCAAAAGTTTTAGTGAGTCATTTCTCATGGAATGCGATTGAGACGAGCATGAAGGACCTGCTCACGACAGCATTCAATATGTTCTTCTTTCACTAGCTTATTCAGTTAGTCACAGCAGCTTCAGAAATATTAATCATTTAATTATTTTTTCTAAGGGGAAATACCGGATCGAAAGACCTTCCAGAGGCCTTCTGCGTGCTTTGAAGTCAACTTTGAGAACGGAAGTGGTCTAGAATATGTTGATGCGATGAGATCTTCTGAATGGAAGCAGAATGAACTCGACTTATTATTGAACACTAATGTGATATAACCAAAGTTCAAGTGATAGGTTAAACTAGGTATTTTGATGCAATGTGATTTACAGTTTATCACGCGTTCAGTAGAAGCTGTTTGAGATTTTAAACCAACAGATAAGCTTCATATTTCACATCCAACCGAAATTCAATGAAGTTCCCTCAAGGTTATGTCGTACTAGTACATTTACGAATTTTCTCTGCCGATACTTGTTATATTTCTTTTAAAAACACCTAGCCGGTACCTGTAAATTCCATTTACGTCTTGTACAGTTTTTCCCCAGCGTCCAATCAATGTCAAAACAAATTTTTTTATCTAGAGATGGAGAAAATCCTCCTGGACTGACAATTTTCCTCTCCTCACGGCAGAGTTTGCTAGTCTTTTGTCTCCAGTTGTGGGTCAGTTTCGTTAGCCTGCTTAGTTAAACCTCAGCCCAGGTGACTTGTCTTCCAAAGAATTACATGAACTTCAGACCCATGACCTTGATTAGAAGAAATTACCAAGTGGCTGTAATATCTTGAGATTAAAATACCCAATAATCAATCTAACTACTTTTAATTCGTACTTATTTCAGAATTTGAGTTCAAGTTTCTTGTGATACTCCACCCGATGTATGTCGGCTAAGTAAGCTTTTTCTGGTTTCAAATGTTTTGCATTGTTTTGTGGACTAGACCTTCTCAAACCCTCTCTCCCCAATGTATATGCAGTCAGTGCACCGCCACGTACTTAAGTACATACCCACCATTCATGCACGTGCAGTGTCCAGCGTAACTTTGCTGCCATTAAACGGTGTCATTGCTGGCCAGCTGCGTAGGATGGGTATAAGTTATGACCCAAAAATCGACAAACTACATAGTAAATTGTGCAGTTTGTTGCCCTGCTTAGTGTCGTCGACCGCCATTGGAACAATCCACCTCCACAATTTTTTTGACCTCCACAATTTTCGACCTGAAGCATCCTAGTGGACTGTGTTAACTGCTGGTTAGCTCTTCGCGCCCAGGACGCATCGTTCGGGGGTACGCTATAGCGATAATATGGTAGATCTGTTAAAAGACCATTTTTTTACCAAATCCGTCTCCTACCAACAGCCACAGCCCCCCACCTCACCCCACCAATCAGGAGTACACCGTCGTAGCACCAACTTCGTTCTACCGGGAGGGTCATTTGCGTTCAATCGATCGTTCGAAAGACGGCAGTCAATCGCTCATTGGTCTGGTCTGCTAGTGGACGTGCACACAGGCAGTTCGACCGTCGATTTAGACGAGGTCCACTGTATGCTCCACACCAGGTGGTGCAGGGACGGTGACTTGCGCGTGAATTAGTTTTAAGTGATAGTAGCCTTGCGCTGCAGCTATCGCACTCCCTCCTCCTCCCCCACCTGAGCCCGGTGTCAAGACAGAGTCAAGAAGACCGGAGATGGGAGAGGGCGCAGGTGGCTGGCGCGGCCGGAGCCGCCCCTGGGCATGCCACCACGTGCACACAGAACGCGTTGATCACGATGCCGTTGTGGTCAGGGGGCACGACCCCATGGGCTGCTGTATTGACCAATCAGGCCGCTTCCTCCGCCCCAACTGATGCGATGCTCCAGGTTCACTGTGAACGCTCAAATAATCAGGCAACAAGAACGATTGGATTGACCGCAAACAAATTGTGCTCTTTAAAACAAGAATGCATAACTGGTAGCCTTCTGACTGGCGCGGGAGACGCTCTTTACAGGTAGTTGGCCTATAACGGTCTAGGATCTGACAGCTCCGAAATCCACTTACTCAGGAAAGTCTCCGCCCCTATCACATGATGATGTCATCGGCTACAGAATAATAAAAGAAAGCTGTTAAAAGCAGTGACGCTACCGCAAAAAATCAGTGAAAAATCAAGCACACTTACTGGTGCAGTTTCTACACTCGTTCGTATGAGTTCTGACGCAGTGACCAGAAACAAACACCCGTTTTTTTATGCGTTAGTTGGTCCACAATCGTTTACAATTTTCCCATCAGACTTGCGATTTCAGAGTGAATAGAGAACGAGTTTCCTTGTGTCCTATAACACCGAGCAAATAACCTGAAAAGGATACATTTATTTCCATTAAAAATATGAATTGTCCATACATGAGACAATGTGAGTCAGAATAAGTTGTTTCTTGAAACCAAACATTCGAGCCAAAAAAACTTACCAACTAAACTTTACAGTAAGAATGTGCACTGATTCGCCAGAATATACCTTAAGAAGGAACAAATAGAAGTAGCGTACAAAGGCAGAACGGGACGAGTGAGCTCTGGTCTTGATCGGTGAGCGCTAATCAACGAATGTCCATATTCCAGATCTAAATTTACAGGATAACTAGTATTGCGGGCAGAAGAACATAACCGACAATGCCGTGCTCAGTCACACCCCACTTACCATCCTAGACTGGCGGTATAAATCATATGAGGGCGTCCGTCGAGTGCGTGTGTCTTTGCACCCGGTAATCCCTGAACTAACCTGCATTATCCCCACCCCCCTTCCCCCAACACCAAACGTAAACGTTCGATGGAGAAGTTGAAATGCGATCCCGTTGCCCACCAGGCCAACTTGCCCCTAAAAGGATTTCCTGACACAGATGGAAATTGGACAGCCGTCCGCGATGACTACGCGCTAATCTATTAGCAAATAATGCTGCTTATCTCTTCACGGGGCGTAAGGAGAGAGCTAGTAAAGGTGGCGGCGTTGTACAGGCATCATAAGCAAATTTACTCAAAATAAACACAAAATTTTTTTAAAACACCGAAAAGTCAGCCGATAAAGTTTTGTGATTTTTTCGCCTAACTGTGAGTACCTTGCGAAAACTCTTCACGTGCCAAACCTTACTGAAAAAGACTAGATCCGGCTGACGTTGACAACATTATGGTTATCTTGTGTTCGTCTACTTCATCGGTGTTAAATACTTTCGCTTCCACATACTCCTGTGGATTTTGGTGGATGCACTAGAATAGGTAAGCTTGCTGCCGTCTGTTTTGTCACTTAAACTGTTTGCAGGACACAGGCGATAATTCGAGTTTTTTTCTGCCAGGCAACGTCCTGTTCAATGCCTGCTGTGGGCAAGACTGTATGGCACACATGGCTCCATCTTACTTGGATAGGTATACTTGAAAAACAAATTTAACTGTATATTTTACATGCAGTGAGTGGCATAAGTCAGAAAACTGGCCCAAAGACAGGAAGAAGCCATAAAGGATTGAAAACCAGCCACACGACCTAGATACCAATGTCCAAAATCAATCAAATACCTTTGACTAATGGAGGAATTTTTTTAATGACAATTATATTATCAAACCTATAAAGAATAATGGTGTAAAATGGGAAAAGTTTAAATCACAAAAGCTCACAAAAATTGCGTAAACTTAATTTGTGGAGGCATAAAACGCTCGTTCAAGCACATCATTACTCACGTAATACTTGTTTTCCCCTCAAATGACATAGCTTCAGTTTTTTATATTACGTTGGAGCCGGGTTTACTACTTTTTTTACAAATCCAGCCCGAAGTTATTTCAGTGTGCCAGGTGTGACCATTTAAATATTGAAATTATTTTCAAAAATAACGTCCCAAGTCTTCGGTTTATAAATTGTGTGTTGGCTTAGCATAAATGATATAAACCACAGTTTATCAATGCTGAAAATCACAGTGTTCTACTTAGTGTCGAGTCCTTATTTTCCCATTGCCCCTGGGATATTCATATTGCCCCCAAGTTACGAATGTGATAAGCATTTCCTTTTGGCTCAAAATCACATAAATTTGCAATTTCAGAATTATAGAGAGAGGAAGAACGTCTGCCTTTCCGAGTTAACTCCTTTTACCTGACACCTGCGGATTGAGACAGCAAGTTTCATATTGACGAAGACTGTCTGAGTAAGACTTTCTCATTTAGGTTAATTCTCTCTGGGCTACAAACATATGTTGGTACGCAGGTGGGGTCCGGTGTAGACAGCAGCATAGGAATTGGCCTAGATATAAGCAAAGGTTGGTTTCAGCCAAAAATAAAATATTAATTTAGAAACATACCTCACGTGAGGACAAGGTTTGAACGTGGCATGCGCAGCTGATAAGTTATTTAACTTCCAAATTAAACGAAATGTAGGTTATTCTTGTACTGTCTCACACCAATCGCATATAATTATATGGTTTTTATTATAGGAATTCAAAGCGCGATTGATGAGCTACTTATTTCGGAAACTGAAAGGAATTGACTTAAAGCCATGTGTCCAAGGTGTGAATTTATAGGGTCAGCTCCAAAACTATAAGAATTTTAGCCCCAAACGGTCATAGTCTGCATACTGAACTTGTAATACCTACCGTTCGAGGAAACAGTACGACCAACACTAATGTATGCCTACATAACTAAGAAATATACACACCAAAGAAAAAGGATTTAAGTTGTTTTTGGTTGTCTGAGTTTAAAAAGCTAACTTTGTTAATAGTTTCCTGTGGGTGCGTAAGATCTTTACCTTTGGCTCTTGTTAACCTCCCTATTTACTCTTGCCGTGTTTATCTTATCAGCCTATTTTCATTTAAATGTACCCATTCAGACATAGGCTGGGTTGTCGTAGAACTGACAAAAAATCCCATATCTCTTCTCCTTCCGGAGAATTAAGGTACCAAGTTAATACCCATTTGGGTCCCTATTGAAATTAATGTCTAACTTTTACGCTCTCTGCCAGATCCCTTCGCCGCCTTTCTGAACAGTTTCGGTCCAGAGACATCCTCTGGTCAACTGAACTTCACGACAACATCTTCAGCGAATATTCCTTTCCTTTCCGCCAACAGTCCTAACATCGCTGCAGTCGCGGCCGCAGTCACCGCAGCCAATCGTGACGCACAGCATTCTAACATGCTTTGCGAATATTCTCAGTCGGGGAGCATCGACGGTCCTACAGGTAACTCTCCCGTTCCCCCCGTATTCATCAGCCCATTTCCATGACAACGTTTCACCAAAACTATCTGTCAAGATCATCCTACGTCCATTCACAACATCAATACGTACTTTGTTGTATGAAGGGCTTTCTTTCCGGCCGCGTTCATTCTCGCCTTTTCTTGCCGTTGTTCATCCAAGTCGTCTACAGGCTAACTGGGTGATTCACCACAGACTTGAAAATTTGCTTCCCCAGATTCCGTTTTGCTCAAATTCAAATAAGTTGCCATTCCTCTTCATCTTCAATGATGAATTCGTTCTGCCTTAGTACTTTATCATGGCTCATAGAAAGCAAAGGACGAATATGCCCATAGCCCATCCCCTGCTTTTTGTTTTCGGTCGCGCTAAGTTCGTTGGTTAACTTCAATTATTTGCCCTTATTTGTATTCATGGTAGGCTTTCTTTATATCCGGTGACTGAAATTATAGTGATTGACCAAAGCATAAGTGTAGCTCTGTTCAAAAGCACAACTTGCTAGGCAAATAACAGCTCCGCAAGCAATTACTTAGCTCTGCATGCGCAAACTCCAAATGCTTGAGAAAACTACAAATACTCATTCTCTGCGCCTTTCTTAATCTTATGGTGACTCGCGTTCAAAAATATGCTCATTTAGGCTGGATCGTCTCAGAGTTATTTTGTCACAGCTTAAGGACGATGCATCAAGTTATTGAATCCTCTCGTTCAACGTCAGCTGGTTTCAGAGTCACATGTGCTTTCAACTAAAAAAACCGGAACTTTACACACCCTAACGACAGCATTTATGGATGCGACTTAACGCCGACGGGCTCCTATGGATGGGCAATCACCGATCGCTGGCCAGCCATTGCGGGTGATCGTAAGTTACGCGATAATGACTAAACTGACCAGGTACGAGTTCTTTACGTCCGTGCATTTATTGCCCGTGTCTGTATTCGACAGGATAATGTCTTGAAAATCTTTCTCCTCTTCCACGAGTAGTGCTCATCCACGCGCGTCTCTCGTGCGACTAATTACCCTACACAGGCGGCCATAACACTCGATAAGCTATAATCGCACCAATTACGACCACCTCTGATGGCGGCTCAGCGAATCAATTAGGTCTGCCACACCGTATAAATGCTGCGCACCTTCTCCTTCTCCACTATCCCTGCCCTGAGTATTAATCCGAGACGTTCGAAGAAATGATAAACTTGTGTTCAGCGATCCACTTTGTCTCCTTTTCATTTACGAATCTAACAGCCTAAGGAATGCAGAAACAGACAAGGAAGGTCTCAGTGGTCGATAGGCTACAATGTAACTTCCTAAATTTCGATAATCAGAATGATTTCCAGCCGGTCCACTGAAGCCTTGAACGCCAATGTGATCCTTACTCCAGCCAATGCAAGCCCCTGTTTTGAAATCTAAGAAATATTATGCGTTGCTCTGGATAGAGAGGGTGGGGAACAAATTGTCAGGTCTAAAAGACGAGTATCAACAATGAGGGCGGGCGCGGAAGATTCACTATTGACAGACAACAGTCATGAAATAGGACAGTCTCAATCCTCGTACCTGTCTGATTGCTTAACATCCTTCAGTAAGGCAAATGGTGGCTTTTAAAGTGCGTCATAGCAGCTGATAAAGTGTAAGCCCGTCACTCTACTGGTTGAGCAATGTGCTCGACTTTATATTAACCTGTGGTAGTATTATGGTAATTTAAGTCCTTTTTTGGCAGTAAAATTCGAGTGGTAAAGCATTTAGGCATAAGCGTTACCTGTTCCATAATAACGGAAAATTTTTTCACAGTGGCTGTGACAGTTTAGTCTTTTTGCAAGTGAGCAATACCGCGTATTTTAAAAAAATTGTCAGTGCTCCACAAGATTTCTACACAAAAGATACCGGATGTGATGAAAACCCTTGCGTGGAACCGTCACGCACCAAGACTGGGTTATCGTCATCAGAAGTGTTGGCGTATAGAACTCAGTGTTCTGTTATTGTCTAAGGGATTTTTGAGGTGTTTTTTTCATTTTTGCGTCTCTGTAAAGCAATCCACTTAACGAGTCCGTAACACTTTGCAGCAGAGAAACAATAAGAAACAAAATTTTAGGATTGAAGGTAAACTAACTAGCATTTTCGTATGTTTTGCCTGATAGGCACGCATACATTTAATCATCTGACTGCGCGGTTTTCATCGAAATTTGAAAGAAAAAAAAGGAAAAAATCAAGAAGATAACTAATAGCCTCCAGCATGGTTCACATCTCAAAGTAAAAAAATATTAATCAAATTTTAAGTAATTTTGTTATTATTTGAACGAACATCGTTTCAGGTACCTCAAGGGCATCGTTAAAAAATGTTGTTAACTTGTTGCGTTCGAATTTTTATTGTACTGTTTTTTCCTTAGCCAGTCCGTAAAGAATCACAAATGTTTTCACTCTTACCTCGATCCATCTTGAGCAGCACGTTGGGCAAACCTTTTGCTCTCCCTCCTTCTCTGGTGTGTTCTATTTTTGGCCCTCAGTGCTCCATTACCCTCGATGCTTGGCTGTGTGATTTGTCTCCTTTCAGGCCAACTGCCTCGAACGGAAAGTCCTAAATGTGATGCTCACATCTGCGGAAGACGGCAGCAAAATAAGCAGATCCCTTTAGGTTTTTTAACTCACGAAAGGGACTCAAAAAATTAGTTTGTGGACCATGTGAGAGGTAGAGCATGGGGTGGGGCGATAGGAATTATAAGAATTTTACTCTGTGGCACACACATCCTGATATTGCACGCAATTAAAAGACCAAAACAACAACAGAATTTCGTTCGTTGGAGGCAGTATTTAAAGCTTGTTTGCTCTTTGCGTGCGTTGAAATATCCTGATTGTTATATCTATGCTACGTGTGCTCTGTTGGGCATATTATGTTTCATGATGTGTTGAAAAACACCGTCTCACAAAACACGAGAGGTTTTGCAGTGCCTTTTAAAAAGTGTTTTCTGTCCGATCATCTCATATATTACTGCGTACTTTATTCTGCTGCGCTTGCACTAGACCATTTTTCTTATTATCTTGTTAGATTTTCTGCGTTTTTGAGTATTGATCAGATATGTGGCCTCAGTCCACTTTACTGTCGCTCGCCTCGTTCAAATATTAATACTATGGGGTAGGAGTTAGCGTTAGAGGTTCGGGTTAGGGTCAGCATTAGATCTTAGGATAAGAGACAAGAGCTAGAATTACATGTTGGGGTAAGGGCTGGGGTTCAGAGCTAGGCTTCGGCCCAGTTTTAAGGAATATGATTCAGTGTTTAGGTTTAGCGTTAGGCCTTATACATAGGTTCAGGTTAAGGAGTCAGGCTTTTGACATTGTCAACCGTAATTTTATATATTCGGCCGTGACCGATAATAAATTCGGATTTCGCGCCATGATTTTCATATTTTCTCCTGTGATTTGATTGGTCATCACGAGTGGGGCTCAGTTCACCTGGAGTACCTAACGCATGCCCTCAGTTTTCATTAGTTCCACCCATTTACAGCTCATAATTTATAAAATAAAATTGCACGCTTATTTTTTTGCGCTCTATTGATTTATTTAGCAAGTTGATGATATATAAATAAAGATATAAAATATAAATTTATATAAATAGATATTATATAAGCATATGATTTTAGCTATTTTTTGCCAGTTACCACCATTCCCGTACTACAGGAGACCTTGTCCCCCTCCTCCCGTTTTCTGAGTGACACTAAATATCCAATGGTTTTTATGACAGTACAGTCAATTCGCCTTTCTATACCTATTCTCACTAATGTTAGCTCTGGGTGGGTTCCGTTTTCCCAGATTTTGCAGTGTTGCGCAATGAACTGCCAGATCCCTCCCTCCCCCCATTCTTTCACAGTTGTCCTCCAAAAATTCCTCTTTGTAGCCGTTAATTATAGGTTGAGGGTTGCAATGTGGGCGTGCGCGCGCACGCCAAAGACTTACATCGACGAGAAGTGCCTCTGGTCGAAACATGTTTGCTCAAAGAGCCTGCCTCCTTCTCATTCTGTCCAAGATTTCTTTTGAAGCAGTAGATCTCAGTGTATGTATGTGTATGTGTGTCTGCCTCCTTTGTTGTCTGCACACGGTTTGCATAATGCTCTCACTGCCTAAATGGGAACTCAGAAGCGAAAAAGGATGTCAGCGGGCTTTCGTGTCACAAGGAATTATCGACTGTAGGAGTTGAGTGCGTGCCTTGAACAGGCTAATTTTTTTTAAATTCGAGGTTTTCTCCTGCCACGCTGCGGAGAATGTTTTCAAACTGTCACTTGTTCAGGGGAAAATGCACATATTTTCCAGCACCAACTGAATAAGAGTTGAACATTTCGGCAGTGCATCCTGAGGCTTTTGATTCTGAATTTGGAAAAAATGCAAGAAATGCTGGAATTAGAAACGTAGTTTGGAAAACCCCAAAAAGCATTACAAACAAATGCATCAAACCACCGACTTTCAGGCAATGCTTTTGATAAAACAACAAAGAGGGCTGTGTGTGAGGTGGGGAGTATCGCGTGAGGAAATAAGTGGTTACCGCTAAATAAATTCCAGTTAACGAGAAACCAGTCCTAGTAACGGGAACAGTCCTAGTAACGTTTAACGATATCAAATTGTTGCAATAAACACTGAAAAATAGTCTATTAAAATAAATTGTTTGCAAATATCCTCTAAAGTTTTGTCACTCTGGACAGTTTTTGATATCCGGACTGTTTTCCGGTTTTCTTTGCATATTATTTCATAAAGTTGTTGACTAAAAGAGCAGGTTTTCTTCTTTTAAAAGTACCGTGCCAACCCCTCCTGATGGAAACAAAGATACGTCAGGCAGGATGTAGATTCAGAAGATTATTTTTAACTGACTAGATACTCTTGTTTTCTCTGAATTGGGGAAATGGACTGCGTGACTCTTCCAGACACTTCCCCTTTGTTCGATACTATCTTGAAGGTCTGAAATAAGTTCAAGTGTCTAATAACTTGCAACAAGGTTATTATGTACAGAGAGCACACATAGGAAGCGTCTCAAAACTAGCAAAAATAAACTGTGGGAAGAAATTGATTCACTGAAAATTTGCTATGTCTTAGAAGACTACTGGATTTCCTTAATGGAGACAAAGGCCTTAGAGTTATGTGGGACTAAAAGAAGATTATTTGTGATGTCTGTGTTATAGTGACCTTGTTGATAGCTAGAAATTAATATGAGCATTATTCAAACAAAACATCAGAAAAAGTCGACACATTTTATAATTTTATCAGTTGAAACAGGCATCGCTGAAAAGGCGAGTAAAATCAAATGCAGCCCAGCATTCAACAAGGAATCCGGAAGCAGGCTGTTTGAATTTACCTGCGGGTGCACACGGTTTTACCCGTGCAGCATATTTTATTAATTTTTTCTAACCAGAAACGCTCTAATCATCACAAATACAGTATTTAGCCTCATTGGCTAAATGAATAGCACTACCTAAACTGCGGCTGAACACAATCTTTGTCTCAGTATTCTGGGAAAGCACTCATGTTTAGGTCTGCTGGCACCCTTATTCTGTTTCTGCTCTTTTCTAAAACTGTTTCGCCTGGCTTTGGTCCTGTTTCACTGTTCGTTTGTTTAGTTACGCTTCTGCCTTTAAGAAATTGACGGGTCTTACAACACACCACGATCGTCAGTTTAAACTTCCCAAATAACATTGCTCCTTGGTTTTATACTGGTCACGTTAGGGTACGGAACCCATAATTGATAGTTACCCTGTCGTAATCCGACAATGTCCATCGTGTGCTTCATAAAAGAGTGGTGCAGAGACAGTGACTTGTATGCAAATTACTTTTAAGTTATAGAAGGCTTGCGCAGCATCTACTGCATGCTGTCCTCCTCCCTCACCTGAGCCCGCTGTCATGAAAGAGTCAAGAAGACTGGAGGTGGGAGAGGGTGCATGAAACATTGCAAACATTGCAACAACAGCACACACCTGCCTGCATTTACGCTTGATCAACTTCTTCAAAAAGGCATATCCATTCAAAAGTTTCAGAAATCTGAACCATCTACCAGCTTCCTGCCAATTTACTCTTGAGTGCCTTGGTAGCTTTCTGAAATTGAGAAACCTATTACTGTCAAGAGCATTCGGGTTAAAAGGAGTGAGAATAAAGTACGTGCAGCTTACTCTAACAGTGCATTTACTTAGCTTATCCTTGCGAGATCACCCGCTTTTTGTCCTGCCGCAGCGAATTAATGCGGCTCAAAGGTTTCGCTCGGAGAGTTTACTTTATTGGTTGCCCTCAGAAGAATACGTGCCCCTCCCCATCTCACCCCCTGTCATATCGGGATGGCGACTGCTGATTTGATCGCGGGATGAAATAGGGGCCTTTGGTTTTGCTTCAAAGCTCCTATCAAAACCCGCAGTATGCAGTCCCACACCGATCAGTACTTCATAATTGAGGAGTATTTCTGGAATGGGACCTAGTAGACTTTCAGAGCAGAACTGTTAGAGCAGCACGCACAACGATTTACTGGACCGAATTTCAAATGTGATGTCTATTGAACCTGTGACGATAAATAAGCCAACTGTCATCAGTTCAGTTCTTCTTACCGGGATTTCTTATAATTCTTGAGAATGACCCTATTTTTAGCAGAGTAAAACAAATTTCCCTTCATTATAGACACCTGATTGATGAATTTAGATTTGTCACAGCGAATGATACCGGTTTTCTTTGAAATGGTTTAATTTGGGACACTGACAATTTAACTATAAGCTCTATAAAATGGGGTACTTCAAAATGCATCAAAAGTGTTTCCAGTGAATATCAAACTAGATAGGTGCTAATGATTCAAGTTCAATCCAAAAATAAAATGTGCGTAAGTGCAATAACTGGGTGATTTTGCTCATCTCGTTGTCTGCATGCAGAAAAACGTGTTGCGCTTAATAGTCCTCACAGTTTAGTCATCTAAAAACACTGCATTTTGGTTTAGTTTCGTTCTTTATGTAAGGTCTCCTGCTTACCTGATACTGAGTAGAACTTCGGGATGCGGTATTTTAACTACGACGAACTCCTGTGGAAGATTTCGCTCCTCTCACCCGCGACCACAAGCCTTCCCGTCTGTCATAAGATTACTTGAATTAGTTTATTAAGAATCAATATCTTCGATAATACGTCGACTAATTTGGCCCAGGCTCCGAGCAAATTTCATCTGTGCACTCGAATAGTACGACAATCATTTCCAATTTGTCCGGGCATCTTAGTCACCCCAGTATATTTAACGGAATGCTGCAATGTTAAACGCTTACTTTTAAAAGTAGTTTTTAATTATGTTGTCCCTAAAATTTAAAAATGGAAACTACAAACAGTGGTTCCACCTAGAGAACTGGACAGGTAGAGGCCTTTGCCAATCTAGCGTACATACCTGCTTTACCAGATGTAACCCACTGTGACCATAATCGGGTTTCAAGGTCACTCAAACACACAAACGTGAATGCTCGTTACGTTGGCTAGGAGGGGAGTTCGAGTGGGTGCCGAGGGCGTCTTCAGGTCACGCATGTTTCATGGCTTGTTTGAAGGCAGTTCAGCTACCATCTCTTCCTCTCCCCTCTTCCTTGACCGGGTTAACTCCTGCCAGACGTCCGCTTCACTGTAGTCAGGACATAGGCATAATAGTGAAAAGTACTTCACGTATTTATTGAGAAAATAGGATAGAATGTTACTTCTGCAATTGTACCTGCGTGACGTTTCGGGCTGATTATATCGTTATAACTAGAACCATGACTATAACGTGAAAGAAATTTTCCCACAATGAGGCCTCAGATCACTGTTTCTGGAATCCTCCCTGATCTGAGGCATCTGAAATTTCCGGCTTGCAGTGTCCAACCATTGAAATTTGGCATGTCTGTTGGTCCAAAATATCCTGCTCAACCGTTCCTTGTCCCTCACAAATCATTCCCATATGCATCCGTTCCAGTTAAAGTCATGCACTAGGCCTTATCTACTTTTATTCCTTTTCAGGTGCCATGAAACTGAAGGCCAATTCTGTTTCTTCCGCGAGAATGCATCCCTACCTGCGTCAGTGAGAGTGAGGCCATGCAATTCGTGTTAGTTTAAATTAATAATTGTACCGATAGAAACCATTCTTCACTTTCTATCAAACCAAAATTCGCCTAAACCTCGTTCGTTTTCACCGTAACCAGTAAAATCCGAATCATATTTATGAATGCATTCATAAAGGCGTTTTATCACCCTATTAAGACGAATACACACATTATGGCTTTCCAAGGAAGGTGTGTGCCTATAGACCGTAGAATATACAATCATGAGCTTGTCGGTCAGATAAAAGCCCAAGTCTGTTACTGATCATAGGAAATATTAATGTGAGTACTTTTCTTATCGTCTTTTTTTAGGAAATCACACCCAATAAATTAACATTTTGGTTCGAAGTGCTCATGGTTTTGGTTCGAATGTGTATGCAATATCTCAGATGTGGGATACGAACTTTTGTGTTTCAAAAAGTTCACTAATCGAAAACGTAAAACATTTTGAGAGAGATTTTAAGAATAATATAATCGCCAATTAGTATTAGAATCCCATACATGGCCTAAAATCGACTTCATGGTCTAAAACGTTTAGGCCCGAAATAGTCCGTATATTTAAATGACAAATTTCTGACATGTGTGGAATCCAGAAAAGTCTTTCTAAGGATTATATGTGAAAGTTTTAGTAGGAAATGTAAGTAACTGTACAATGATGATTTAAAATGGTATTGCAGTTTTTTATTGGTAATTTCAAAGTGTTCAAGCTTAACGTTCAATAAAACGCTAGTGTGATAGAGTAAGCAACGTATTGGAATTCCTATCCCGGGACTGAACATACAGTGAATATTATTTATAAGTTGAAAGCGCAGTTAAGTGTTAGGCCAGCATTTAATGAGATTCTTTATGCGTATATAAGTGAATTAGCAAATTGTCCGGTTTAAAAAAAGCCTATTTGGTGATGAATTCGTTGGAACAAAATCCTTCAAAAGCCTTCAACTGCAATCTTAAGTTAATCTAAACTAAAAGTTTATTTTTATGGACAGACTGGATGTTGCACCATTTTTGTCAAAAGGGGTAGCTAAAATTTCTTTAAAAAGGAATAAGCGTTGGCAGCACAACCATAGTTGAAGCTGTTTCTTTCTGTTGATAGACATGTGATTGTTAAAAACTGATTATTTTGAACCTCAACATTACAACACAAATGAAAGGTAAAATTCACCTGCCGCCCTTTTAAGAAAAGACCGACCAGTTCATTGAGAGTTTTTATAGGTATCATTTCCAGATATTTGTTAGTTCTTACTCAATCATCTTCCACGGTTTGCTTTACTCATTTCCACTGGTCAAATTATAAAAGTCTAACTTTTCTATTTGCTCAATTTTAAGATAAGCCTCACAGGTTCTTTCCTGCAGGGGGTTGCGACCTGTTTAAAATGAAGTGTTTCTTGATTTTGTCTTCGAAAACAGGCGTATGCACACCTGATCGTGATTATGCGCCTACAGACGTTAGGGCAATCTAACGAAGCGTGATGCCTTTCTTAAATGTTTTTGCGTACTCTTATTTTAGAACCCTTCAAATAAACCAGCTGGTTTTAAAGAAAGCACAGAAGGACGCCATCAGACCTCTGCTGTATCCCAATGAAGAGCCGGGATTCATGCCACCATCTCCTCAGCGCCGACATCCTCTTCAAATGGCCTTCATATACCATGTTTTTTACTGGCTATTGCCCGTATCAACCCCTCCCCCCTCCCGAACATAAAAGCAGCAGACTGTTTCCTGTTACTTTTTTCTTTGTTTCCCTTCCTTCTACTTATTATTTACAAGTACCTGGTTTTTTCTATAACCTTTTTTAAACATCCTCATGCGTCTGCCCCTGTCGGTCAGAGCACCTGTGCAAAATCGAGCGTTGTGATAACTCTGTGATAAATTTGTTTAGGTGAGTAGTAATGCATATTTTTATAGAGCCCCGGGACACTTTACAAATATGTCACATGCGTGTGCATGTATTTTTCCGTAGGTGCGTGTGTGTGTGCTTATCAGAACATGCTTCTGGTTAGAGCAGTCGTCTTTCTATACCGCATTGCGTGGTTTGCTACCCTCACGCATGCAAATCTATGTCTCCTCCTTTGCAGCCTCCTTCCTTGCATAAATTTTGTCTTTTCTGAACAAACATAATGCAGTTTCTTGCCAGTAAATTGTAATATTCATTTTTACCACTTTTTATTACTTTGTCTGTTCTGCAAAAAAATCGTTTGGTGATTTCATTGAAGACAGACTGGGGTATAATTATTTTCGGCAAATCAAATAACTGAATCATCGGAAGTGCTTTGTTGGACACAGATATGTTTACTATGCCTCTTGCTGAATATGAATTCTGAATTGTACGTAACTGGAATAATCTGTGAAGACAGGCATCCTGCTAGAGTTCGGTAAAAGGAGAGGTAGTGGGAGACACGCACCTGGGAACTAGTCGCCTCACGTCCAAAAAGGATTCTATGGCGCACATACAACTGGGATATAGTCATGTGGCCGTTTATGCCCAGGCCGGCATTTGCTTAACGGGTTCCATACACGACAAATTCTCTTACCAGCTTTATTATAGCTGCTTTGTGCCTCCTCTTAAAGTACTTGAGATGGGACTGTCAATGGTTATCCGTTGGCTTTTGCTCTCTGGGCCAGGAAATGTTCCTTGGTCGCTTCTGAATAATTAACTGCTTATCTTTATCGTGAATGGTATTCAACCTTCCATTGCAAGTAACCTCCTTATCCAAAAGGTAATACGTTGAAAAAACACCATGCTTGCATCTTTGACTGTGTTTTTAGATTAAAGGCATCGCCATGCTTACAAGTACGAAGGAGTGCGATCATGTTCCTTTTGAATTTCCCATATTCCAATATGTTGCTAAAAATATCGAGTTATCTTTTCCTATTCGGTTCACCTGATTGTCCACTTTGAGTTATTCCATATGCACTTTGACTAAAGTAAAGAAATCATGTTTTGATTTGTCGCTCCAAACTGGCTCCTCAGAAGTTATCGCTCGACGTTAGGCTCTGATTACGGCTTGAAGTAGCAACCTGCGTTCGTTTTTTATTGAAAGCACTCCTATAAAGGCATATACGTTGGTAACGTGCTTGTTTAATGTAAAGATCAGTTGTGACAAGGCTCGAAAACCATCTGCTGGTTTCGTTTTTCAGATGAAATTTCGCTTTGAATCCCCGCAAAGCTATGCAGCCTTAAACAAGCTTTTTTACCTGCTTAGGTTCAAATATCAGATGCCTTCTTCTTCTTCTTTTTCTTGTTCGCCTTCTATGCCCATGAATCTTTTTAACTTCCTATTTCATCAGTGGAATTAGAAGATCGAATTTTGAATGATTTACAGAACAGTTCTTCCATTTTTTCCATCCATACCAACGGCATGATCACGAAACGGATGCAAACTGGATTTTTGTCTCCACTGGTATTTAAAATGTGTCCTCCTATGGGCCATCTATCACAAAGCTCTGGAGATTTTTCATACCGCTTGCAATTAGCCATCAATTTTGCCCATAAAATAATGTCAGAACAGAAACACTGGAAAGTCTAATAAATGGTATTATAATAAGATACCAAATGTTTAAACTGATGCGTGTCAACTGGCTTGAACCATGCAAATAGGTACACAGAGATGGTGAGGGATAGCCGGAAAAGGGTGATCAGCTACCAACGAAAGAAGATTTATTCCGGATCCAGGAGCCAGTCACCTCAAAAACTTATTTTACCCTTCACAACGTGGAAGATGTGCGCGTTACTAGTAGTCACGTTAATTTATTTTAAAAAGGTTGCTTGTTTTAGTGAACCTTCAGACCTTTGTTAGCATGCAACCATCACTCCTGAAAGAGTCACTCTGACGAGCTTCAAAAACACTTTAAGAATGATGGCTTTGAAGCATTCCCAGGTGAGTTCTATTCAAAACACATTCATAGGTCATTTTTGAAGCTATCTTGACCTGCGGTAATGTTGGATTTAAAGAAACCTCAAATAGGTCATTCTACGTTATGTTGAAAAGCAACCAGATTTTGGTATGCATAAAAAACTTAAAGTTCTTGCTTGTGGGCAGGTTTTAAGCAAAGCGAGGATAGGCTTCACGTATTTGAATGAAAATAATGCCCTTATATGACAAATGGTTGATCAGGTGGCAATTGCAGCATCAGTTTAATGTAAATGTTTGAGTATCACGTATCACAAAAAAATATTTCCCTATGCCTCAACTCTATTCCCAGTCAAATAGATAATATGCGCACATTAAGTAGTTTATTTTAGGCCTTCAATCTACCGCACAGCCTCGGATCTACAGATTTAAGGTTTACTTGACGACTATGAAAATAGGCCAATGACCAATATGCAAATATGTTTTTGCTAATTTACCGATGATTGCATTCAAAACGGAACTGCCTAAGGTATCAAACCCTAGAAACATATAAAAATGTGTCGTTCGAAGAAATTAACTCTTCAACACTTGACTTCTGGACCTAGAAGTATCTCCCACGGGCTGGCAAATGAATTCAACTCATTGACGTGCCCTGTGATTTCCTAAATGTGAATAAAAATGTTTTGTTTTTTACGCTACTATCAAATTTTTAATGGAATTCCTGCACCTGGGTAGACTTGTGTGTCCGGTTAAAGAGATGAGCTTATCTGATCAGAAAGTAAAGCTGTAAAAAAACTAATTTATCATTGGATATTTTATTTTCAAGCAAATTTTTTATAGGTTCCTACGTGTTGCCTTAAAGTGAGGGCGTATATTTGCTTAGCAATTTTACTTAAATCTAATTATAAAGTGTATTTTGGTTTTAAAACTGAAAAACACTAGTTAGCATTCATAGCCTATTTTATCTAAGTATCAAAATCCAAAAGTATAATCGTGTTATGCTCTAACAGTAAGCAAAAATAAAGGGATCCATACTTTTTCATGCAATCACAGAGGTCAGTGAACGTTGGTTGCACTAAACATTTTAATTTACGTATTAAAGTTCGGACAGTTGGAAAAATAAATGAATAGTTCCGCTGCGAAATCGGTGTCCATATGTCCTGCAAAGTAATATGCTGTCTAAGGATTTGTCCCTAGATGTCTGGGTCAATCTATGATGGCGCAAAGGCTGTAGTGCCTCGGAGGCAGGAGGTCTCTAAAGTAGGGGGATTAATACCTAACACCAGGAGGACAAAACTATCTTCAAACTCTGTGTCTGCCTTCTAGAAGGCAGCCCCTGTGATCAGAGGTTGGCAGTTTGAAACAGTGAACCATTGCAACTATTTCGATGTTAAGGTTGCATCCAAGGACTTAAGTAAGAGTGAGATGGTCGTCTAAACCGGTGCTTTTGAGGCTTAAAATTTGGCTACGGATCAACATGAGCACTGGGAATGCCATTTATGTTCTACGCGAAACCGGTTTTCCCGCGACCAGTCCTTTTCTGGATGGTGCATGTGCGTGAAAATTATGCAAAGAGCGGATATTTCTGACCATAGATGTGGTAGAACGATCCCTGCGCTCCGATAAAGCTGCTAAGTGTCATGTAGTATTCTACAAATTTACCAAAGCATCTCAGGAATATTCCAATCCGTTTAAAAAAATCAACTAAGATAATAAAGATACAGTGGTAATACAGTACTGATGCTTTCAACCCAGTGTCACATCATAAGTGGAGTAGAAAAAGACGAGCTCATTTCGAATACACAGTAGACACAATCAGTTTAGGCATGAAAGTACTTCTCGGGTCCTTAATATTCGTCCTTGGAGAATTCAGTGTGCCAAGAATTTCACATGTGCCACATTGGCTTGTCACACATTAAAATTTGCCATTCGTAGGATCACTGGGAGCAGCTTCCTCAGACGTGGCCAGAGCCGTCAAGCGTAGATGCCAAAGCTGTTGGGTGCACGTTCTGACAGAAAATGGTCCATACTAACAAACTCGACGACCGTGATTCCGCAATCAGCTTTCTGGACAAGTACTAATGCACCCGAAGCGAGTGCCTCGGCCTCAATTTTCCAGTTTCCGGACTGTGATTTATGTGTGACCAACAAGCAAGCTTTGGGTAAACAGGCAAATGCCATTCCCGTGTCTTCCAATTTTCCAAGCGTACATTTCAGTTAACATCTGTCGTGCACATGCTCCTGGTATGCAAGGACGCAGTTCAAGCAACAAAAAGGAAAAAAATGCAACTATGTTCTATCCAGCAGCGGCGCTGTAGCTTCATGCTTCCCGGAAAAGCCGTCATTATGCAGTTTTTGCAAATCCCTCATGCACAAAACTACTTGCATTGGAAAGCAGTTTAGGTGTAACTACGATTAGATGCACAGTAAGAAAGGCGGCTCACCTTAAGAATATCCTTAAGATCGGGAACACTCATCAGAAAATAGAAGTCCGGATTTCAGGCAACAGGCCAACGGGCCTGTGAATGAGGGGCAGAGCGCTAGATGACCAAAGAACGTGGACTCGATGTTCAAGTGGGGAAGACCTGGGCCCGAAATGGCCATCCCGTACTACAGGGACTTTTTAGATACTGAATTCAAAATCTTGCACGTTTACAACAACTATTAAAAGATTGATTACGTGAATATCGGAGAAGCGGGATATATCTATAGCTTAAAAATATCATATGAACACGACAGGACATGTATTTACGGTTCCTGACCCAACCTTCCATGTTTCTCTGTTGAACTTTTCGCATAATAACTTTCCAATTTTCTAATTATTTGTTAGAAAAGCAAGACATAATCATAGGAGACGTTTATATAACCCACAAGATGACACGAAAACAAAAACCATCTCTGATAGAGGTGGTTTTGCGCCAAAATCCTGGTAAAGTAGGGTTAAATATAAGGGTAAGGATGCGATGAACTTTAGGGCTTCATTTGAAGTTTGGTTTGGGGCAAAATTGGATCAAAGGTATGGCCAGGATACGGAAACCTAACGCCAGACCACCTGCATTACATGCTGGGGACGTTGCTATGCCCTGTCCTGTCGGGGGAGGGTAAATATGCCAGCCCGAGTGACCTAATTTCCGTCTTTTGCACACTTAACTATTAGGTCAGATCACTTCTCAGTCTACCCGACAGTGTTTTTCGGCCTAAAAGTCTCAGACAGCAGTGTAATGAGTACATTTAAGCTGGAGTTTAAACTATAATCTTCCTTCAAATGCTAAACTGTTCGTTAGGTGGGTTTTCAAATTTGAGTCGCCATTTTTTCTCCTCTATTAACATATGCATTTTCTTACATGTGCATGGGTTGGCCAACTTTTCGCATTATATACTGCTATTTACCACTCTTTATTTAAATTACCTACCTAAGAAGGTCATTTCCAATCGCCGCTGGCACCATTTTGATGGACGAAAATCTGGTAGAATTTTGCTACGCATTCACGGATGACCGTTCATTATGCTTTCGGCTACTAAATATCTTTTGTTTTCTTCCGCTGTTATCTCTTTTGCATAACAATTGAATTCACAGAGTATGAAGGCCTAGTTGATGAAATTTTTGAAATGATTCTTTCAAAATAAAGCGTTTCTCTCTCTCTCTCTCTCTCTCTCTCTCTCTCTCTCTCTCTCTCTCTCTCTCTCTCTCTCTCTCTCTCTCTCTCTCTCTCTCTCTCTCTCTCTCTCTCTCCTTTGGCTATATCGAATCAGTGGCAAGTCTTTGCCTTTTACGACAAGTATGCGCGCAAATGGGCTTCTTGAGCCCTTAATAGATACGTAGGTAGCTATTCTAATCTGCTGTCGAAGTCTTCTTTAGTCTTAAACATACAATGTCCCAACATTTCGCTTTTTTACGAAGTTCATTGGATGCTGTTTGTGTTTGTACTTGTAGCTGCGTGCACGAGAATCCTCCAAAAACATAGATTCTCTTCTCAAGTACGTCAACCTTATTTTAGGTAGCAACAAACGCAAAAGCATCGTTGACGGCGAAAGCTACCCCATATTATCTTTCTACCATATAACTTGGAATTGTGGAAACAGAGGTAGACATTTTACAGTATTCCGTCTTACGCATCATAGTACATTTGTGTTTCCTTAACTAACTAGCCGGAGAAACTAGGCTAGAATGCCTTTTGGCCTTTAAAAGCCTGTTGGCTTTTGAATAGACCTCTTTCAGCCATTTCCGTAAGTTAAACCGAAAGTAAATTCAAGGTCGAATGAATTAACTCGCATTTCAGGAAATCATTGTTTAACCCATTTTGTAGGAATAGTGTCTTCGCTATCTTTTTAATTTTTGAGGAAATGAGCATCTACATTTTAAGAAAAATTATAATGATTTTGAGGGGCTTAGGTAATTATTCACGTAGTCTACCGTCAATGATTTTACACTGCCTTCAAGAAATTATACAATATTATATGTGGACATCGCAGTATGCTTTGGGCGCCTGGAGGTCAATTGGTAACAACGTGCGGTATTAACATGGAGTTGCCTGAGCAAACTTGCATGGCTTTCAGTTTGCAAATTTTAAGAAGTAAAAATACTGGTGGTTTTCACAAATATGCACTAATTAAGATAAAAATGATAACGCAATTGATTGTTGAAAAATAGTGTTTAATAAAAGGCATAATTTCCTGCACAAAGAATATACTTAGTAATGAAATAGTATACTCCACGTAGGTAGTCAGCGCTTTTGAATGCCGCTTACGCAGATGGGCTGGAAGATACTAAGTTGAAAGGTTCACAATACTGAAAAATGAATAAGTAGATATTTTCCTCTCCAGTAAGGTTATGGGTAATGTAACTTGGATAATTCTCATTAATTTGTGAGCCGATTTCGGAAGAGAACAGATCGAGTTGGCAATGTGATTAAATCAGATGATTCGAGCTCGAAAAACAACAAAATTCATTGTCTGTCCAACGGAGTAGGCAAAAACATGGTAACTTACACACCTCTGCCTCACCGCCTGGCCACGTACGTCAGTTTATAACGAGGCACACTTTTTATCTCTTTCTCTCTCTCTCTCTCTCTCTCTCTCTCTCTCTCTCTCTTCTAACCCACAATATAAAGAGGACTGCAGTTGGGCGTGGATGCATCGATTAACTAAACTAACCAACTCGTCTACGCCTGTTACACACATGACCTGATCCCAGTTTCAGATGTACTGTAAATTGGGCTTGGGTTTCACATGATGAGCATACCATAAGGGTCGCCTTAAGAAAGATTATTGTAGTCAAACACTCGGTCCTGGGAGGCTTCAACCCCGCACACCTCTGCACCAGTATTCTGTACAGCATCAGAATTACGAAGACTGGGGCTAAGAGTAATGGTACTGCGAACACTTAAGGTGAACGGAAAAAATAACAAGCGAAGTCTGGGACCAAGAGCTCTAATTTCTGAGTGGCATTAGTCAATTTTCAGAGGGAATTGCTTGAAATGCCCCTAACCCGCAGAAAACGTGAATAAGAACGCTCCATAATGGATAGAAAGACCTTGTGCTAAATTCCAGGAGCGGTAAATATTCCCATGTTGTAACCCTAACAAAACCTTAACCCTAGCCCCAATCTTTACACCAACCCTAATTACTCTGATTATTAGCAAAAATTCACCGGCATTAGGGTTGATTCCTGTTCCCATGCTGCGCCGGGAGGCCATACAACCAGTTGTCACCCGATTGTTGAATTAAATTGATCTTTCTTATCCGAGAGACTGACTAACTCGCTTGAGGTAGTGTCTCAACTCCCAAGACCTTTTCAAACTCGTATGCTGTCAGTGCACAATTGTATTGTTTAACCTCCGTAAAGAAAGCTCCTGGTGACGACATGTGGTGAAATGTTCACCCATCTACTTATTTTTCGGTAGGCTGAGATTTATCGCTTTTCTGTTTTGTTAACTTCCTGCACCTATCCTTCAAATGTTATGATAAGAGTAGGCTGTAAATAAGGGTGAGGCTTAGAGTTAGGACTAGGCTTAAATGATAGTGATAAGGGTAAGGCTTGGGGTTAAGCCTTCCGACATGGGTTTGGGGCACGTAGTTAGGCTTTCGGCGCTGACAATTTCATTTAAATCGTTCGCGGTCAGCGTGAGGGTCTGATTTAACGAGATATTCTTCGCATTTTTTTTTCTTCCATGTGAGTAGCCATCACGGACCGGGATCAGTTTGCCTGGAATATCCAAACAGTGACCTCGGTTTTTATTTTTCCCACCTGTTTACAGTTTCTAATTTCCGCTGTTTCAAATTGCGCGTCCACGTTTTTATGCTTTATTTTTGTATTTAAACCAGCAAATGACGTCAAAGCAACTGCTTAACTATTGCTTCCCAAAAACAACTATCTTTCAGTTTAACTTACCCCATATATAAAACTCCTATAACCCCAATGCCCACATTAGGGAATTTATGATTTGGGCCACATATCCGACCTCACTAAACTTCTCGCATTGTGACATTATCGATGCTTTGGTTGGTTGCATGGCAGGCGTCCATATTAACTTTCTTTCAGTATGACCGGAGTTTTATATGCAAAAAGCAGCGAAATGTCTTCAAGCGGCTGACGGCAATGTGGCCTGGCAGCGTGGGCATAATTTCGTGCTTGCCACACACACACACACACACGTCAGTTCGACCGTCGATTACGACGATGTCCACCGTATGCTCCACGGAAGGGTGGTGCAGGGACGTTGACTTGCGTAATTTAGTTTAAAGTGATAGTAGACTTGCGCTGCATCTATCGCAAGCTCTCCTTCTACACCCGAGCCCGACGTCATGACAGAGTCAAGAAGACCGGAGATTGGAGAGGGCGCAGATGGCTGGCACGGCCGGAGCCGCCAATAAAGGCCATAAAGGCCACATTAAGCAGGAGTCATTGCAGCCTGACTCTCAGTCCGCCAGTCAGCCACTCCACACAAAACACACATTGGGCTGATCACGCGGTCCGAGTTATCCCGTCAGTTGGCAACCTTCCAAGCCACGGCTTTTAGCGCATCGGGATAGTTTTAAGCGCGTCAGATTGTTTATAGTGAGGAAAATTTAACTGAGTTGTCGACCGCACGCTCTCTCACCCCCACAATCAGACCACCGTCCGAGCTTGTCAGTTGTAATCACGGATGTTTGTTTAGTGGCCCTAACACTGGCATATCCCAAGGTTACCTACCGCATATCTCATGGTTTAGGAAGTGAAGTCGGGAGGGGTTAAATGCCTTCGCACAGCATCGCTCAGCAATCACTGGAGAGCTTAACCTTTACAGTTACTGAAAGAGTAGGAGAAAAACCTTTAGTCATTGCGAATTTTTGAACATCCATGTTTGACTTTAGTTGAGATTTAATTATTAATGTTTTATTGCATCAGTGCAAGACACACAGACAGAACCGACTATTCGTCAAACATGCAATAGGCTTTTTACTTCTCAAATGTTATGCTTGCCACATCGAATATTCCTGGCGTCTCTAGAGCATGGCGAAGACATATGACTGTAGAAGTAGACCACAATCCTCAAGTAAGAAGGAAGCCGCTGTTATGACAGTAAATTTGACAAGTCACATCCACCAGAAGACTTCTCTTGAGATTCAAAAGGACTTATTGCCAATGTACAGGTAGATTTTCCTGAGAACTAATTAACAGGCTCACCCATTTTGTTGACAAATAGCTTATGCGCTGCAATATACGAAAACCACAATAAGTAAAGACGGATTACCAATGCCAAAAGGGATTTAAATGGCTATTTCTGGCTCATTGGCCGTCATTAGCCAGTAATACCCAACCCCGGGTGATACAACACCCGAGGCTCGAAACCACGGCCTAGTTTTCAGAAGTCCAACGCTCTACCTATTGAGCCGGGCCCCGTTGTCTTGCCTGTTCAGATCGGGAAGTTTGAAATTCGGTGCCGAACGTAAGAAAACCTCCATTATCCAGGTGAACCCAGAAAAAAATGTGTGTGTGTGTGTGGATTCAAGTGAGATAACCCGTAAAAAGATCGGTTTCGCTCACACTTCCCACATCCTACCGTCGCGATCGACGATGTCGCCATGTGTTATGTGGGCGCAGGATGGCGAATTGCGCGTGCATTAATTTACAGTGAGAGAAGACATGCGCGGCATCTTCAGAGCTCTCTCCACCCTCCCCATCCTGGGTTTAGCGGCACGAGTGCAGTGCTATCTGGCCATGCAAAAAAGATGCAATACATGCTTGGTCTGCGCACGATGGACCACGTTTTCACAGAAACAGGACGACACCAGCTCGGATCCCACCCGAAGGGGTAGGTGCCCTAAAAGTCACAATGAAAAGAGGGCATCAAGCCTGAATCATTGCTTTGAGTAGGCCGAGTTATCCCTAGGTTAACAGCCTTCATAACTACTTTGTCTGGGACATAATGATAGGCTCAAGTAAGTCAGATTTATGATAGTGAGAAATGCGTTGATTGCTGTCGGGATGCCGTCCCCAAATTCAACCTCTCTGCCTCACTCTTTTCTTTCCCTCCCCTGTGTGTCAGTCGACTGTCCGAGCCCGTCAGTAACATGGTATTGTAGTTAAAAGCAGTGGCTGACGGACTGGAAACAGTCCATTCACGTGCGAAACGCACGATCTGGATATAAATCAGGTTGCGTAAAAAATACGCTCACGACTTACGTGAGAGGTGCCTCCTCTGGGTCTGTGGTTGGTAAGTTGGTTTTCTGGTTCCCTTCGATGATCACCACGCCGTTTACCCTTTGTGTGCTGAGTTGAGTGGCTGAAAGGAGGACTGGGAGTCAGACGACGATGACTCCTTCTTACCTCCTGTTTTTGGTAATCCTAGTGTTTGTTGAGGGGGTTAAGGTCGTGCTGTGGCTTGCGAAAACGGCTTCGCTGGCCCTGTCAGAAAATGCACCCACTTTCGCATCAGAAAACTGACGGGCTTGGATGGTGGTCTAATTGCGGGGATAGGAGAGCGAGTGAGGTCGATGGCTCAGCGCATGTTTTCCTCACTATAAACAATCTGACGTGCTAAAAGCCGTGGCTCAGAAAGTTTCCGATATGGCGCGATAACTCTCACCTCGCATTTAGCTCTGTAAATATTTTTGTGAAGTGGCCGACTGGTAGACTGAGAAACAGGCTGCAATGGCTTCTTTAATGTGGCCTATAGGGAAGTTTCAGTCAGTGTGATCTGGGCCTGGTGTGGTGGTACTCTCAGTGTGCGGGTTAGTTCAACGCCAGCAACCTGCACCATAGCCCGACACAGGTCTTCTCGACTTACTCATGACGTCGTGCCCAGGTGGAGGAGGAAGAAGAAGAAGCAGTGCGATTGATGCATCACAAGTCTATTAGCAGCATACACCAAATCACGTGCAAGTCACCGTCCCTATGGAACCATACTGTGAAGTACACTGTAGACCTCGTGGAAAGTGACGGCCGAGCTGTTGGTTGGTGATTTTGGGTGGTTTTTGCTTGGGGCATGGCCTGGTGCGGAGATTTGAGGTAATGGGGTTTGTTCTGTGCTGTCTTACTGCTAATTTTTACGGAGACCCCTACGACCGAATAGACTCACGTGGTGAAAGAATGTGCATGAGCAGTGCGCGCAGTTGAGGGGGGGGGGTTGTTAGTGCCGTATATTGGTGCTCTGCGCACTGGTGCGCTAAATTACCAACCGACCGACCGGGTAAATACCTGAGGAGAGTGTAAATAGAACAGTATAGGTTAGTAGCTGCAAACGTGGTCGTGGTAGCCGGTTTGAGGTAACCAGGCTCTTATTAGTGAAGTTAGTGGTTCTAGTGGTGGTGGCGGAGTCGTCGAACATGCGAGTGAATTCCGCTGTCGTTGAAGTGCATATGGCCAAGTAGGTATAGATGGTGTCTTAATGTGCTTAGGCAGTGTGGTGTATTGAGAAATATGCAGTGGATGCTGTTAGTGCTCCTGAAAATGGATTTCCGACCTTAGTGTGGTGAATTTGCAACTAGCTGACCGTGTAAACTACTCATATTAAGGGGTGACCGCAATAGAACGTGGTAAGAATCGAGACCGCATTGCTGGTTGCAATAGTTGATTGACCCTTTGCATCTGCTGACAAGTCGATCAAACATGAAAATCACCAATCTGTCTATTGAGAAGAGGTAGACGCAATCACTGGAACAAGACCATTATTCGTCGGACGTTTCAGATTCCAACTCGATCCCAATCTTCAGAGACAGTATCAGCTACGGTTACTTCGTACAAAGGGAGTTGCAAACCTGCAAGCAACCAAGCTAGTCTCATAGATTCGTCAGCGACATATCTAGGTGACACGCTTTTTAAACTGGTAACTTATTATAAAAGGTTTTTTAATTTACCTATTGCATATTAATTGTCGGCTTTTTTTATGGACGTTCATTTTTCTTGGCAATAATCTTTTATTTTTGGGTGAATCTACAACTATAATGCAAACGGCCATATCCATTAGAAGGAATGCCCTAAAGCTCACTACTTCGGCAAATGCTTTTAATAACTATCCCATTTTAAAAGTTTTGATCAACACATATATCAGGATCTAAATTGATTGTCAAACAATTGAAAGCATTAGAAATCGTGAAAAAATCACTGATATTTGCAAGGACTATCTGAAACTACTTGTAATTCAATACCAGAAATATCAATAAATAAATCTGATGAAAGGCAAATTATCTTTAAATAAATACAACATGGTAGGCTTATGCTATCACCTGACAATTCTATTTAAATTTATTCGTCGCATTTATAGTTTTTTTCGCGTTTTCAGGTCATGCCGCTTTTTCAAAAATTTCCTATTGCTCAACTAAATAATATTATTTTTTCACAGTTCCTTTAAGTTTCAAATTCGTTTTAGGTTACTTATTAATATTTTAAAGCTTTAGTACATCCATTGATGCCAATTTTCCAAGTATTAACAATCTTTCATAAATTTTGGCATTTTATGAGTTAGGTCACACGCTATATGTTTGACCAACCTGTGTATTTATTAGACATATATCAAGCCTCAGTTGTAGGGGAAAGTTCTTTCAGTCTTGTGACTGTTTGCCTTGATAAACGAAAAAAAACATTTTCTTCCAGATTTGGATTAGGGCGGTTGGCGGAAATGGATGTATTGCAAAGGCCACAGGCAATTGGGCTGCTGTTAGTTTAACCAAATGAGTTATAGTCATATGTGTTATTCGAATCATGTCTAATTTGAGAGCTGAACATAAGAATTATAATCTTAAGTTATAGGATATATTCGATGTCATTGAATTTGCTTGTAACCGAAAACATCCTTTCCAACGACACTGAACACCTTTCTGTTACTAACGTCCGATGTTCAAATTCAGAGTGGTCACTCCTAGAGTTTCAGAGTCATCAAACTGATCAAAGTTGACAGTACTTGGAAACTGTAGTCAACACTGTTTGTTCCCATATCAGGACCATCTTTGTAGACACTAGAGCCTCATCACATAAATAAAGCCATTTTTTATTATAAGGATCAGTCAGCATTGCGAATTTAGAAAATAAAATTAATTTTCTTATCATTTTCCTACTTAAATGGCGTGTTCACGGCCTTTCGCGAATTAAAGACCTTTATCCACTTCCTACTAATAATCGGAGGAAACATTTACATAGGATACCGGCGCATAGACTTGGCGGGAAGATTGAGATACTTTTCGATGTCCGACGGATAACTTCTTCCTCGTTTTGCTTACATTTGTATAGTTCTTGGTCCAGCTTGACTATTTTTGGCATTGTTCTTTCATTATTTATTAACTACAGATTGACCCCGCGACAGCCCCTTGACTGCTGCTTTCCGTATTAGTTCATTGTCGACCTAAAACAGAGCTTCTTAGATATCTTTATTGAACGGCAGCATAGGAAACTGTGGCAACATGTCGTTCGTCCTCATTCTATATTTGTTTTAATTGTTAGTCTCAGGGCATTAAGAAACCTACTGTCAGTCAATTTTGTTTTCGTGCCCTATAGCACAAACAGTAATAAGTTTCACAATCATAATTTCAAAGCTGAATATACTGTTGAAATTTTGGAAATGAATAAGAGGTTTCATACCTCGTCCTACCTTACTTTAATGAACATGAACTTCAGTTTTGTATTTAGAGAAGGCAATGACCACGAATGTTTTCTTCCTTGTATTTCTGCTCTTTCAAAAGAAAAGTTTGTAACCATTTGGCCTTAGCCTGTTACACTCCGTAGTAAAGTTAACTAGCTGAATATAAGGAAACGTGTTTTTCTATATAAAATGCCCTATTTTCGTTTGGAAACTTTAAAGCAAATTCTTCCTTATCAAAGGGCCTGTTACGTCTCAAATAAAGCTAATAAACAGAAGCAAACCATGTATACTACTTATTTAGAACTTGCTACCGACAGAATTTGTGGCATATACTGGTTCACTTATAGCATACCTGCCTAAATATCTTCTCGTTAAGTGCCCTACCCTGGCCATTTGACGTCTGAAGGCTTCTTACTTTGGCGACAGGTCAAATCTGCGGTTAATTAAACGGGCGTCGATGCGCCAGACTTCAATTATATTCCGCACCGTATCGTTTGATATGCGCTGGTGACTTGTGCACTAACACCGCCAAATGTATCACTGTCCTCAGTCGGGTGGAGAGGAGTGGGATTAAGGCGTGGGTCTCTTTATCCAAAAACCAGCACTTTTTCGTGTAGATAGGGGGTGAGGGGCATGAGTGTTCGTATGGGTTTCCAGGCAGTCTCAAGTTAGTCAAGGAACTCGATGTGGATCTTTCGACTGCATCTGCATGAGGTCTGCTTACCACATTCGTTTGTTTTGGCAGTGTTTAGGTCTTTTTGCGATCTTTTCGATATAGGGTAATATCTAAAAGATGCGCTGCGTCGGATTTCGCTAGTCTGAATGTTTTCGATATGAATGTGTATCTGCTGATGAAGCTTTCGGGATGGCATGTAGGGAAGAACAAATTTACTGGATGTTTGCGCTCCTGAGTTCTAATATCTACCCAGCGCTGAGTGCTAAACTGGTATAAAAGAGGCCAGAGGAAGTAACTTTTGAGGCCAGCAAAGTATTTCGTCAAAATGTAGTGGACTGACAACATCCATTTTATTCTGCAAGACCCCGTCTTAAGATTTTCGCAAATAAGTCTGAGGACCATGGCATCGAGAAATGGGGCCCTCTGGTATGAGGTTTTTTAACTGGAGATAACTGATGCGTCATTCATAGACGAGTTAGGGGGGGAGCGTGAGTGCGATATTTGTACTCACCTTCAGCAATGGAAGTCCAATTGCAAGTCTTTGAATTTTATCGTTGGCTTCCTGTCAAACACGATGGACATATATTTACTAGTAAAACGTTAAGCATATCCCCTGAATACTCTCGTTTGAAAGCTGTTTTTGGTTCATCCTACGTGTCGTTCGCTAATTTCCAGGCTTATTATTTGACTATCGAAATAAATGCCGAGCCAATGTAAAACGATATCACTAGTTCTGCTGCAGCCCCTGCAGTACCATTGAAGGACTTGAACTGCAGATATAATTGTATGCGATCAACCAATATAAACACGGCCGTCTGGTCAGTTTATATGCAGTCGCTTCTCAGAAACGAAGCAACATTTTCGAATGGTGAATTTTGGCTTAACCATTAAAATCTGCTGGAATAGCACTGTATGGTTGAAGTTGCTCGGTGAAATGGCCCCTAAGCTTCTCATCAACTTCGGACCTCTTTATTTAACAAGCAGCAATTTCGTAGGATGTGAATCGTCAATTTTACGAGACTGCATTCAATTCAACGGGTTCAGGGTGTTTTCTGAATCACGCTCTATCTGCTTGCAAAGTAATTTGGAGTTCAAATGAGAGATATTTTCTTTCCAGAGATTAACTTACCTTCTTTGTCAAACTCAGATTATTATATGCTACTTTCTAACTTCTCAAATTCTCTCGAACACTGGACCTCATCAGCCTCTGCGAGTCATTCATTCCGGCATCTCAATTTTGCAATCGTGAACCCCTTTGCTGTACACTGGATTTCAGCAGCCCATTTTCACACAACACGTAACGTATTTCATCTGTCGATTGGTCCTCTTGCACAGGCTGTACGTAAATGTGTCTGCGAGTCTTTGCCTCTTTGACTTATACTAGCAACTCGAAAAGACCTGCGGATGGCTTTTACTTGGCTACTTCTACATAAGACTGTCCGCGAAGACTTCATATCAGAATTCGAGATCAAACTGAAATAACAGAAATCAGGACTCATTGATCAACGGCACTCTTATGCCATTTTGAATGTTCATGATGGAAGTTGATAGCTCGATTGTACAACATTGAACTTAATGATCACTAAACAAGGAACGGATTTCGACTCCTGAGTCTGCATGACCGAGGTTTGAGGAATGGATAAGGGATTGCAGTATTAGCCAGTATGGTTACCCTTTATGGCTGCTATCTGGCTTGTCCTTTGGATTAAAAGAACAGGCTAACATTCTTCCACAAATACAGTTCAAGTGTAAAGCTCCTTTTTAAATGCTAGCATTTATCAATGGATAAGTGAGCAGCTTCTTTTAAAAATATAAATAAGGAATAAATTGTGCATCAAATATTATCCCTTCTGAACCAATCCTACCTTAACAGTAGGCAGGTAAATGAAACAGAAACGTTGATCAAGTATAGGCAGAAGCTGTAGATTTTACTTTTCGACGTGACCGGCACCTCTTTAGCAAGTATAAATGCATGCTGGCTAAAAGCTTTTACATGGAACGTGAAAACTTGGCCCTCGGTCCTAAAGATAGTTCCCCTGCTTTTGATTTATCATGTGGTGGTAATCGAAGAGAACGTTTTTTTCACTTGCTGAGGAGCGATTGGATCGCAGTCTTGGGTTTTGAGCGTATGTTTACTCGATAAAATTGACCCAAATTCGTTACCTGATGACAAAACGTTTTCGGAGAATATAACGCGCCAACATTTACTGAATATTACGTGGTTATTTCATTGTGGCTGATAGAATGCGGCCCATATGTGCATATCAACTCCCAGTCTACACCGAAAAAGCCTACTACAGACTGATTTACTCGAAGTTAGCGATTACTTTTTGTGGAAATTGAAAAGAAAAGATTTCAAAACTGGAGTATCTACCAGAAGCTACATTTAGAACGGTGGGGGATCCCAGTGGTGAGAAGAACCTCTCGCAGCTGTTTCATGCATCGGCAGAATATCGGCGAAACACGTGGCTAGCCCTTTATTCAACGCCTGTGCTGTCAATATGGTATTTTAGGTAACTGTGTAACGAACCACAGTTCCGACAGAATTGTTTGAATGGGCTAGTAGCACTTTTCGCGCGGATCCCGGATGGGGATGGAGTGATAGAATGTCGGTGAAGATGCCGGTGCCCCCTTCCACTCTCGAAGGCTGACCCCCATCCCCACGAGTACCGTCGCCGCTCATCGTATCGCTACCCTCCGTTCAATGTCAGAATCCCTCGTCCCAACCCTGCAGTTGCCCACAGCGTTGCACTCCCCACCGGTTATCCAACAGACATGACGTAATTCTCCCACTCCAAAAGGGATATCGCCTCATGTAACGTTCCCTTCTTTATTTTCTATTGTGCCCTTTCATACCTTTATATCCTTCTTAATAGTAGAATCCATTTCCAACATTTCTGCCGTTCCTTCTTATGACTGTTGCGTTTGAGTGATCGGCATGGTGCTTAGAGACCCTGTTTAATATGCGCATCTTCTAATAACGACTACAGGTGCGTTACTCGCCCGTGTGTGTGTGCAAACCTCGAAGTCTTCGGCCGCTACAACTGTCCATATCCTACGACTTGACGAGGGTTTGCGTGACAGGCCAAGTACACGCTGAACGTAGGATATCAAGCCAACTATTTTAAAACTGCTCGGTCTCCACCGCTACCGTAGAAGTGTTGCTCAATAACCCCGGCAGTTTTTGATAGAAAGGGCTCCCTATTTGATTTTGGTTCGTACATGGCTTCAATAATTCCTTCGTTTCCATGCCACCTGCATGACGGTGGCGGCTGTGGCGGCGGCGGCGGCGTGTTCAGGGTACTGGTGCTGGGGGCGGCGGGGAAGTCGTAGCAGGGTGTGAGTGCGCATGACTGTTTTTGGGGCGTGGGGACGGTGTGCGATCACCCCCTGCAGTCGCCAAGGTAAGACAGACTGCGACAACAAAGCGCTGAATTCGCTAGCAGAAAATAGCCACTGCCTCATCTGTTGCTAGCACCCTAGTGCCTTGAAAGTAGTTTGCTGGTGCCCGACAGGTAGACGGCCCCACCCCACGTTAATGTCCTGAGCACGCTGCCTCCGTCACCCAGGCGGCGTGGGAATGACCAGTGCGACTAACCCTACCCCCGAGACACTTACAAACCCTATCCACAGCTCAAGTAATTCTACGTGTGGCCTGATGATGCATTACCGAAAAAGTATGTTTGCAAGAACGTAATATGCGACCTATCTCCAGGAACAAAGGATAGGTTGGCGTGTAATATTTGATCATATTACATGCCAACATAACTCCAACTCTATCCAGTGTGCTCGTTAGAGTTAGCATCCTTTACCGGACCGCAGGGTCACTCAATAGTTCGGTGGTGCTGAGAGGACCGATGTTTCGGGTCATATGTCAACTTTCCAAGCGGCGACTATTAGAACGCCTCGATAGTTTCAAAACTCATCTGCTTTACTTTTATAATAAAATATCGCGCCGAGTGGGCCTCATTCATACTCCCGTCAAGGGTCCGAATAAAAGTGGGTAAGGTCAACTAGGAATGACATCGCGCATAGTGTTCGCCGTGACGTAAAGCCACCGGCTCTCACGAACCATACACATGTCGGAAGAACAAACTATTGCGTGACAATGCTCCCACGGGAACGAAGGCTCACCTTAACGAAAACACTGCATAGGGTTTGGATTAGGTTGGCGCTCCCTTATTCTTTATTTAGCCTAACTGATAAAAATCTTATTACTACCGAACACGTAATACACGCTGACCTATCCTTTGTTCGCTGAGTTGGGTCATATATTACGTTCTTGCCCATATGTTCATCAAATGGCTTTTCAGTAATAACATGGGAATTTTCGCAGAAGTTATTAGTATCTGCCGACGTACCTGTCGACGTAACTGCTACAATGCAAAATGATCGCCCATTAAAGTAAAATGAGAGCCTGTGCAAAATGCATTTTTCCAAGTGTTCGGAATAGGGTGGGACCTGTATGGATTGACTATATCTTGTAATGTGTCACAAACAGTCAACTTTATATCTTGGTTTGCTTTATTGTCAGTGAAACATTTGTTTACCTCCTCGGGCTACGGTTCGACATTTATTACTAACCAAACATGTTTGTCCTCTTGTTTGCTTAAGAACTGCTTCTCAGTTTCTCATGACGTTTTTGCATGCTGCATGTCCAACAGTAAGCATCCACAATGAATTCAGCAAATATATAGGTTAATTATACATTGGTCAAAAGACCTTCACAGGCGGAATGTGTTAAAACTGCTCGATAACCGTTTGGTGGGTGCTACTCACAACACATTTTTTTTCCTTTTTTGAGTTTTATGAGAACCAGATTTTTTTAAAGGCAGCAAAAATATCGGTACTTTAGGATATATGCTACATACCAGAAGTAAACCTCAACGTATCACTTTTTATACAAAATCGACGAATGTCATTTCATCCTTTGATCAATATAAAGGAATTTAGATCAGAATATTGCCGACGGATGAGATACCTTTGTCTCCATGGGAGTATTTTGGAGTGACAGTAGCACTGTGTGTCAAGTTTAAAGACTCCCACCTAATATGGCCTGTATGGCATTTACGTTCATACCAACTATGAATCGCTCCTACAGAGGGCCGTTACATGAAGTGGGAACATAGCATGTCTGGTACACGCATATGAATTATTAAGCTTTGTCATTCACCGTGTCGAAGCCCAGTTTTGGTCCTCCTGACATTGCCCGGCCCCCAGATCCAAGATGGTAAGAAAGAAGAGAGTGCAGTAGTTGCTACGCTTAAGTCACCAGCCCGCGTTAAATTATTGCGGCATTTGGTGCACATATTCGCTGGAAATGATCGAATCGTACTGTGGTTTTCAAAATGTTTAGTTAATTTTTTGAAACAAATGAATTTATTTGGCTGAATGGAACCTTTTGATGGCTCGAAGTAGTCGGCAGCCAAAACTGTTTGAGCATAATAACAGCAAAACTAGTATAAGAAGACAGGGGACCTATTGTTAATGATAGGAGCCACGCTGGCTGTTTAATGCGATGCAAACTCTACTGTTAAAATAACTGCATTTATTCATCGAAACTTGGAAACAAAATGTACTGAATTGCAGCTCATCTAATCTAAACAAAAACAAAACACACGAAGTGGCGTTTCTTTATGTTTTTAATTTCGTAACATCGTTGGTTGAAAAAATATCTGACTGCAAAAGCTCTTTACGGGTTTCTTACATGTGAGCACCACCAAAACCAGCAGATGGATTATCGAGAATCTACAGTTAGCATCAAATAAAGTATATAAATTTTAGCTACTGAAATCTCTCATTAGCATTTTCTTCTAAGACTCAGGAATATTCCAGTCGCAGATGAAACGTGAAAGTAGAAGAATGAAGCAGACACGGTACAATGCTATTGTTTGCAACCAGTATATGGCTGAGCTCATTATTTATAACAGCAGCAGAATTAGGCAAAATGAACCTCTATTTTTTTCAGAATGACAAGTTAAAGGAATTATTATCCAGGAAGGAGTCACATGTAATTAAGGCAAATCGAAAAATGGAATGTCACTGAAAGTATCTCTAAAATTTACTAGCTGACATCTTTCAGTAAGAATGATTTCATCTTAAAGCTAAGGATAACCCTTAAAATCAACCATGAGGAAAATTGTGTCCAGGGCACAATGGCACATGTGCGTACGTCGGACGTATCATCCATTATTGATAACCGAGGATCCACTAAACAGCCACGTCATTTATAGGAAGATTGTTTAATTCCGGTTAGTGAGGTGAAATTTTAACGGTTTTATAGTGATGAATTTTCGCAAGTTACCGCCAGGGTGATGGGTTATTCACATTTACATTCGGACCTGATGGGACAACTAGTAGAAGTGAAGAGACCACCTCAAAGAAGCAGTTGCGAAGAAGGAGTCACAATTGCTAGAACCAGAAATTTATTAGCCTAATGCTTCGGATTCTCACTTGAATTTATCATCAACGACAAGGTCAGAAATGTATCGGGCATTTAGCAGGGGTTGCAGTGCTCATCCTAAACGCTAATTAAATAAAACTCTTCTTCCGGCGATTTTCAGGGTGTTCAAGTAACTGCCCACAATGTTATATTTAGTTCTATATGTTTATAAAAACATTTAAAATAAGATATTTATTAAAGGTATTAACCAAAGTAGTGAGTTTTGAATATTCTTTCTAATACAGATGGGCGTTTGCATAATATTTGTATATCACTGAAACCTGAAAACTCATTGAAGAGAAAATGATTGTTTACAGCACCAGTCAACAATTAATACCCCTACTTTCGATTAAATAATTTTCTCCACTAAGGTACCTCATTAAAATCTTTTCATTGTTAAGCCAAGATAAAATTGTGGAAGCTTGAACATATATTGACTTCTCTGAAAAAAGTGAAACGTTTTCTGCTCAAAACAAAGATCTTACCTTTCGCTTTATGGGGTAGCGTTTTTGCTATATTTGTTTGCTTAAATGACCCGTTCAGAGACTGCAAATGCACAAAGAGTGGCCGAATACATACTAAGATTTGGCGAAAAAACGTAACTTCTGCCCATTGCGTTTTTTAATTCCGGATCAGCGGAAAATATATTATGCAAAACGTATCTTATCGCATGCTAAAATTTAAGCTTAGGTTTGTCCAGGCATCCAGCTACACAGTTTCTTTTAGGTATTTTGTTTACGGCCTCTATATTCAGGGTAGCATAACGAAATACTGGTAAGCAAGTTTATTATTGCATTTTGTGCCAAAAACATCAGAAATTTGCAAAAGTAATTTTCAAAGCTTGATGCATTTCTTGTTTCTGGAAATTAATTCGATTCCTCACAGTTAATTTCTTCTAATTTGTATTGAATTAAGTCATATTTTCCGGTAAGAGAAGGGATTTATTTGAAACCTTCCTTGCTTATAGTAATTTTATTTTATAGCAAAATTTATAAAAAGAATTGGTTTTTTCTGTGATATCAAATAGCATAGTAAATGTTTCGGATCTCCAGTAACCACCGATGTTGCCCAAATTCTACCTGTTTTTCTTAAATATATAAGACTGGAAATGCAGTTTGCTTTAGTCAAACGCTTTCTGAGCATTAACTCAACTTGACAAACCAAAATAACACGACCCGATGTACGATAAACTCCTCTCTCAAATTTGGATAAAACATTGTACGTGTCCTTTCAACAGCGACGCCATTTGTTCGCTACATTCTCCTTATGGCCTGCCATCGGACGTTTGAAAATGGATGACCAAATCAGCAAAGATGATGCTGTTCATATCGGACCAGTGCAGTAAGGGCCATAGAGATGCGAAAAAGGCTTTTATAGGAACTCCGCCCCGTTTGATGCCCCCCTATTAACGAGACGGAAAATCTGCCATTGCTGATAAAATCGCCCAGTACACTTTCGACAGATTTCGTTGCAGATGTCTAGGTCAGACAGTGAGTCTTCGGTCAGGGGATGGTTGGCCTACGGAGGGGTTGCATCGTCCTATCCGTCTTGGTGGACGAGTAGGCCTCAGAGAAGACGCTGTCTCGGCACCTATTCAAACTAGAACCGAGGAATTTTTTCTCGTGGTTGCCAGGCCTCTGGCTGCTGTCCAGTGGCTGCGCTCGAGTTCCATCTCCCATGCTGGGGGAGGGGAGATCGCGTGACTGGCTCAGCTGCAAGCGAACTGTGAACTTTTCTGAGCTTCCCAGCATTGGAGTGGGGCATGGCTTACAGTTAGCGGTGGACAAACCCGCTTGCATAACGTACTCGTTGGCTCTGCGGCATATCTTCTTAATTATTAATACTCCGTCGCTAGGTTACGACCTACAGGGATTCCACGCGTGTACCCTCGCAAAATACTGAATGCCTGAGATCAGGTCGGCTGACTGTACGACACTACAACTTGACTTATACAGATACCCTTTCGCTGCCGAGAAACCGTGAACTCATGCTCATATGGTAGAAAAAGATACTTTATACACGGTTGAATACGAGTTTAAATCGCTCTCTTTCTTGCTATGGGTTGTAATACGGCTGACTGAGAGCGGCTAATACGTCAGAGATGGCAATTCAACTTTTCAGTGTCATTCTCCGCCCAGGATCAGATGCCCACCCAGAGGCTGTACAACATGAAGATCAACCGTTCGGGAGTTTTAAAAATGTATTTCTGTTCGTTCTATAGTATTTTTTCCGAAATTACAGCCCCACCCTTGCTGCAGAACTTTAACAAAATCAAATATGAGAGCGCTTCTGAAAGTTTTACAGTTTTCTGGCGTTACCAACACCTCATTCAGCCCCAAAATTCGGTTATGTAATATTAACTGACCGCTTCTGCATATATGGAACTACACAGGACCAAGTAAATGGCATGCGGTATCTACACTTCTGTCAACTTTTGTTGCATTCTCCGAGTAGAAGAGGCATCAGAGGCTTCTAAGAGGTAACACAGGACAGAATCCCAATCTAGTGGGAGTTGCTGCTTGCTGCTCGTGTAGAATCGGCTGGAACAGAGGCGGTTTGCTTATTTTATCATCTGCGCAGCGAATAAACGCCCTGCTACAAATACCGTGTACCCTTGCCTCATCCGCCAGAAGACAGCGAGGATGCGACTTTACCCGCATCACTAAAAACCACCAAAGCCCACAAAGATCATGCACTCTCCAAGTTGGCAATAGGTTAATCCTAAGAGCATATTACGACCGTAGAAGGTGCAATAATGAGTGATATCTGAGGTAAATAAAACAGTGGATGTTTAACGGACGGGTTGACAAGGCCAGCAATTTTCTTGTCAATCGATCATTTGGGCTAGTACCTATGTCGGAAGTACGGTTTAATATATGTACCATATTCGATTCATTCTACTTGTAGTACTACTTGTTTGTAGAATACGCATTTCGTGGTTACTCCACAGTGATCTTGACTGCTGTATCTACGTTGAATAGGCGAACCAAAACGTTTATATCTACTCTTTCGTTCGCAAATGAGCAGGGTAAGGGGGGCAGGAAAGCGGAAGGGTTTCCTTAATTTTCAGTAACTTGGCAAAGAAAAACTATTTTTCCATCCCTGGTAAAATGAAACTAATGTTCTTCTAAACAAATGTATTTCATAATTGGTTAAATTTTCGAAGACTGAAGGCGGTCCAATCTCAAGTATTTGAAAATTTAATTCTCAACTTCAAAGACGCGATTAAAAAAACTTAAACTCTCCGACTTGGCTTGTTATCGGGATTTTGAGTAACAGCGAGGCACAGCCTTTTCCAGATTCTTATCTTTCATACACTCACTTAGATTTAAGTGGTCTCGTCAAGAAGTGGCCACCGTTTTCGCTTCCGATAAGAACAGTGTTGGTCAAAAATTGTCAACTGGAACGACGATGAACTGATAGAGGAAATATTTCTAAAACTCAGTAATAAACCGGCTATGACTAGGAGTATTTTGACTTGCAACTATTTCTGCTCAAAAAAAAACTAAATTTATTTCAGAATGTAATATGAGTAAGGCGTTGACTTCCTTGTCGGAAAATTCGTCTTCGCCTGCATATATAAGGGAATACAGAAAACGTTACTTTTTTTCATTTTGCAGCATTAACCTATTCTTGAGCTAACTTAACAGTTATTTTATGTTTTAAGAAACATCTGTCTATTTAAAACTCAGGGTATCCTAGATAAACTTTACTGAACGCCTGAATGTTAATGAACCGCCATCAGGAAAGGAAACCAGTGAACACCTTTTAACTACCTCACCTCTTCGAAACATCCTGATGTCAAAATCAAATTCGTAGAGTCAATTCAAAAAGCAAGAATAATACATAATACCTACCGTCCCATATGCAATTTAAGTATCTCGTTAAGTCCATCTTACCTTGGCGTCACGTTTAAAATCATTGTTTGCCCACGGCTTTAACAACCGCATCTGAGTCAGCTGCATTTTAAACGCGCCATCTCTATGATGAGACACAAGTATCATAAGTGTTAAGTAAAAGGAGGCGAGAGTTATTCGGATGAAAAGTAATTGAATGCCTGCCAGATTGGGCAAAATGTTGAGGGCGAGAGAAAAGCTTTACAAATTCGCTATTATTAATCATACTGACAGCAGAAGTACCAGCTGAAAGCATTTGCGGTTAGTATTGCGAATAATTACGTATTTGTATGCTATTAATTGTCTGTTGGCAGCTTTAAATGTTGCGTGGTTAGTCCGTAGTACACGATGGGTTTTAACTCAAGTATTTTTATCATCTTTCAGACTGAGCATTAAGTGTTGTGCTGAACGGTTTGGTCCAAGTTTCCGCGTAAATTTCCTTCAAAATCCAATAAGACAGAAAAGTTATTTGTCTTTTTAGTCAGTAAAGTTACACTTAAAGGTTTTCTTGAAGAAAACCTCGCGTGGAACAGTATAAATGTATTTGGCTACATAGATGCAGCAACTCCGACCACGAGAATGCATTGAGTCTTTTCCAAATGCCATCACAATGCTTGGGAACGTTTTGCTGAACTAGATTGAGACGCAACGCACAACGCGACGAGCATGTTCCTTATCCAGGTCGGTGAGTGACACACCATCATAATTGTTATTGCCGATCACAACCGAAAGGTCAATGGACCGGTGGCTCAATGGTAAAGTATTACGCTAAATGACCAACTGACGCTCTTCAGGCATATATAGCAGCTTCTGCCAAGGTATATATGGCATTATTCCTCATTTGCAGCGGAGACGACGGTCTTGCGGTCTTGGTACCATGCGTACGGCATAGTTCTCTCCATGACCCGCAAGCTAGCTGTTAAAATGCAGTGCTAATCCGACAGTTTAACCCTCGACTGCGATAATGTCCACCACATGATCCACAGCAGGGTAGTGCAGGGTTGGCGAGTTTCGCTGGATTATAGTAATAGTATACCTTCACTGCATCTTTCTCATTCTCTGTTCCACTCCCCCCACCTGGGCCCGGTGTGAAGACAACGTGAAGAAGACCGGAGATCGGAGGGGGAGACACACTGCCACACAGACTCCTGCGGAAGGAAGCACACCTCCTGTTCCATCTGTCATAAAAAAACGTGCAGACCTGAGAAAAACAAGCTTGCTGAACTAACATTCTAATCAGAGAAGGAAATTTCCTTTGAACTAAAGACTTTTCTTCAGTTAAATTTTCAAGTGTTTTCCCTTGTCAATTTTGGTATGCATAATGCGCAGCACGAGAATGTCCATTAAGAGGGAAAAGCTGCATTTATTTTAACTGTATTTTTCAAATAATTTAATGAGAATTAATACGGGAAATTCAAGCTAAATCCTTTTACATTACGAAGACTGACACAAAGGCAGGGATTTGCAACAAAATAAAATCGAAGTATGCTCGAATTTGGTGTCGAAATGGCTACCAATTTGTCAATACAGGAAACGGGTTGGCCGTCATTATAAGACCTCAAATGAACAAGACCAGGAACAGACCAAAAACAAGCATGCATAAGACATGCGTTTGGAGAGTAAATTGTAACCGAACTCTCACAAGCATGTTTCCAAATGCTGATAGAAGCGAGAAGACGAGTTCCAGGAAGCAGTCCAGATGGAAAGATTTGATCGGTGGAACAAGGAGTTTATCGGCCTGAAATTTCGAATTCTCACACGAACCGAGCATCAGAGACAGTCGTCAATAAGTGTTATAGAGGCAAAAGATATGCAGTATTTTTATTACATAGTGGCCACGTGGTCACATGCGTACTACTTTAGAATTGAAGCTGAAATACTAATTTCTGTGTTATAATAATATAAGTCTTCAGAATGGGTGTACGCTAACAGAGTTTTACAAAAACTCTGTGTTAGGGCTCCTGGCGCAAGTTGTTTTTGGTTAGAAAAAATGGGAGGAAATGTTTCAGCTTGTACTCTAGATTTTTTAAGAAAACACAGCCCCGTTTATCCGTTTTAATTGATCGGAAGATGTGCCAACTTTAATACCTAATTGCACTTATAGCACAATAAAAAAGGGGCAGTATGGTTAATTGCCTATTCTTTGAAAAAGAAAATTAACTCCGACGCCAAAAAGACCAATTTCACGCTGACTGTAGAAACAAAGCAAATTGGGTGGTTGGGCTTGCAAAAAGACAGCTAGCAACACAACCCGGTAAACACTAAAAACTCTTGTATGGTTCTAATTTGTTGTTTTTGCCGGACTTATACCTCACTAAACCAGGCGAAAACAAGCAAAAGGATACTTCTACTATTAATAATACTACTAAACCTTCTGCTCCACTGATCTGAACCTGCTATATTGGCTTTGGGATTTTCGTTGGTGTTTACGGAGGTGCAACTCTGCCCAATTAACAAACTTTCTGCATCCGGAAACTAGGTCACTTGCGAGAGGAGTTGTATTTTGTTGATGCGAAATAGTATAGAGCAAGTAGGACTGCAGATTGCATTGTGATAAGCCAGCGTAGTTGCAACTTAAGTAATTAAATCTACGCACTTCACCATACAAGCCTTATCAGGTGTCTTAGACAAGGGACACGGTTTAATAAATTCACGTGGCGATTGTTGTGAAAGCAGCTCAGAAAAAACATAACCGACCTTAATGGATTGCTTTTCTCTCAAAGTCTTGTTGGTACGATTAGATCAAGTTGATTTCTGTTATGGAAATCCTCACCTGACACAAATAACTTGATCTCTCATCTTTGAAATGCACCAGATTTCAGAGCAAAAGTTTAACTCGCAATAGGGAAATAAAGCATCTAGTAGTTTCTCATACTTTACACAAGTGTTTCTAGGACTCCCGGTTAAGAGATGTGTGGCTCTTCGAGTATTTATACCAGCCCTATTGGCTCAATAAAGGCAGACTTGATTAAACATTGGTTTTATGATGTTGTCGATAGACTGATTCCACCTCCTCAGTGCGTGATTGCGCGTCGTAAGTAATAATGGGCATATGGTTGTGAGCATCAGATAGCTCACCTGTTGGGACTGATGTACAGGAGATGGATGAAGGGGTGAGGTAAATCTGAGGAATTCGTCCCTAAGGCACTGTGGTGCATTCCTTCCTATGAAACGCCGACCGCCTTTTCGGCTATCATAACGAACCAAAAGTTGTGGCCTGGAAGGTGGCAAAGTGAGGGTCTAATGCACTCCTTTCGTACGATCCAGAAGGAGGCTGTAATTTTAACCCCTGAATTCAGCCTCTAACACCCTTCCAGTCATTTTGTTCCGAACTGCCTCCTCTTTTCTGTGAAAACGTATTCCAGGTGGTGTGTGTTGCACGCGTAGAGGGGCTTTAATTTTGTCAGCCATTGCACCCGACTCAGTGTTTCTACCAGTCCCTGGAGAGTGCGATCGACGAAAGGGCGACAAATGCTGCGCAAGTCTGCTTTAATTATAAACTAATTCATGCGTAATTCGTGGCATGGTGCACGCCATGTCTTGGGGTTCACGCTGAACATCGTCATTAAAGACGCCCGAACTGACGTGTGAGCAGGTGCTGCTAATAGCAGTCTACGAAACTTGGTACTAAAGTAAGGTTCAAAAAAGGCTCTAAACAGCTGTCATTTCTGAGTTAATTTAGCATTTTGTTTTACTTTGGAAACGAAATGCCACCTGCATCTCTTTCGACAATGTTTTCCTGGGTGTTTACTTAAATCGACTCAAAGGACAAAAAACTCCTTTAGATCATAAGTAATAAGGTGTGGTCGTAAAGTATTGTATCCATGGTGCATGAAATCAAGTGCATTTTGTCTTTGGTCAAAATAATATGTTAACGTGAAGTACTGCGATGCATGATTCCGAAGGCGGTATAAAGCTACTAACGGTAGCGTGATTCACCAAACGTTTGCAACCGATCAGAAACCGGCTCAAGATTTTCGACCAAACTTCACCATTGATAACGAATGCAGCTGAAATTAGGTTTGCTAGAAGTGGAAATCTTAATAATAGAGCTAATACAGAATTGGGAGAAATTCGTGTTACGTTGTGGAAGTGTATAATGTTGCCCCGTTTAAAAAATGAGTAAGTTAAGCGTATAAGCACATCACCAGTTAAAGGAACGCTGTTAAATAACTTTTGGTCTAAATATCTACACCAAAATGTTTGGCGTATAGTGTGGTAACTGTCAAAATGTTTGATGGTTGGTTATATGCTTCAGGACGGTTCTAATACAATTAAATATGATTAACTTGACTTCACACTGTTTGGACTGCGATCGAGTACAGAGAAGAGTGGTTCACTGGCGTTCGTGAACACGGCCGTGAAATAAAAAAAAACGTTTTCATCAGATCAAAGGTCAAGGGCGGCAATGAAGTTGGAAAAATAACAACAATTAGCAGTTAAATGTTGCTATTTTTGTATATGAAGAACATTATTTCTTATTGAATGTTATTGCTTTCCAGCAAGAAGGGATTGCTTTAAGGTTTATGGTGTCTTCAATTTTCTTGTTCAACTGCTCAAATCTGGAAGCCCTGCACGTTGAGACAAACTAAGAAAATTTCAAATTTATCAAGAATTCCTTTATATAAAATAGCATTTCTATTAAATGCTTAAAGCTAAATCAATCTCGTTTCTAAATTACAGATAAATCGAAACCCATAATATAAGAAATGTTAGGTCCATCAATCGAGCCTAAGATTAATATGCACTTTACCCATTAAAAACTTTCGCTTTTGATTCATATCATCAAAGGCTACGCTAATGAATATCAATGTCTTTACTCTTTCTTAAAAACCGAGTCCTGGAAAAAAAGAAAACATTTTGCTCGCTAATGCACTACCTGCTTCAGACAACAAAATTGCTTTCTCTTCTTATGCTGGAGTCGGTTTAATTTTGTTAGAGTTCGTTCTGCGTTATTGAATTTACCACAAAGTGTTCATATAAGCACTAATATATTGCACAAATTGCTAATACTCTGACCGTTTCGTTGGAAAAGGGCGGAGAAGTAGACACTGGCTCAAAAATTATGCCCAGATAAAGCAAATTGACTGCTTGATGGAGGTTTTCCTCGGCTACTTGTTGAACGCGTGCATAAACCTCAATAATGTCTTAATATAAAAAATTAACTAGTAACTTCAATACACATTTTGGCACAAAAACATGCAAAGATGTGCCAACTAAAACTTCCCAGGAAGAAAAATTAAGCTGGCTTACGCGGATCTTTCCTTACCTGATACACGCAGTTGAAAAATCAAGATTCACCTTGACGATAATTGGTGTGTTAACAGTTGTCTGTATTAAAGAGGAACATGTAAGAGCACTAAAATGTATTCTGAGGCAGCAAGTAACATAGGAAATTACCGGAAAACATAGACTTGATCGTCAGAACAAAAACGTTGTTCAATTGGCGTTTGGGATCTACGCTTGAACCTACTATCCGATGTGGCATTAGGTAGGGAGTAGTTGTGCGCAAGGCGCTGCAGTATTAATAAAACACAGTCGCTTATACTACCGTGCACCTATAAAAATCAACTGATCTAACGTTAATACACATGAAGTTGCCCTTGCTGCAACGAGTGCTGTAGGGCTGGCTGGCTTTCAGGTTATTATTTGTTGTAGTTTCCTTACTCAGGTTGGTTGTTGGCTTCACAATTACTGGCTTATTTGACGCACCGATAAATGGTGACGAAAACGGTATTCGCCTGCGAACTCCCCGCGCGGCTATGAACTCAGCACCGGATATGTGGGCTTGGATGAGGGTCCTTACAATTGACGTTAGCAGCTAGCGACTCACGCGCTTTTCACCTGTCGCGAGAATTCTAGTCTTGCCGAACGTGAATGTGTGACAGCGCCCCATCGAATGAGCCGCAAATTGAGAGCTGACGTTATTTTTCCGTACTACTGCTGCTGTTGTCTATTCCACCGAAAATCGTAATTTCTTTTCTTTGTATCTTAGAAACATATACTGTACAACTATGCCGAGGTGCCAGACTAGCTTGCCTTTGGCTAACTACTCGCCATACTTTAGCCGTATGGCTTATTTTACTGAACGTGAACTGCTCTAGCTATCGGGCATAGCATGGGTTGGATGCTCAGGTCATTTTAAATTCCATTATTATTTCTTGCACAAGTCCTGTCGTGTCGTCATATCAGTGGTCCGGGATCGGTGACAGCGTCCTTCGTGTTTACTACAGAGGTGACCACGACGGGATCTGAACCCGCAACTTGCTAATCTATCCAACGCTTAAAATGCCATGGAATAACTACCTGGTTCTTGATCATCAAATTTTGCTAGTTACAAACTATTGCATTGCACCATTTTAGACAGTAAATGTAGGTACTTCCGTTTGGAGGATGTAAGGGGACGTAGAGCCATTAGAATAGTTCAACTTTGTTTTTCGGCAGCCAGCGATATTTTTTTAAAACTATGAGCACTGCGACTTATGTGGCTAAATAGAATCCTTTCTAATTCTTACTGCCGTTACAATAAAACGATTAAAGTTTAATCATCCGCATTTCTTTAAGCAGTACTGAGGCGATTTTATGTAATCAAACCTTTACATGGTAAGTGACTTGATCCTAAATAAGTAGTTGCCATTTACTTTTTTTCTTGATACTGCATGACGCGATTATGCAGGTTTCGGTTCTTCAGTTCTTTAAAAATCGTTTTGTTCCATAAGCTCAACGTAGGAATATTGAGTTACTGCTTTCGTTCAGCGTTCAGGGAAAACGTAAAAGTATAGATCTGAAGCTGAACTTTTCAAGTGCCAGTTTTGAAAGTTGAATAAATAAATTAGCGGAAAACAAACAACTTCCGTGGGTTAGCCAACCAGTACTCATTTGTTTAAAGAGCAGTACTATCAGTGGGGTAATTTGAACTGACAATTGTTTCACGTTTCACGCTATCTCAGTTCTTACATTTAAAAATTATCGAATGTTGCAATGAAACCAGCGACTTCAATCAGCACTAAAGGATAGGATAATAGCCAGTTTGGGCTGGCGACGATAAACCATTTATTGGAGCATAGGACAAACTCACACAGAAATATTCGATATCTGGGTCGGACTGAGGAAATATCAATGTGTTCTTCCCACCACGGAGCTATTTATGTAAAGTAACTGCACAAATATGATGTCCGTTGCGAAGACATTTTCCTCTTAAAATAAGTTATTATACGCAGATGTTTTGTATCGTAAAATGTTTAGAATAAAATTTCACGAGAAACCTCTATCTATTTTGAAGGGGCAATTTTAGATAAAGTGAACGTAAGTAAATGCTACACAGTGTAAAGGTTTATCGACGTTTCGATATTATTTTTAACCTTTTGTAAAGATGCTGCCTAGCTGTTTGTAATTGTTTGCTCTGAAAAGAAAACATCCTTTTCCGTGGGATATAAACTGTGAAAAATTCATCCTAACGGTACGCAAGAAAATAACTCTTAATATCTTTATTCTAATCTGCTTTTCTATTCGCGGAAAAATAAGTAGGCTTTATTCTGATTGGTTACTTATTCAACGTTGTGCTATAAAACACCTACTTCTGATAACCGGACAGCCTTCGACGAAAATCACAGAGGTAATCAACTCTTCTTATATGTATTTATAATTTTAACCGGTAAATTCGCTTAACTATCAGGATATATTGAAAGATAAAATATTCAATAATATACTAGTTGGTGCCTTTAGTGGTTAGCTAAACAAATGTAATTTTGTCACGTTAAAGTTCAGTTAAAGACTTTATATATATCTGCACATGCACACATATATTTATAAATGAAAAGTTGAAACTTTCTGCAATAATTGAGTATAACTCGTGATATTTCAAGCTAGTTCCTGACTCGTCAGATGTGACCGTGTTTGGAACATAGAAGTAACATCATCAGGCAGAATTTTGTAGGATGACTGGGCATCGTGCCGCAATTTGTTGAAAGTATGATGGTATTTGGAATTTTACTGATAATCCACCGTGTCAGAGTGATGGTCGAATTCAATGTTATAGTAACAGCTGCCAGTCACGACCGGAAGATGCAGGATTTCACCGATTCATCATATACCTTTGACGTGGTGAGTCATAAATGAAACTGTCGACCCCTACTGTACTTTTGCCACTTTCGTAACACTATTCAAACTTCCATCAAATTGAGCTCTGTTGTTTAGTGCAAACTCTGTGCGATAACTTCAACTATTGCTATTCATTTCTTCAGATGACAAGTCAGTGTAACCGGCTTGAAAATTAACGAATACAAAAATGTTTTCTGAGGATCCGTTTCCTTTCATTTCATCATCATCATCATCAGCATCATCATCATCAACAACAACAACAACAACAATAACAATAACAACAAATAATACAAGAGTGCACACTGTCCAAGGCAAGAAACCGGAAATTGATCAAAAAATTGGAAATGCGATCCCTCCAACTTTCCCAACGTGGATGCTCGAATCTTTAGATTAATAGGAAAATAACTGGTCCCAGAGATCGCATTCACATTTCTAACGGAAAAATCCGACGTAAATACGTTGTAGACTGGAACTCTTAACACTGGCGAAATTTCAAAATTTAATCTTACAACTAAAGGTGTGTGAGGACCGTTTTTTTATTTTCGATTTAAGAAAAACGGGTGTGCGGGTATTCAGGTTTTTTACTAACCAGAATGTTTATTTAAACAATGTTTCATTTTTGAAAGCAGAAATAATCTCCGAGTTTTGGCCTTAACCAAAACAAAATGGTATTTCCTGCCATTTGCAACAAGAATAACGCATATTAAATTTAAGCTACAAAATATATCATCAAAGTTGACGAAAACGTCACTAGTAGCTGGTGTTACTTAAAGCATTTAGTCTGATGGCGCATTAAATGAAAGAATTTTCACTGCGAATTATTGGCCATATTTATGTTTTGGTAAGCAAATAAAATAAATGCCAAAGGAAACTACTGATTTTTTAGGCCGCTTCAATGTACACACTGAAGTTTTCCGGTCACATGTCTAGTAATCGTACTTTTCACATTTTATGCAATCTAAATAGGTATATTAATAAATGAAGGATGTTAGTAAGCTCACCCACAGTCTTTGTTGTAGGAATTAACTGTCAGCTCCATAAATAGTAAGCATAGCTGCAAATTACACGAGATTGTCAGCGGAAAAGACTAATAAGGCAGAAGAAACTGATAGTGATTATTCTCTTTTAGATGTTTATTACGACGGCATTCTGTCCGAGAGTAAAACAGGTTCCTTAATTTTATATTTTTAAACAGATTAAAAACTAGGATCTATAACGATAAAAACATGCGTTTGAATTTTCGATGCTAAATAGCAATAAAAATAGGGTTTCATCTAACCATAAGTTCAAGTAGTTACCCATGGGTTGTTATCTAAGGCCTGTAGCAATGTAAGAACAAATGCCATTGGTGTTTAGCCGGAGGATCATGCAGACATTTTACGACTAAGCACCAAAAAGTAGGTAGGTAAAAAAGTTTTTTTCCCTGAATGCAGTAACAAGAAGCACAAAGTCCTTATCAGTTAGCTTGCCTTTTAGTTCGTGGGTTTTCTGTAAAAAATTATAGAATCTCGCAAAATACAATATGTTCCTTTCTGTGCAATAAAAATACAGCGTAAGAATTTCAAACAGAATTAATACTACTATTCAAACTGTCTAAAATACCGTACACATTGATTTAGTGATGATATTTAAGATACATGAAAGAAAATATTCGTGCTCTTAGTTTTCAACTTTTTCAAATCAAGTGCAACCCAAATATTGCAAATTGGCTAGGACTTGTCTTGTGCTGCAAATAAAATTACCTTTGGTTTAGAAATTGGACCGCAAAATTAAGTATTTTATGATCAAAATTCTGATGTTTGTATGCCAAAAATTATTTTGAAAATGAATTTTATTGGGTAGTATGAATATTAATAGATAGTAAGGAAACTAAATAGCTTTACTTGTGTGTAATTTTAGATAGCGGAACCGAACAACGAAAGTACGTGCAGTTAGGAAGTGTTAATACTTCACTCTTCTAATAAGTACTATATGTCTCATAGAACCGTGAATTAGACGGTTTTCGCTTGATCACGGCTTTAAAGCAAAAACACGAGGAAATTTTCTTATTTTGACTGCATTTTAATCATGAAGTTAGTTAAGGAGTACATATTGGTAATTACGAGAACATTTCTTTTGTCCTCCTCGTCATGGTCTGCTGGTGCTGTGTGTCAATGCTAATTAATGTTAAAATCAGCAAGTGGGGTAGTGAGACCTCTATCATAAACTGATTTATTCATTTGAGCACATTTTCAGTGATTTGCATGTAGGATTACTATTTGCTGTGTAAGACAAGATCAAGCTCGGAGGTGAGAAGAAATCGGGAGTACTATAAAAGCAGAACACATGCCAAACCGCCATTTTTCAGTCCTTAGATGACTTAACGCCTTTGTGTTTTTGTTCTGTTATCCTTGGTACAGAGTAGCAATGAATCGCGACTACTTCACTCTGATCGTGCTGGTAAGCGCTTCCGTGGGCCTTCTAAGGGGTACAGAAGGAGGCACAATTCCTACACCTGATTGGTCGGCCGGCCTGAGCAGCATCCAAGGTCAAGCGGAACTATGCAGCTCCAGTCGTCGGCTCCAGATTATAAAAGAAATTCAATTTCTCTCAAGATACTTGGATATCTGCTTGGATAACGCTCTTTTTGATGGAAAGACAAGAAAGCGTTCTCCCGAACCCCTCTGGGTCGTGGAATGATCGACTACAATACAACGAGCCCCTTGTATGTTTTTGGTTCTGTTTGTAAGAAAGTCTAATTTGAATATTCCAAACTCTGCTTGGATTACTGCAAATATAATAATCTAATATCTTGTTTCATTCGTTTACTTTGAGAAATTATATGTGCAAACGAAGTATATCAAAAGTCTAAATGGATTATAGTACACTTACGTGAATGTGTTGTCTTCTCGGCTTGAATTATTATTAGTGAGACCAACGTAACAAATGAGGAACCGAATGACAAACTCTGGCAAAGTTAAAAACAATTAGTTATTTGGTTTGCTGCTACGCTTACTATTTCATCCAAGGGCAGGAAGCGGAACGCTAAGAGCGAAAATCACCTAATGTGTGAAAGTCCAGAATGAGACTCACTCCAGCGCTAATACCAGTCACTTACATTAGGTAATCTTAGTTGACTTGAATGGAGAGCTTTTTATGGATATGGATAAAAATCTTAATAATTCATCTTTTGCCGTCAGGCTTCACGTCATTGAGCAAACCAGCTTTCATTAGCAACCTGGTTTCACACATAAGAGAACATTCTGAAATTTAAGATAGTGACCAGGGTTTCTTGGTCAACGAGAGAAAAATGTTCATGGAGAAGGCAGGTGTACCACAAGATGGCATCCCCAGCCACAATTTACTGCATTTAGTCCCCGAAAGGTAATGCTATCTGAAACTGCCCCGATGGATTTTTGAGGTTTGTTAGGGTATCCTTAAGTGACTTACTTAAAGCCTTGGAAAATTTCAATTTGTAGTGAGCTTGGACAGATCCCATAGAGGCTAATGCCACACATCGGTTTTTAGATATTCACACATTAGCTCATACCTAAAACCAGAAAATGCTACTAAGCATTCGTTAACTTTAAAACTAGAAATGTACTTATTTGCAGTGGACTTACATATTGAGCGGGCTGACGATGACTTTTGAATGCAGAAATAAGGTAAGTAAACCGATGCCTAACACAAAAACGGTTAAGTATATAGAAAAAGAAAAATATCGCTGATTCATAGGCAGAAAATAAATCTTTCGGGACTTATCCAGCAAATCTGTCAAGAATGCATCCTGTTCTTCTACTTGTGTGGGTGCTGTGGTAGGCAGCTCGCTTTGCGTAAAGCCAGTGCCAAGGTTTAAAAAGGGTTGTTAAAGGAATGATAAAGGTGACTGGTTTCAATTAATTTTTAATTTATAAAGAAGCAGTGTTCGATGGGAGTAAGGTGGAAGCAGATAATCGCCGCAATGCCGCACGGTCGAGTAGGCAACTTTCTATGCATTGAACTGGTTGCTAACCCAATGGACGCCACCCTACCACCAACACATCTGCTAGTGTATCAGCTTAAATATGTTCAACGAAAAAAAGTACATAACTTCTACTCTTTGACGGACTCCTGCAGGATCTGAACAATCAGACTATCGTACCAATACATATGCATGAGGTAAAAGTCAATTCCTTGAGTAGACTTTTATCAATTTGTCTTGTCCAGTGCTCTCGTTAATCCGATGGCCTAAATAATCCTATGCTGACACTCGTTGCAATGGAATTTTGAGAAAGAAAACTTTATTATTGAGGGTTAGGGTGAAGCTTTACTTTCGGAGGTGGTTTTTCTGCCTTATATTTCAAATAAGGAGATTAGCTCCCAGTATCAGAGACTAAGGCTCTGTTGCATATTTGGCGTTCATAGGCTCCTCCGATGCGTGATCCATCCAACCTAACGCCTCGGTCTTAGATTGTGCTTCTTAACACAGATGATATATGCACCCCTTCTGCTGATAATATTCTTCTTTTCTGAAAAAACATTGATTTCGACCTCATCTATCTTCGTTCCTCTTATTGAGGTCCGATGTGATATAGATTAATTACGTGGGTGCTCTGATCAAAGGTTTCGTAGCAGTGCCTTCCGAGAGCACTGGCAAGGCAACAAACTATGTCCTGCTTCTCAGTCAGCACGACCTTCCTATGAATTCTTTTATATTATCCTGTTTAGGTTTTTCTTCATAACCAATTCTACAGACGTCATCGTTTGACCGTAATAGCAAAATATGAAGAACTGAAATAATCACAGTTTTACAAGCTCATTATTAAAAAATGGTAAATAAGCATCAACGCATCGCCCAGGGAAGCTAACTAACTCCATATTCTCCAAATGTCTATCTGAAACACATAGTCCAGATGCCCATCCTAGCCTGAAAGCAGAACTAGCTTCTTATTTTGAATTGTTATGGAAATATATGGTGCTGAAGTAATTAATTTGGCGTTTTCATACAAATAACTTATTGAGGATCGGTGTCCTTGGTTCTCCACACACAAGCATGCCACTTTCCGAATGGATAGGTGTGAAACGTAACGTAATGTTGAAGCACACGTTTTTAAAATTCAAAGACTCCGGTCACGTATATTATGGATGACTTCAGCAAAGAGTCGAAAACTAGATGAGACCCATCCGTGCCATTATATTCGTACTACGATAATTGGCCCATATACCTGAAATGTTCGACGTAATCTGGCCATGATGTAAAGTAGTTGGCAGGCTCTGATGTATCACGCTTGGGAAACCACTGTCATATAACTCGAAGAAAGTTTCGATTTCATTGCGTATGCATTGCCTATTTCCCTCGCCTTACTGTATCCTTTACATAATGTAAGAAGTAACAGCTACGAAAAAAGACTTTCTGATTGTGTATCATCGATCCTATGCAGAAATATAACCCATTCACGATAAGCCAGCGAAAGTTGAAAAACAGTTTCTGGGTGGTAGTGATTGGCGAATACGCTCAGAACCATGGGGTATCCAAAACCTAGTTCTGATGGGCGAAGGTGGTCTGCCGGTATACTATGTTTTTACGCCGTTGTATAGCGGTGTTAAAATGCAGGCATGAACATGTGGGGTTAAACTTGATTGGGAGTAGCTTGGGGACTCTAATGCATGTCGCTCAGAGCACAAGTTTGGGCTGGCTTACCCTATAGCCAGAGCCTCTATTTTCAAGAGTATCCATTGGCACAGGAAATTTGTAGATCATTCTAATTTTTTGGTTGCATTCGACCCCATGACCGCTGCAACTATGAGTCATAATCGATAATGCAAGCTACAGCCTCTTTAAAGCCGTTGGTACTTCCGTTTTTGGTGAACGTTCTTCCATATATCTTGTGATAAATTTATCAGAAAAACCATTTCCACGCAGTGTTTCGTATCAAAGCGAGTTCGTTTTCCAGCGTAGCCAGTGCTCATTCTCGTATCTCAGTTGGTTTGACAGAAGATAAAGCATCCTTTCTGGCTTCTTGGCTTCTATTGGCAAGGAGCGAAGGTCAGTTAGGTCGCAGAGCTGGCAGATGGGCCTACTTTGGCCTGCAGATACGGCACAAGGCGTGAATTCTGTGAGACAGCTGTGCGTTCCATCTAGTCGCAAACGTGCACTGGTCATATGATTTCACTTCCTTTCTTTGTTTATTTGCTGTTGAAAAATGCTATATTTATTGAACGAGAGAATGAAACAAATACTGCACACTGACGGACTCTCACAACGAGTCACATAAGAGACAGCACCTTACGAACTCTGATTTAAGCTACAAAGAGGCCTTCGTGAACGTACTACGGCTGTCAAGGCCAAAATATGTCACCCAAGTCGCCGTCCGGTCGGCAGATTTCGTCAAAAATTCACGTTTCGACGCAAGTCGTCCACAACCGCAGCTTATAGATCCAATAATCTATAACATTACCATCCCGAAATTGCATGGATCAAAAACATTCATTGCTGCGATGGAGGCAACAAATAGCAGCACCTTATATTTATATTCAAGGGTAGAAGTCGTGGTGCTCCAAATCTTTTGCATGGAAGTATTTTTGGCACCCTACCCGCTGTACACATAAAGTCACTTTTTATAAATAATTCGTAATTCGCGGTCAAAGTTTTGCTGAAAGGAGGAAAGAAACTTTGACGACGCAAACTCTTTTCTTTCTTCTCTCTTCTATTGAGAGATTTTTGGGGCAAAGCCAAACAGCTCGAATTAGTTTTGTACCGATGCATGTGGACGATGATCGATTGGCTACCGCCGATAGCCTCTCTTCCGATTTCACCTATGGCCTACCAACAGTAGCAATTGTTAGACACGCTAATCAATCCAAAAAAATTTTTCTTTGTAATGTGCTTTGAGCTGAAATCATGTTTGGATAAGTACCATGCAGTATCTGATCCGAAGAGTAAACATAAAATATTATGATTATCAAACGCATTTATTACAAACAATATAAGACGTTGTCGTCTGGTAGAAAGTCTAAACATCAAACATGGGTTAGCTTTGCTAGTAGCAAGAGTAGAAAAGTAAGTAAACAATTGGTACACAAAGAAGTATGAGAGTTATTCATGGTCGCCAACGGTAAAAAAAAAGCAATTCTTCAACAAAGGTCTTCGCTGGTTGCAAAGACTGAACTACAATTATAAAACGTCAACGAGTAATAAAAAGTAATTTTTAAATGAACATATGATCGACACTGTCAATTTTTGCCTTCAAAAATATGCCGCTTCCAGTGGGGTAAAACGCATAGTTTAGGTGGCCGATGGAAGTCGTCGGCTGAAAATATAAGAATAGCAGTTAGAATACACCTCGATATTTGTGATAAAAAATAATGTCATCATATTTCGTTTTGAATAAGACAACCATCGTTTTGTCTATTCTATCCATTCAGAAATTATAAAAACAACGCAGAGTAAACTAGTATGTTGTAGTTCCGCTAGATGCATACGCGGCAAGGGAGACTTATGTGTCACATGCATCGCAAAGTTCCGCAGAAAGCTTTTTACCACATTCAGTATGCCGTTGTGCTAGAGCCATTGCTAATGGAGTTTGGACATAGTTACGCCAAAGTAAGGGAGGGCGTCTATGCATCCTAAAAACCTAATGTAGCATACAGTTACTCTTTCATGTATTCATCATGGGGATAAGGGCACGTATTCAGACTACAGGCTGGGCGTTCAACAACAGAAACTCGGTACTGATATGACGAACCAACGCAAATTTGCCCAGCCTAGGGCTCTTTCCCTTTGACCGCATTTGGGCCCTCATATCCTTTGCTCTGTAGTACATTGTCCCACAGGCATCAACGTTTATGGTTGAAGTAGTCTGGGGATATTCCGTTCCTGAGTCCCAAATCGGATTTATTATTTCCGGCCTATGCATCCTTTGGTGGCGTATGCTTAGTGATTTCTTTGCATCATTACCTTCATGCATTAATATAAAGTTTTCAGGCTTGAGAGCTTTGCTGTGACTTTACTTGCTTGCTGCGTCAAACGATTGCAGCAAACACTTCGCTCTCTATTGAACCCGGTGGAAGAGGGCATTTTTCGCAGAGCTGTCCGCCGACCTTTTATATGACAACTGAAAAAAGGAAAATTTTGATATACAAATTCGAAAAATGAAGGTGGACAGTGTGGCATTAGGGGACGGTGTGAGGAATTATTGATAGATTACAGGAGCGCCAGTGACAATATCGTGGAGTGGATAGCGAATTCATTTGTTCTAATGCTTAAGTAGTCTCATACGCGACGATTGCAAATAGCTCAGGAGGCTATTGTAGTCGAACAAAATAGTAGAATCATCAGCCTTTATATATTATACCACCTTGACACGAAAGGTGTTGTCTGGTATCCAAGCAGAGCAGCCTTCGATAATTTGTAAATCAGAGAGTTTCATGTTGTCTTGCCCGAACTCGTTTGTTTCGTAGGTAGTTGTTTTATTGCTTAAATATTTCAAAAAAACAGTTTTTATGCTGTCTAATAGGTATAATAGAATACTCTGGGACTCAATTTTAAGTTCAACTGCTCATGCTGCATGCACTGGCTGAAAAAATTAACGTAAAATAGGATGGGATTAACGTTTACTCTCAAAAACATGTGGTTTAGGATTTTTTCTGTTGGCATTCAGAAGCGTAAGTCATTGTCAGATGGGATGGTTGGCATGTCCTCAAGCTGGCAGGAATCCGTTCGCTCCGCAGGCCAATGCAAACCGTCCAACAATGGTGACAGCCTAAGAAACGAATTAAAGGTAAAAGAGCAGTTTAACAATGCATTTATTCTGATCAAAAGAGGCATATAAAGGAGCTGGCACCTGAAAAGTGCCAAGCCACGGGTGAAAGTTGCGATTATGGTTCATTTAATCAACAAATTCTCAGCGATTTGAAAAATCAGTAAATGATAAAAAATCCCATTAAGAGATTCTGATCTACCTTAAAAACGTCTTTAATTACGGGTAAAAACTTAAATTCAGAAGAAAATTTGGTCGTTAGAAGATGGCGTTTACTGTCATGTTTGAGCCTACCACCAGAGACAGTCGCAGATGGTGATGGATTCAAGCAAAAATCCGAAGCGTGATGCCAATAAACGCCTTGTTCCAGCGATCGCATCTCCTTTTTCTGAACTGCTTCCTGGAACTCAGCTATTCGCTTCTTTTAAAAATCCTTTTACTCAATGCACGATCTCAATTTATATCATCTTATTTTCTCTATTTTTCCGGGAAGATGAAACCATGCGCGATTTTTTTTCCGTCATCGTATTGAAGAATCATCACACTTTCTGTTGGAGCTACTGTTAATTGCTAAACTATGTGTACGATCTTCAACCAAGTTATTGCAAGTTGTGAAGATTTATTTGGGAAATGATAAAAATCGTGCGATCAACGGATCCTATGGAAAGTAAATGGAAGGAAGTGATACTGGAAAGGATAGAAAATTGACGAAAGTTGAGGTACGTAGTGGTATCGAAATAAGAAGGCAACTGTGTGGTCGAGTTGTTCAATACTTTTGAATTAGGTCCTAAATATCCATAATAATTTGTCAGATTAACATAAAGGCTGTTGAACACAACCAACATGTCAGTTTGGTGGCCAACATAAAGTTCGATACATCCAGTCACGTTGACACATGGGGCATTTTGCCGTTCATACGCCAAAGTTCAATAAATGTCCTTGAAAAAATCTGCAAATCCCTAAGAAAAGACTTTAGAAGTGTTTGGTTGAACTCTGTTTAAAAGATTTGTATCCCCCTTGTACTTATCATATTCCTTTTCCTAGACTTTTCAATATCTCAATGGAGTCACCGGTCACTAAGAAACCTACTCATTATTAGTTGTTGCCATAGCCGCAGGATTCTTCCAGGGATCCCCAGCATTATCTGAAAAGAAGGCTTGCCAAGTCATTGTTGGGCTTTGTATGGATCGCAAGCATTGTTCACCGATGGTTGGGTCTTGCCCCTGCACTGTATTCTGAAGATCATCTTGGTTAGAAGTCAGTTTTCTATCAGGAACCTTCCCAATTTGCGTAGGGCTAAAAATTGGGTTTCCATGAGACCCTATTCCTAAATGTCTGAAAGGTATTTAAAAAAATAAGTTCCAGACAAAAAAAGCTGTTTTCCGTTAGTAAAACACATCTTCCAAATATAGACTGGCCGGGGTCGTCAACTCCAGTTCGTTCAGTCATTCATGCACATGTAAGGAAGAAAATCAAAAAGAATCACCTGAATGTAAAATTAAAATTTAAAGATTTTCCTTTCATTTTCTTCTTTTAACAAACATTGAAATCGCGCACGAAAGGGCTTATCGACCTTGTAGCCTACATTGTTTATTCACAGGGGCTTACATCGTAATCCTACCATGCTACTTAAACGTCTGTGGTACTCAGGCCTTCAGTACTAATCTCCTCGGTCAGCTGCGATAGGTTCACCACCGTTTCATTTTGGCATTTTGCTAAACTAAAATGCTTAATAGATGCACGGAGAAATTAATTTTAAAAAATATTTGTGTTTATTTCGGTATAAAGGGAAATTTTTGCATTAACTGAAGATATTTACTACAAAACCTTCATATATACTGCTTGCTAACAATAACAGGTAATATAATCCAAGTTTATTATTGGAATTTATGTTTTTTTACCTAAAACCAGATTGAAGGAGACAAGACGAAAGAAACCCAGGGAACGTTTTGCATGCACTCTAAGCATTTAACTACTTTTTTGTGACCTCGAAGATGGCTATGGCTTTCCTTACTATTTAATCCAGAATACCATGCGCCAAAAAAACAGACGATGGTCACGGGAACAGCAACTAGTGGTGTAAAGAGCTATTCCCTACATTAAGGGAGTCTCTGAGGCGGTTTCCTAACTTTTATAACTAACCAGAGTAGGCATAGCCCACCAAAACAAAGCAGCGTTTAAGACACGCTGCTACTAGATGAAACCTCAGCGGTTGTCTACAAAATAAGTAGCAACGAGGGAGACTGCAATTACGTTGGAGAAACCGGGTGGAAAGTACAGACCCACCTTGAGGAACACAAATCAGCAGCTCGGAGACTAGACCCAAGCTACCAGCTTGCAACGCACGTGAGAGAAACTGGCCATACTTTTGATCATCAGGGTGCCGCCATCGTAGGCCGGGGCAACTCAAAGATGGAACTGCTAAAGCTTGAGGCATGTTATTCAGAAGCCAACTCAATTAACAGCTATCTTGACCTTCATGGAGCTAAAAGTCTCGCGTAAATACGTACGCGAAGCTCAGGACAATTTGGCGACTCAGAACGCAAGAAAGTCGTACATAAACAGCCCGATATCGAGCCCACCCAATGAAGAACAACAGCCGCCAGACCGAACAACACAGACAGAAAGCTCAAAGCTCCCCCTCCCTCACCATCGCGAGAATGACTCATAAGGCACGCAGCTAGACTGTCTGCCATCGGTCCAACAAAGGGCTGAGGCAGCGAACAACAATAAATCGATCAGCCTGAGGCCGACACACAGGCAATAGCACGCCACTTCCGGTTTCGTTCGGTTATCTACAGTTGCTTTGACAATGGTAAGCCACACAAGCTCTCCAAAACGTCAGCATACGAATAAAATATTTTTCGGTGAGCCCGCCTTATTTTCTCAGAACAGTTAAATCAGTAAGCGAATCAATATCTGCGCAGTGTCCGAATTGACAAAATGTGAGAATTTTTCGAGGGCCAAACAGTTTCTCCGCGATTTTCAGGTCGGCTCAATCTCGATAACGAACACCGCAGATTATCGAATAACCGGCATTTTACGACGACTTCTATCGAACAGGCGTTGTTACAATGAACAAATCAATTGTAACTAAAGCCAATGAATATTCAACAAGACTTTGGATTTTTTGCATAATATATCTAAAGAATTTTTATCTGTCTTTCATGATTATGTATTTTAAATCTCACAATGGAGAACGGAGATCATACAGGGGTTACATGAGGCGCCATAGTGACAGCATAGGTACTAGCTAAAAGCCTGAACCTGTTTTACTGATAAGTTGCCGCTGCATGACACAGCTATGAGATGTCCGGCAACTCTTGGGTCCACCAGCGTTCCCTGTGTGCTTTCTAGTATGTTCAACATTTTATAAATTGCTGATTGGTTATTTCCGCAAAAGGTAATGGCTAACTTGGAGTACCACAGCATATTAAAAAGAAAGCAATTAATTTCTGCGGAAATTAGTAATCAACGACGGATATTAATTTTACTATTTGAAAAACAGTTTTGAGAACGCTTTGAAAAATGTCATGGCTTGATTTGTGAAGCTGGCCAACATACACTGTTTACCTTCGGATGTGCGCAGCAGACCGGGCAACTGAGAATAAACAATCAAAGTCATTTGTTACCTTACCCGGCTTCACTAAAACTGAATTTTGAAGATAAAACCATGGATGCTATGACTGTCCTTTCAAACATGGCTAAGCTTTTTAGGCAAGATTCAGGGCTTAGTCCCGCCTTCTGGTACTATTAAATTGTCAGCCCAAACAAATCGTAGTGCAAGAGCATTCCTTGTCGCCTCATTTTAAGTTTTTATAAAAACCTATGATTAAGTCGCTCGTGGTAGGTTTTAAAATGTATAAACCAATGAGTGGAATGGATTATATTATGATGCAGCGTCTTTTTAAAAAGCAGCTAACACACTTACCTGAGAGTCGTATATTCCATGTAAGGTTTCTCAGCACTGGAAAAAGATTCTAAAGGTCCGCTCATTAAATCAAAATGGGAAATTTGTTGTCCATCATGTGGAGTTATTGGATCGGCAGTACGATCGGCGCTCGAAAGGGTCAGTCGGGTGATCCTCTTGTTAAGGTCGGCAGTCTCAATGCCTAAAATTGCACGATTAAAATACTGCGTTATTCGATATTCATCATATTTCCAATCACATTTTAGCAGAAAAGCTTAACTTGTTCTCCAAGATCAAATTTGTATGCAAAATAATTACGCAGAAAAGTGCAAATCGAACTCTGAAGCATGACTGTGAAAAATACCTAACACCTACGCCTGACTGAATTAGACGTGTGAATTCTCTCAACCCTTTTCCTCCACACTGCTTATTGTTTGTTTAAACTCTTGCTACTCTACCAGCACCAGTATTATTTTACAGGCCTAACGATTAATAATCGAAAACATACGTTCACCGACGTCCACTTCTTGAACAGTTAGCTATAATTACACTTCCCGTTGGCATAAAATCCCAGATCGGCTTCGATGGAATAATCCACACTCACACCATAAAATTTATAGTTAAAAGTCCACCTCCGTTCTTGATTCGGTTTGTTCGACCAGACGTATGCGCATCCATTTCATACAGAATGCAGTTAGAAAGATCGAGCATGTTAACCTAAAATGAAAACAGTGACAACATGCACCAATTTTTGTTTCACATTTAAATCCCACACCTGTCGGGGTGGCTACATGCACCTTTTTGCAGTGAACGCGGAGCGCCATTGTCAGGATGATCACTTAAAAACCGCGCCGCGCATTCCCAGGGTCTTCAAACAGAAGAGAGTATAGCACTCGTGCAGATGCCAGTGATTGTCTCTCCGCAAAGTGTCAAGTCAGAATGGCGTTACCAAAAAAGACAATGGATACCGAAAAGGCCAATTCTGGCTTATTAGCCGTCGTCAGTCAGCCATACTCAAACGCACACTGTGCACAACCGAGGGTGCGGTTTAGTATGGCTGGCTGACGACGGCTATAAGCCAGAAATGGCCTTTTCAGTCTCCCTTGTCTTTGTCCGTAATGTCATTCTGCCTATAATACTAGTCGCTGTGTGGCTAATGGCAGTGCTCGAGGGCAAGCCCCAAGGCAGAACGGGACGAGAGAGTTCCGTATCCGGTCGGTTAGCTTTAATCCATCAATGTTAATAATCCCGATCGAAACCGGCAAGATAACGAGCCCGTGGTTCCATGGTTAAAGCTTTAGACTTCTGATCAACAGGCCGCGGGTTCGAACCTTGGGTGATGCACCAGCTGTACCACCTGCTGGCTGACAACAGCTAATAAGCCAGAAATAATAATTTAACTCTGTCTTGTCCTTGTCTGTTATGTCATTCTGCCTACAATATTAGACGCTTGAGAGCATATTCCCAGGCCGACTGGGATGAATGAGTCCTGTTATCGATCGGTGTGCTTCCTTTCATATTTATTTTAGCCTTCCATTTCTTAAACGTCCTAATTATTCGAAAGTACTGAGTCGGCGGCAGATATCAGCTCTTCAAAATCATATAATAAACCTAATGGAATAGCTAGTCAACATGTCAGTTGGAAAACGCATCGCATGTATTCCGTTAAATTTACGCGATAAGAAGCTGGTCTTTTAATACCTTTGCAGAACTGAGGGTGTGATTTTTATTGTAGTGAACGTTTTCTAACAGTGACTGACCAAGAGTTATTGATTGCCCTGCAGTTGACACACTGATCATTTTGCATGAAGGTGCTTGAGATAAGTGGTTTAACCTTTTAAAACCTTAGAGTTACTTACTACCGTAGGGCTGTAGTGCATTTCAAAAATCTGAATCTGACCTAGATTTTGGCGTGTGGTCGTTTTTTCCGGAAAGCTGTGTCATGACCCCATTATATCACCACTCTGAGTATTTTTAATCTATGCTTTCGAGCATTTCGGAGTTTAGTTTATATGTGCGCACTGAGGAAATTTGCCTAGCAAATAAGCACGTCGCGCCTAACGATCTCTTAACTAGCGCATTCAGAAATACACGTTTCGAATCAAGTTGTCATCAGTGAGGACAAACCTGAATCGTTTAAATCCTAATCGCATATTTTAAACTACTTCCAGTTTAATTAAGAAGGGTGTGTTTTAAATGGAAGTTTACAATTAAAAACTGGCAACTTTCTGGAGGAGGGATATAACCATTATAACATATCTGTTTCTGTGATTAACGAACTATAATTTTACTGTGTGTAGTCATGATGTCGTATTCGCATGCTTCATCACGTTAGCCATTAGTGAGACTTGATTGGTTTTCTCAAAATCAGTGAATAACAGCCTAGTGTTCATTTTGTCAAAAACACGAACCAAAACTTGCATACGGAAAGCATGAACTCGAACGATGAGGGGTTAGTCGTGAAAATAACAAAATACTTAAGCGTCTTCATAACCTCTTTCCGTACGTTAGAACATAATATTAGATATAAAAAATGGTAGGTTCTGATAATTTATCCAATTAACTTCCGATACAATAAATATGACAAAGTGAAAAACCTTGGCTTCGCCTTTCAAAGCCTGTTTTTTTGCGTTAGTGACTGGTACTCATCAGCTGACGACATAATATAAAGTTTTTTATCTTGAAGGTACTGCAGTGTTTTTGCTGTCCATGTCAAACAGACTTTTGATTGTGCTTTTGCGATTTAAACGTAGTACTATTATACGAAATTAAAGTCAATGTTCACCAGAGACAGCCAGGTCAGTTAAATTTACACATTTCAATTTCAAGTGACACTTAAATATCGCATGGCACTTGGTTTAGTGCACGAGGAACACATATTTGCAAAAGGCGATTACCCACGATGATAAAAGTGACTGGCATAGCACTTTCTGGCTTAATAGTTCGGCAGCCAGTTCCAAGAGACACTTGAGATTCGAATCCGAGCTTTTTTTCTTAAGTGTTCGTAATTCACACATTCTGACCATGAGGAATCTGGCAGAGACGGCGTCTTGCAGCCGTTCATCAGATTATTGTGATTTGATGCATACTTACAAATATTTTTACTCTGCTCAAAGTTACCGATAGGCCATAAGCAGCTGTAGAACGAGAGATCTCATTTTACACGATTTGTCCAAGATATTGTTTTCAAAGCCGTCTCTTTGGTTATAAAAAAAATCAGGGTAAAAGTCATGCAAAGTTCCAACAATCCAGAAGATACTCCTTTTTATTCGTGAAAAGCTGCTAACCAAAATTTTGTCCTTCCTGGGTTTGGGTTTTGAGCTTACTTTCTAGATGCTCCGATTCACCAGTTTTTTTAGTGTAAAGATTCGAGTTGAAAACGAATTTTCGTACGAAATATAACATTTCACAAGTATTTGAAACAGGTCTCATGCTTTTTACAGAGTTGCTTTTTTTCGCCAGCATTTGTTTTTCATAGTTAATGTCCCCAGCTTTGAATGTCTTTAAAAAAAGCCAGTTTTTAATACTTTAATGGTAGGATATGCACATATTGATAGATGGCGGTTACGAGTCCAATTTTCATCAAAATTCTGGGCGGTGGCCATTTGCTCTCCTCTGAAATACGACAATATTGGCAACAAGGACATCTCCAGGTTTCGTAAACCATTATGGCACCAGGGTTCAGTGCGTCTCCGGGGAAATTTGTTCAGGATATGCTGCAGTAACCTGCCGAGGTCATGAAGGCCGTTAACTCTGAGAAATACTGTCCGACAACGATTACTGGGATTCCATTTTCCGGCTTATTACCTTAATCTGTCATACCTCATTTTCATGACCAACCGAGTGGTAGTTAGAGTTTCTGCGCGACCGAACACAAGAGGCTGCATTGGAACTCAATGCGCAAATAGACGAACATATTCCGTGCTGTAGCCTGATATGTGTACACTTTTTTTACGCATCACAGCAGATACCGTAAGCCCCACGCATCTTCCGCAAGAGGTCTTTGGGCTCCTTCTCCCTTCTCTCCTTCTGTAAATAACATAGATCTTGGAAGTATAAAGAGGAAAGACGGCAGTTCTAATTGCCTTTCCAGACCATTCTTGTGCCTTTTGCAGGCATTTCGATTACCCAAATCTTATATGCCTTTCTAAAGTTGGATGGATTTCTCATTGGTGCAGAAAGAACCCGAGGTCTGTAGTCCATCAAACTCCCTTGGTGCAAATTCGTTTGTGTGCTCTCTCTCTCGATCTCAACTAACTAATCGTCTGCGGTCCATCTAGACTATAAATCCACAGCTGTTGCTCCTAGTAACAAATTAAGATCTGAAATCTTGTCGAACGTCACCGCACGCTTAGCCTTGAACACCAAGCGACTTTATATAACGTTCGAACTATGAATATAATTTGTTGAATATATTTATTTCCGATTATGATAAGCAAGCTAACATCAGATAAGTCTGTTAATTCAGTACTCGACAGATGTCGATTGTCCTTGGATTTCTTTATGCTTTCGAGGTTTCGGGAGGCCTAAAACCCCAAGCTCATGTTTTGTTTTATATTTGACCGGGGAAAAGTCTGCAATTCGTGAATGTTTTCCGCCAGAAAAATTTTCATTTTTACATCTAGGTAGAAGCAACAGGATTCTACCAAAGTAAATGCGCATAAAACCAGCAATGAAGTCATCCCAGGACTTTCAGGCCACTATTAGATATGGCTTACATAACAGATGCACACTAAAGACTTCGTAAATTTGAAGAGCAAAAAGAACAACACAAAATTGTGAAAGGACAGTATACACCTTACAGTACCCGCCGTTATGCCCCGCATCATGAGCCTAGGGTTTCAGCTTCCTTGGTGCTGTACCTAAGCTACAGTTACCGCTTCGGGTTCGCCTTTTTATTGACAGCTAAAAAAAGGTTTAGATAGGTTATTATTTCTGTTAAATTACGCTATCCTAATTTGCATTATGGATTTTCAAAAAATCCAAAAATGAAATTTGCGAGTATATTTCTTGTTTGCTTAGCATGAAGATCCCTCTGACATCCAAGTTTTGGTGGTTTCAGACCTTATTTCTTCAAGCGGCTGAGCTTGCAGTCTACCTGCAACACCAGAACTCAGTGGTAAATTCACCTATCACCTACAAGGATCTATATTGTAAAATGTGAAACCTCATCTGCGATATACACCCCGTACTCAAGTAAAAGCGAGTCTAGTTATGGCTTATATGGTAACCACTTCCAATAATAAATGCATTGTTGTGTAAAAAGTATTTCGATGCCTCCTCACTTTTGTCTCTCACCTCGGCATATCAAACAGATAATGCATTGATGGGCAGAAAGCAACTATTTTACAGTGATCACAACCAGGTAAGTAGGAAATCAACCAGTTTGGGTACCGCGTAATAATTACCTGACTGCTTGTCTAGAAAGTGTCCTGATATATTTCTGACATTCACGAGCGTATTGTTGACGTGCAATAAATTTATCTGTGGCTGTTGGGCCTGATTTTTGCCAGAAGAATTGAAGGATTCGGGTGACGGAAGCAGGCCATCATTTCCTGGACTCCTGACAGCACTTCGACCGAGGATAGGATATGGTCGTATTGAAGGTACATATTTGGGAGTTAACTCAATTGTATGTAGACCCAGGTCATAAGTTCTGTTGTTAGCCGGTATTTCCCCTTTTGGCGGCAAAAGCAAGGGCCGAAGAAGTTGTCCTAAGGAAAATAAATTCGGGCAGTTTAAACGGCAGCGATAACAAAAGAGCAAAATAGGTTTCCTAAAAAAACGTATCAAGCTTAGGTTGATTGGTGTAAAATATACCTCGCTTAGAATGCAACTTTACGTTACTCGGACTAAATGGAAGAGTAAATTTTCGAGAGTTGACAGTAACTAGCTAAACGCGCATGGGACTAGTGTCTTTATGCTCTGGTTACAGGATGGAAAATGCCCTGTACTTTTTACCTCTAGCCCTCCACTAGAACTCTCAAGGCGTTCGTATAGCAGTCAGTAATTTTTAACGCATAGAAATATGAAAAGCAAAAATATGCGCTTACCCAGCGATTCCTAGATCACTTCTTGTCAGTATCTGGAAAAAACGGATGTTGGAATGGCTTTAAATTCCAATCCGAAATAACTACGCGTTCCCCCTTGTCCGAGTTGACTGCGTGACGTTATGCAAAAACGTAGCCAGTAATCTAGCCTCTAACTCCAATAAGAGGTGAAAAGCGCATTTTTCGACGTGTAACCGGATAGCTAGAGCGCTTCTTACCTGTAACTGGTTATTACCAATTACAGCAAACAAGACATTTGCCTCAGTCTCCACTGAAAGATTGTTTGACCCAAATTCCTATTGACGCGAGTTTAGTTCTAAGATCCTTGATTTTGGCAGGTAGGTAAAAATGATCAGCCCCTCTCTCGATTTTCTTCGCCCGCATTCCTTTTATGCAAAGTAGCTCGAGATAATGGTGGCATAGAATCTAATTTTGCTCCATTTCTACGGGTTGAAATGGCATATATCGTGGTTTGTAAACGGTATCTGTTAACAAAGTGTCTTTAAATAAAGGAAGCAAATAACTTTAAATATATTCTAAGCTGCTTATTTCAACTGCCTAATTCACCGTTGTTATCTGATTGCATATCAATTACCTTAACTGGAAGACGATCGGCAGGTGTTTTTTTATCAGATTCGTGTTATGGACATCTATGTCAATTGGAAGAATTCATGCGTGGAAGCTTGTGTTGATAAATTTCTATATTATTCTTCGAATTCACTGGTTTAGTAGCTAAAAACGCCTTAGATCTTTCAGAAATTGTTTAATGTGCAGATTATAAAAAAATAATGCAAGCAACATTTGAAACATAGTTTTTATCCTTGCCGTGCAAAAATGTAAGCATATTCTATTTGTTTAAGAAAATTTTCCGGTAAAAGGAAGTTTCTAGTAGCCCTTTTAAGCATTACACGCACAGAAGCTATTTCGCTTAGAAAAACATTATATGGGCCATCATTTTTTATATGCTAATTTCTAGTCCTTTTTTCCCGAGGAGTTTGGAACCCATAAACCACAGCCTTGGATAGCTTGACTAGCAGAAAATCTATCCAAATCATACGAAGTAAGGTGTTTTCAATAAAAACCATAGACTGTGCTCTCGTTTTTTCTGCAAAAAGTCAATTTCAGGACTTTTCATCTGCTAGTTGACACTTAAGCCGACTAAAAACAATCGAATTCATGTCCAGGGAACGGGTTCGGAGACAAGATAGGGATTTCGGCAAGATCTCGCCGTTTTAATGTCGAAGAGAATATCGTTCCTCCGAGCTCTCGACTGGTTATTCATAAAATAACCATACATTCTGCGGTTTTGAAACCTGAAAAACGTCTCCAACCGTAAAGATTAAGCAGTAAGAATTTCTAAGGAGATGGAAAGTCTGAAGGAAAAGGGTCATGAGATGACTCAAATAAAATTCATTTCCGGTTATATAATTGATATTTACTCTTATAATCGGGGTTTAGATTGGGTCACCGTAATTGTTTTGCCCAACTAAATGAACTTACAAAAATCCTACTCGAAAGTCAACATTAATTGAAAAGAAAAAAGACACGCTAACAATTTAAAATAGGCATATACAGCAGGATTTATTGGTACCAACACATTTCGTGACGGCGTATCAACTGCAACCCATCTTTGCATAACACAGATAACGGATGGAAGTAGACAGCAGTTTGAATTTACAGAAAATCAATACATAAATGCAAGGGTCAGAGGTTAACGCGAAGAATAATCATGGCAACGCATTAGCTTACAACTTCAGAGGAAAGAAAATGTGGGGAGTAGTTAACGCAACTCACAGCTATGAGAAATCTAGGGGTGAAAATTACCATGGTAATTGAAGATGAGCCACGTGGTCTAGTTGCTTGCTAAGGTCGGATTTCTCCTTACATATACATGCCACTTCCAAGTAGCGCAAAGCCCGAGTTGGTCGTGCCCGAACAACTACTCGGGAAGCTGTTTTGAGGTCAACAGAGTGACCGCTGTCCAATGGATGTTTAGTAATCGAAGATCGTGGTACTTTATTTTCTTGTTTAAACAACCAACTAGGCAATTGTTCAGCGGCCCTGGCTGTCAATTGCCTTTGCGTTCGTCCAATGTACTTGCATGTGAATTCATAAACACAATTTGGGGTGGCGTGCAACGGCAAGGCATCTTTTGTCTGGTTGATTGGCAGGCTTCTAGTAGGACTGATAATGATGAGCTCAGCAGCATTGTATGTTCTTTCTATGGTACACCGTAACTTTCACCTGATTTTATTAGAAATATTGTCACCCTTAAAGGGTAATTATATAAAAACGGGATTTTTCGAAACTGAATGTTCCGGCACATTTGGCAGTAAAAGGTTACTGTATTTTGAATGAAACGTGCAGGATACCCACAGTTAAGTAAGACTGATTTTGTGCGGGCAATTTCTGTATCTAGTGTTTCACTAGAGCAAATATTTTTCGCTCTTTGAAAAAGAGTTCGTTTCCATTGTACTGACGCGAAGCTTTTACAGTGCAAGTATTGCCCTTTCCAAATATTTTTTTGGAAGACAGAGCACTTTATTGAACCATCATCCTCTCTGAAGATGAGGACATCTAGGATGGGTAGCGTGTTGCACTGTTCAATTTCCATTGTGATTTTTAGGATGCAATTTATTCATGGTAGTAAAAAGGTCTTCGGCGTCTTTCGTGTTATCGACAATCGTGAATATACCACGAATCTTCTGCATAATGTTGTCATCTATAATTTGGAAGATACCTTTACTTCTTGATAACACATGACCTTAGCAAGCAACTAGACAGCGTGGCCAAAATACAATTGCCCTGGTAATGTTCACCCCTAGATGTCTCATGGCTGTGAGGCACGTTAACTCCCCCCACATTTTCTTTCCCCTGAAGTTTTAAGCTAATACGTTGACATGATTATTCTTTGCGTCGACCTCTGACCCTTGCTGGTATGTATTGATTTTCTGTAAATTCAAATTGCTGTCTACTTCCATTCGTTATCTGTTTTATGCAAAGACGGGTTGCAGTTGATACGCCGGCACAAAATGTGTTGGGACCAATAAATCCTGCTTTATAGGCCTGTCTTAAATCCATACCCGGGATAAAGAACAGTAACACTCACGGCGATGTCTTGTTAGCATTTTCAGGTGATTGAGAACATGAAACAGGGATCCCACGTTGGCCTCCGACGTCTTAATGACCAAGGACTGCTGTTTAAAGTAATGCATCGTGAATAGAATAAATTAATCAGATTGTTAATCAGTATAGTAATAAACTATCCATTACATAAAATCAACCACGGGGCCTGCTGCCATTCTGTCATACCAATCCTTACGGTACATGAAGAGGGTCAGTCAACTTTGAAAATATATAATTGTCTTTCAGAGCAGCTCATCAAAATTTTCACCAGCGCCTTAGCTGCAGATCAATCTTTTGTTTAGTTAAAGATAATTCAGAGGCCGGGAGCATATTTTAAGCAATCAGTACAAACTTACCATGTTGTTTTTACTATTTTGACCGCATGGTTGGCAATCAGGCCATGGTGAAGCGGATTATTTTGCTATTATAGCAAAGGTTATTTGTATTGACAGTTAGTTGAGGCATTCCTTGTGTGTTGTTCAACATATTGGACGGAAAAAATAAGCACCAAATCCAAATGACACAAAGCCCAACTAACAAAGTAAACGATTCATGTCTTCAAAATTAAATAATTACGGAAATTCTTCGTGTAAAGTTTTAGTGAATTTGAATTCAAATGTCTATATTGGTCACCGCCCTGACTGTGTGCATCATTACCAGTTACAACATACATATTTTTGCAATATATCACCAATTGCAAGACAGGAATGAATTTTTCGTCGTGGGTACCTTTTCGTCTTAGGCCACTGACTACTTTAAACCTTACAACGAATTAGTCAAAAGAATAAACCAATAACAAATAAAATAATTTTAAAAAATGTCCGGGTTCTCGATTAGCCTTATTTTTTACTCATGTTAACGCATGGCACTTGAAGTATCACATCCATTCACAAAATACGTTATCCAAATTATATAATTCACTTTAAAACCCAAGTTGACTAATAGGGAGCCCAAAGACGATCAATGCTGATCATCAAATCATAGATCATCGTAGTGCCAGGACGCGTGTTTACAAGGAATATAGTTGTCTTTCCCACAGTAAGCGTGGCCGGTTTCACTGGTCTTGCGACAATATGCTTTGTAATAAACCGGTCAGGGTACCCGTTCTCTTGAAGTAGGTTCTGGATCTTCCCAAGCTCCTCCTGCTCAATACTATCTGCCGAGCAAATTTGTCTAGGCCATTGTACCAAGCTACGGACTAAAGTACGCTTCTGTAGGAGAGGTGCGAAACTGCCAAAACTTTTCTATTGTCCTGACCAGGTTTTCCTTCGATAAACGCTCCTTCGGATGCTATCGTCAGGTCTTCTGCATATATTGACGTCTAAGAAAGGGAGTGAACCTGTTATTTCCATCTCCAACATGAATTTGATCGATGGATATTCTTGGTTTACAGTATTTATAATTGCTTTTACATTTGTTTCTTCTGTGGCATTTGCAAAGATTTCGTCAACGTATCGGCCGTAGTCTTAGCTTGTTGATCTGGCCACTTAGCTGACATTTCTACGCTTGCCCATAAAGACGTCGGCTAAGGGAGGTCAAAGTAGTGAGCTTATAGCAACGCCGTCTATTTGTCGGAATAGCTGGTTGTCAAAAACGAACTGCACATTTAATGTGCATCTTAGTAATAATTATTTCAGTGCATTTGTCGGTATTCCTGTTCATTGCTCACTAGTCAATAGGAATTCACAGAGGTACTCGACTGTCTCAGTGACACGGACGTTTGCAAAAAGTGATGAAACGTCCAAATATAGCATACTCATGCCAGATAAGTTAAGGTCTTTGACGTCTTCAATAAATTCGAAGGTATCTCGGTAGCTACGTGGCGCTAGCTGACGTTGAAGTGGCTTTAATTTCTCTGCTTATCATTTGATAACATCAAACGATAAGGAGAGTTTTGCATGTCCAAATCGGACAAAGTGGCAAGCCTTCCTTGTGGATCTTCGGTAGATCAGTCAATATGTGTGCCTAATGGTCTGAAGCGTTCGAGGTCACGGTCACTTAGAAAGCCATCTTCATGGAGTTTTCTTAAGCATACAGTCAATTGTGCCTCTACTTCATCGGTGCAAGACTTTTCTTTATGTACTTCCCTGAATTTCTTTTGGTCAGATAGTATGGCGTGCATCTTCATTACATAGTCTGACCTGACCTCCCTGTGCATTTACTAATTTACTTGCTCCTGTGAAGCAGGTTATATTGGTTGCACGAGTCGACGCCTACCCAAAATAATAAGAGAAAACCTCCCAGCATGGTTGAGAAAAGGTAAATTCATGAGCATAAAAAGCGCCATCCTTGCACATATTGATGACACCGGGCATAGCCTAGACCCCAGCGAAGCTTTCCATGTAATTTATAAGGTCCCACCAATCTACCCCAAGCCACTGGGTCAACGTCTACTAGCAGCAGCAGCAGAAGCGATTGTCATAAGATTGAAGAAGCCAGTCTTGTGCGCACAAAAGTACCCCGTGCAAGCTCTGCGCTTAGCTTGGCCAACGGTCACTTAACTAAATGCATATCCCCGCGCCATCTCTGTCCTCCCCTGCCCTTAAAACGGCTCTACCAAACACTCACTGCTGCCTATCACACCGTTTCTTATCACCCTTCCTCTATGCACACCTATCACATAACACACACGCACACAAACGGACAAACATGACTGATTTCCTGTTTTAAATTACAACTACGTTTTAACATTTCCCTATAACTCTACTGACCTGAAGAGAAGTTATCGAAAGCAGCGCATATGCTTTCCATCTCGTCTTTTGAATCTTTTAATGGGAATTTTTGCAACCTTTGGATTAATTGACATCAGATATGAGCTAAATTAATCACATTTTGAACTCATTGGATTGACAGCATCTCTCCTCCATGAACGACGCAGCAAGTCTTTGTGACTTCATGTCAGACGTTTCAAATAATATCCTGGAATTTGTTCCAACCAAAATTGTCAAGCCCTACGCTTCGGAATCTACCGTTGCTCACTTTATTTGGCCCCAACTAAAAAAATTGAGGAAGCAGTTAAACGATCAATATACTAGTTCGTTATCTGTACATCAAAGGATCGCAGAGATTTTTCAATAAGCCTCTAAGATTCGTCTTGTACGTACGAGACAGAGGGAATCTGGTGCACTCAGTGAGCCACACTCTGCAAAATCTGTTGCTCAACTGTTCCACCGTCGATACTCCTCTAAACGAGGTTATAAAATTCCTCCATTACTAAATGAAGAGAAGAAATTCGTTCTCGAAGACTCTGAAAAGGCAAAATTGTTTAGTGCGTTCTCTGCAAATCATCCTACGATGGAATATGAACCGGTTCCGACGTTTCACTCATCCTTATCCAATGCTTATCAGCACCATTGATTTCTCCTTAGAAATAATTCGTAAGCAAATAATGCTTCTAAAAAACTCGCAGTCTTCGGGGACTGACGGTATTCCAAACTGAGTTATTAAGAGAGTGCTGAGCTTACCCCGGTTGCTTAGCCATATATCCGCAGTTTATCTTTTAAACGGAATCTTTTCTGATTCATAGAAGACACATATTATTCTTCCTGTCTTAAAGTCGGGATCTCGTTCGGATGTAAATAATTATCGAAGCGTTCACAAAACACCGGCTCTAGCAAAACTTCTTGAAAAAAATATTTTTTTAAAAATTCCAGACTTTTTGCCTATTCCTTTATCCAGTCTGGTTATCAATATACCTCGTTTCCCTACGTGTACTTTTGTTGGCAATCCCCGAATTTGTAATCTCTTGTTCGGAAAATTATAACTAGAATTCACCAGGGTTGATTTAAAATGTTGAACACTCTCTTCGGAGACGGGCTTTAGGTCGTTATTTTGGTTCCAGAGATTCTCAAATTGGGTTTTAACTCTAACTGGTCAAGCTTCCGACGAAGCAAGCAAAATTTTGGATCTGGGTATAATGCTTCGAGCGGCGTTTTATCGAGTGGTACACCTTTGTCTACCTCTTATATAACACGGTCGAACTATCGTGTGTGTGTGCGTGTGGTGGGGTGTAGGGGTACTCGTTAGGGGTAGCACCACACAGATAGCATTTGGTCGCTCCATTTGTCTCGTACAGGTGGTGAATGCTCCTGTGGCCGCCTCTAACTGGTACCCAACTCTCACCTGTGGCTCCTCGAAGTTGGGTTCTTCCCAGCGGCCACACCCCGGGCAACCGTCACGACCGGCGGGCTAAACCAGGTGAGGGTCTCCGGTGTTGTGTGTGCCTCCACACCCGGTATGTCTGACTCCCGAACTTCCCACCTCCCCCCTCTCAAAAATGCCTACGGTGGGGTGACAGCAACCCCGTAGGCGGCCCAGGCTATCTCGGGTCGTTCTCCCACTAAAAACAAAATCCGTGACCCATAGTGGAGTTCGGCAGCCGTCTGGGATGTCCGAGCAGCCCTATTTAGGGATAGCACTGCTTGCCTCCTCGCGGAGGAAGGGGCTAGAAAATGTGCCCTAAAAAAATGCTGGGTCTCACGTCTTCTGCAGCCGGCCGCGGCTCGCAGATCGCAAACTACGCGGTCGTAAAACTCAAACAAACATCAATAGCCCCCGTCCCCATCCCCCTCGCCATACTCTCCAGGCTGCTCGGGTGAGTTCACTCACACTAGCAGCCTGGAATGTTCGTTCCCTTTTAGACAATCCTAGGAGCAACCGGCCGGAACGGAGGACGGCGCTAGTCGCTCGGGAACTGGCGCGCTACAAGGTGGACATTGCTGCTCTCAGCGAGACCCGATTCTCTGAGCAGGGTCAGCTGGAGCAGGTGGGGGCCGGCTACACTTTCTTCTGGATCGGCCGGCCAAAGGCAGAGCGACGCGACGCTGGTGTTGCCTTTGCTATCCGTAACGACATCGGTGGACGTCTGCCCTGTCTGCCGCAGGGTATCAATGATCGCCTGATGAGCCTCCGCCTGCCTCTTCGGGGAGACCAGTTCGCCATCATCATCAGCGCCTACGCTCCCCCAATGACGAGCTCTGATGCGGCGAAGGACAAATTCTACGAGGACCTGCACGCCTTGCTGGCGACTGTGCCGAAAGAGGACAAGTTAATTGTCCTTGGTGACTTCAATGCCCGCGTCGGGACGGACCACGCTGCCTGGCAGGGAGTGCTGGGTCCCCACGGTCTCGGTAGCTGCAACGATAACGGCCTCCTTCTTCTGCGCACGTGTGCGGAACACCGTCTCCTGCTGTCCAACACCTTATTCCACTGTCCGACGCGGGAGAAGGCCCCGTGGATGCACCCTCGGTCGCGGCGCTGGCATCTGCTGGACTATTTTCTCGTCCGGAGGCGAGATCGACAGAACGTGCTGGTAACCAAGGCGATCCGCGATGCCGATGGTTGGACAGATCACCGCCTCGTCATCTCCCCAGATGAGGCTCCGACTGCAACCCCGACGAAGGCCCCCAAGGTAAGAGGCCGCCATGTTAGTTAAATACTCTTTTATTAAATTTGCCTGCTCACTGTTTTGATTTCAGCAACCAAATAACCGAGAAACTGGAGGACCTGCATGCTCCAGATGATAACGCTACCGTGGAGACACGATGGTGTCAACTGCGAAATGTCATCCAGTCCACCGCCCTCGATTTACTCGGACGCGCACACCGTCGACACCAAGACTGGTTTGACGACAATGACGCCGACATCAGCAACTTACTCGCGGAGAAGAATGGACTACACAAAGCCTACATGGACCTTTCGGACTGACGCCACCAAAGCAGCCTTTTCAGATGCCGGCGCCTTGTACAACAACGGCTGCGGGAGATGCAGGATGCCTGGATGATCCGAAAGGCTGAGGAAATCCAGGGGGTATGCGGACCGCAATGAAATGAAAAAAACTTTTTCAAAGCCATCAAGGCCATCTACGGCCCGTGTATCAAGGGGTCCGCACCGCTGCTCAGCTCTGACGGCACAACACTGCTGACAGAGAAATCGCAAATTCTGAAGCGCTGGGCCGAGCACTTAAGAAATGTCCTTAATTGCTCATCAGCCATCTCCGTTGCTGCCATTGACCGGCTCCCTCAAGTGGACACGAAACAATGACCTGGATCTGCCGCCTTCCCTACCGGAAACCATCCGGGCCGTGCAGCAGATTTCCAGCGGTAAAAGCACCGGGATCCGACGCAATCCCACCGGAAGTCTACAAGCACGGTGGGCCCCGGCTGATGGCAGAACTCACAACACTCTTCCAGGCGATGTGGCGCCAAGGACAAAGTTCTCAGGATTTCAAAGACGCGACCATCGTCCATCTCTACAAACGGAAGGGGAACCGGCAACTCTGTGATAATCACAGAGGCATCTCGTTGCTCATCATCGCCGGGAAGATCTTCGCCCGTATCCTTCTCAATCGTCTTAACGGTCATCTAGAGTAGGGCCTGCTCCCGGAAAGCCAATGTGGCTTCCGCCGATACCGCGGGACAACCGATATGATCTTTTCCGCCCGCCAGCTACAAGAGAAGTGTCAGGAGATGCGAACTCACCTATACACTACCTTCGTGGATCTAACGAAAGCCTTTGACACGGTGAATCGTGACGGACTGTGGAAAGTCATGCAGAAATTTGGTTGTCCTGAGCGGTTCACGCACATGGTGCGTCAGCTTCATGACGGGATGACGGCGCGCGTCACTGACAACGGGACGGTATCCGAAGCATTCGCAGTGACCAACGGAGTGAAGCAGGGCTGCGTACTGGCACCCACCCTCTTCAGTTTCATGTTCTCGGCTATGCTGATGGACGCCTACCGTGATGAGCAGCCTGGTATCCGCATCGCCTACAGAACTGACGGGCACCTTCTCAATAGTCGGCGTATGCAGGCTCCAACGCGCGTGTCTACGACTACAGTCCATGACTTGCTCTTCGCGGACGACTGCGCCTTTAACACCGTGACGGAGGAGGACATGCAAAGGAGCATGGACCTCTTCGCTGAAGGCTGCGCCGATTTTGGATTAACAATCAGTACAGCCAAAACGGTTGTCATGCACCAGCCGCCACCCAGCGCGGAATACAATGCTCCTCGAATCAATGTCAGCGAGTGCTCAACACCAAAAACGTGGAAACCTTCGCTTATCTAGGAAGCACGATGTCGCGCAACACGAGAATCGATGACGAGGTTGCCCAACGGATCTCAAAGCTAGTCAGGCCTTCGGCCGGCTGCAGGCCTCCGTGTGGAATCGCCACGGTATTCACCTGAACACCAAACTGAAGATGTACAAGGCCGTCGTCTTGACGACACTCCTTTACGGAGCAAAACCTGGACCGTCTACTCGAACCAAGCCAGGAAGCTGAATCACTTTCATCTCAGCTGCCTCCGCAGAATACTGAAGCTGAGATGGCAAGACAGGATCCCGGACACGGAAGTCCTGGAGCGGACCGGAATCCTCAGCATCCATGCCATGCTGAGGCAAGTGCAACTGCGATGGAGCGGCCACCTGGTAAGAATGGACGACGAGCGACTACCCAAACGACTTTTCTACGGTGATGTCGCTACGGGTTCTGGCCGGCACGGAGGTCAAAAACGACGCTACAAGGACACTTTGAAGAAATCGCTGAAGCAACTGCAAATCAACTCGGCGACCTGGGAGGACCTCGCCCTGGATAGACCGGCATGGAGAAGATCAGTAAAGACGGGTTCAGCAATCTATGAGGCCAACCGGATCGCCGCCAGCAAGGCCAAAAGAGCGGCACGAAAGTCACCAGCGCCCCGGACAAACACCGCCAATGCCCAGGCCCTGCCAACATGCCCGCGCTGTCAACGCATCTTCCGCGCGCGAATCGGCCTGGTTGGACATCTTCGGACGCAATGCACCAACAATCCGACAATTCCAATTTCTACGTCAAATTCTGCCAACCCTCCTTCTGACTCCCCCACCCTCACTCCTGGCAACAATTCCATTAATCCCACCATCATAGAGACCACATCCATCTACTCATCGCCTGTTACCCCACGACCGCAACCACCACCGCCTTCGCCTTCACTACCACCACCACAATCAGCGATGGTGAATCTCTCTAAGCTGTACTCAATGCGACCGCACATTCACCTCACGCATCGGCCTGGTCGGTCACTTACGAATACATCGTACAGAGACCGGTGAGCCAGTGCCTGGAGCACCATCACACAGCAGAGATCGTCGCCTCCACTGCCCTCACTGTCCTCGCGAATTCACACATCGCATGGGCCTATTCGGTCACATGCGCATCCATGACGGCGGAATACACCACAATGCCGACAACACCGATATACTATGCACACCCTCCGCTCCTGCCATTCGTAGCGCCCCTGCCACCCCCACTACAATGAATGACATCCTCCCAGCCTCTACCGATTTCTCCTGCCCACACTGCGCCCGCAACTTCAACTCACGCATCGGCCTGGTCGGTCACCTGCGAATCCATCGCACGGAGGCTGGTGAACCAGTGCCTGGGGCTCCGACATACAGTCGACGCGCCCGCCTTCACTGCCCTCACTGCTCCCACACATTACCCACCGCATGGGCCTATTAGGACACATGCGCCTCCACGACAACCTCCGATAAACCATCGGATGCAAAGCTACATCAGCGCACACTACCTACACCAATGCATCGACAACACCCTCACAATCACCATTTACCAGAGTATATCACGGTTTCCTAGAAACCGTGGCTGGGAAGTCTGCCAATCTGACGCTTCCACCAGACCACGCCGTCGGCTCAGTGTATGTGCTGTGTGTGTCGAGTGGCTGACCAGTGGACTGGGAGTCAGACGGCGATGGCTGCTCCATATCCCCTGAGTTTGTGAATCCTGGTGTGTGCGTTATGGGGGCCAGGTCGTGCTGTGGCGCTCGAAGACGGTTACGCCGATCCGTCCGCCAATGCGCCCACTCCCACATCAGGCAACTGACCGGCTCGGACAGTGTCTGATGGTGGGGGTTGGGGAGAGAGTGAGGTCGACAGCTCAGCGCATGTTCCTCACTATAAACAATCTGACGCGCTTGAAACTATCAGCGTGCGCTAAAAGCCGTGGCTTGGAAGGTTGCCAACTGACGGGATAACTCGGACCGCGTGGTCAGCCCAATGTGTGTTTTGTGTGGAGTGGCTGACTGGCGGACTGAGAGTCAGGCTGCAATGGCTCCTTCTTAACGTGACCTCTGGCTATCTCACACATGTGAGATGTAAGCCGTTCAACCCCCTGTTGTGTGAAATCCTGGTGCTTGTTTGGGGCGCCAGGTCGTGTACGTAGTACACGTAGACGAGGTCACCAGCAGCTGCGCCCGCTTCTGCATCAAACAACTGACCGGCTCGGACAGTGGTCTGATTGTGGGGGTGGGGGAGAGAGTGAGGTCGAGAGCGCAGCGTATTTTCCTCACTATAAACAATCTGACGCGCTTGAAACAATCACGGTGCGCTAAAAGCCGTGGTTTGGAAGGTTGCCAACTGACGGGATAACTTGGACCGCGTGGTCAGCCCAATGTGTGTTTTGTGTGGAGTGGCTGACTGGCGGACTGAGAGTCAGGTTGCAATGGCTCCTTCTTAAGGTGGCCTTTATGGCACTCCCACTCCGTGGGATCCGAGCCAGGTGTGGTGGCACGCCCAGGGGCGGCTCCGGCCGCGCCAGCCACCTGCGCCCTCTCCCATCTCCGGTCTTCTTGACTCTGTCTTGACACCGGGCTAAGGTGGGGGAGGAGGAGAGAGTGCGGTAGATGCAGCGCAAGTCTACTATCACTTTAAACTAAATCACTTGCAAGTCACCGTCCCTGGTCCACTTTCCCATGGTGCAATCGGTGGACGTCGTCGGACTACGACGGTCTAACTGTCATATAACACACACAAACAGTTGAACATTCTCGATTTCATGTTTTGAAATTCTACTACGTTCCAACCTTCCCTATACCTCAACAGGCCTGAAGAGAAGTTACTGAAAGCAGAGCGTATGCTTACCAAATCATCTTTAGAATATTTTAATGGTAATTTTCGCAACTTTAAAAACGGTCCAAAGATCTCACCTTTAAAATTTGCCTCTGTTTCGTACGGAAGCTCAAAGCGACATCGTACGTACTCGCCAAACTGCTACAATCCAAGCGCTCGAGGAAGGAAAATTCTTCATTCGTTATTTCGGACATCAAAACAATTGGGAGCAGGTTCTAGAGAAAATATTAAAGTTAAAGGATACTTGTGGCGACGCTGATAAACAATTCTGCTGATTCATTATATTATAGAAATTCATCTTATACACTGTAGATTGGCTAACTCATGAAATTTCAAGACCGAAATTTGAGGTGGGAGTATGGCGCTCCTTTGATGATGCTAGTTTTGTTAATTGGATTGATGTGCGGAAAGCTGTTTACTAATGAGGTGTTGACTTCAGATATACAGTCATCGCCATACATTACATTGCTCGTAATCTGAGAGAATACGTATGTGCAAAACTCAGAAGCGGATTAAATTTCAAGTCTATTTCTGCGTTTGCTTCCTTAATAACTTGGCTTTTGCATGAACAGGCTTCCTGCACATCTATAAATTTAGTTTATTTAGTTACACCGATTTTTAACGTTTCATATTTTGCCGCTTTTGTAAAACAGATAAATATTTATACACGAAAACATATTAAGTTGTAAGCCACAATATACTTCTTCTTAAGGACGATGGTTTATGTACTGCCGTAAAAAATTGGGAGGTGCAGCGTGGGATGATTTCGCGTAACAGACCCTTTCTTGTAAAATCCATGAGAAGAGCATATATATATATATATATATATATATATATATATATATATATATATATAAATATGAGGGGAGACCGAAATGGTCATTTTTGGCTTATTAGCCGTCATATTAGCCAGCCGGATACCCCTTATCTCAGGTAGCCATGTACACATTGGACACAGGACACTTATTTGCATGGGAGGATACCCAAATCTTTGGTGCCTGCCACTATCGACCGGATAACTTACAACTCTGGATGTCTATTGGCTCAAAATTTAGCCAACCATAGAATCTTGTGTAAGGCATTATTTAAGGTTAACTGTTTTCTGTAAATCTCCCATTTTTATGATGACGAACTGGGGTACCTGATTCGAAAATTTACACAATAAAGTTATTTTGTTCCCAAAGAACTCAACCTAATTAAATTGCTTGGGATGAGGTCCATATAGCTTATCCAGCTCATCATCTCCCGAAGAAGACGAAGAAGAAGGGACGATTTCATGGACCAGAATTTATTTAAACTGACGTTTCGAAATTCCCCTCGTTTCCATCATCAGAGTTCTGTGGTTGATCTTTCTACTGGTCTTGACTGTTTCAGCCTTGACGCCTGTCTGGTATTATATCCGTGCTTGGCGTACGAACTTTGATATTGAGCCTCGTAGACAGTAACACCTGGGGTTGGGTAGGGCTGAATGATGACGGTTTGTAAGCAAGGAATGGCCATTCCGGTCTTCCGTGTCTTTGTCGGTCATATTATATAACATATATAAATAATATATTGTAGAAATCCATACCATAATGCATTGTCTAGCAAGATAGACGTTTTCAACGGTTCCCGTGATGGTCACCATTGTTTTGAATCCAGGCCGTGATTGCATTTCGCCAAGCATTATCGGGTTAAACTTTGGCAGACACAACCGAGCTCCACATAGACCTCGTCTGCTAGAATCTGAAGTAGATCCTCGCAACAGGCGTGAAAACAGTGAACTGTTGACATTGTCCGGGAATCTAACTTTGGCCCCAGTTGTTTCAAAAAGAACATCAGACAATTTTCGTGGAGCCACGTGATTGATAATAAAAACCTGGTGTTTCGGTTCAATCTCCAAAGTCAGCCAGACGGGTGTTTGGTACTGAATTGAAAAAGAAGCGTAGGGATAATTATCATCTTTGAATTCGCAAAAGACCCAACAGCGTAAAAATTGGAGACCTCCCACCACTTTCATACTGTACTGAAATCCAGTTGCTTATACTGTTTGGTTATTTATCCCAACCGAGTGATCCATCGTCCATTCTTCTCCCCATGGAGAGGCCCGTTCCGGATTACCACGCAGTTGGCCCAGTAAACAGGGGCTCACGCCCGACTGTTAGCACTTTCCGAGCAAACGGCAAACTAACATTCCTGTACACCAATGCACAAAGTATATTATCGAAGCTCGACGAGCTTAAGATTCATGTCTGCGATCTATCTCCAGATATAGTTTCCGTAACAGAAGCTTGGTTGTGCCAACACGTAGACGACCGAGAGGTAACTATGGCTGGCTACCAACTTTTAAGAAAAGACAGGAAAGAGCGTCAAGGAGGCGGCGTACTCACATACGTGAAAAGCGAACTTAGTTTTAGACAAAACTTATAAACTCGCGTCTACTTCCGAGGCGATATGGCTATCCGTAAAAGTGCCAGGTACATCAAGTCTAGATGTCCTGACAGTCTACCGCCCATCGAGAAGAGACCCCGTAGTCGATGCTCACCTGCTAGAGGAGCTTGAAAAGATTGCTACACGGTTGGATATCCTGATCATGGGTGACTTCAATGCACCTCACATCGACTGGAGCTCAACCTTCGCACATAGTTCTGACCTAGCCTTTGACGGTTGTCTTCTGAGCACGACGCTAAAGCTACTTCTCACACGGCACGTCACTTTTCCAACAAGGGTGTGCGAAGGACAACAGGCCAATTGCCTGGACCCAGTTCTCACAAAGTCGCAGGACTGCATCGACGAAGTGTCATGTCTACCGCCGCTAGGTAAAAGTGACCACGTGGTGCTGCGATGGGAGTACTCACTATTTTCTATACCAGCAAGACCCACAACAATCAGAAGGAATATATGGCAAGGCGATTTCGGTGTAATGAGACCCGAACTCATGCGCACTCAGTGGGAACCTTTATTCTTTGGAAACATAACCGAGGACTGGGAAACGTTCCGGGCCATACTGCACAGGCTCATGGAGAATCACTGTCCAATTTTGAGAAAAAGGTTGACGAACAGACCGCGATGGCTTACGCATGCCTTAAAACTCGAAGTTAACAAAAAGCGGAGATTGTGGAAAAAATTGCTTACGGACGGAACTCATGCATCTCTAAATGCGTACAAAATGCAGAGAAATCGGGTCAAGTGCCTTATTGTTAGAACAAGACAGGCTTTCGAAGTGGACCTGCTGAACCGGGCCACCGTGAACCCGAAACTGTTTTACGGTTACCTCAGGCAGAATTCACGGAACAAGGCTCCGATACCCCTACTGAGGACCGCCGAGGGCATAGACCTTACTGAAGACGGTGCGAAAGCTGATCATCTTTCGGAATATTTCCAGTCGGTTTTCACAAAGGAAACGGGTTACGATTACCCTACCAATGGCTTCGAAGTGGATACAATAGTCGAGACTGTTCATTTCACCGAGACACCTGTCCTCAAGGAACTTTTGGGGTTAAAGGAATCCAAGTCTCCGGGTCCAGATGAAGTACCTGCCAAGCTGTTGAAAGAGTTAGCGAGAGAGTTGGTTAAACCACTCTCTATGCTTTTCCAAACATCCTTCCAGACCGGAAGTCTACCAGCCGACTGGAAATCCGCATGGATTACGCCGCTTTATAAGGGTGGAAGCCGGGTCTCTGAAAAAAATTATCGACCGGTCAGCCTAACTTCAGTTTGCTGCAAAATAATGGAAAAAATAATTAAGCAACAACTAATGCAGTTCCGAGAACATAACAATCTGCTATCCGAGGTCCAGCACGGTTTCCATAGAGGTAGATCCTGCGTCACAAATTTGCTCTACTGTTTAGAACGTTGGACTGAAGCGGTCGATAGAGGAAAAACGGTGCACGCAGTCTATATCGACTTCAAAAAGGCTTTTGATAGCGTGCCGCACCACCGCCTTCTTTATAAACTCAACCGCATAGGCGTAAGAGGCAGACTTCTGACATGGATAGAAAACTTCTTAACTGGCCGCTCACAAACTGTCCATATCAGCGATAAACATACGACCAAGGTTGAGGTTGAGAGTGGTGTTCCCCAAGGCTCTGTTCTCGGCCCTATTTTGTTCATTGTCTACATCAACGATTGTGCCAATGAACTGGACTGCGATATTACCATGTTTGCCGATGATCTCAAACTTTGGCACGTCATTCAAACTGCGGCTTACGAAGAGAACTTGCAGGCAAACTTACATCGACTCCAGAAATGGTCAAATGACTGGCTCTTGCCGTTTAATGATAGCAAGTGCAACATCATACGAGTCGGGAAAAGCAATCCTTCGAACCGTACGGTTTACAGTCTGAATGGCATTCCATTGAAAGAAGTGGATGCCCAAAAGGACCTGGGAGTCTGGATCACGCCCTCGCTTAAACCCTCCCTACATTGCGCAAAGGTAGCGTGGTCAGCCATGTCAATTCTATACCTCGTTAAACGAGCTTTCGCAGCCTTCACTACCGACTGCTTGCTTAAGTCTTCGGAACATTCGTGCGGCCACAGTTGGAGTCCGCTATCCAAGCTTGGAGACACTGGGCGGCGAAAGACCTCAACATCCTCTAAAAGGTCCAAAGGCGAGCAACAAAACTTGTCCTTGGACATAGCTCACAGCCTTATGAAACACGGCTGTCGAATCTTAATCTCTTTCCCTTGCGCTATAGACAGCTTCGGGGGCACCTGATACTAACATTCCGCATACTACGCGTCCAGGACTGTTGTCTCGTCCCAGGTGATTTCTTCGAGCTATCCACAACAACAAACTTGAGAGGTCATCCTCTCAAATTACGTATGACTGGAGAAAGGCTAGACACTCGGAAGTACTTCTTCTCCAAAAGAGTAGTCGAAGCTTGGAATAGTCTTCCTCTAGATGTTGTTATGTCGGACTCCTTGGAGGTTTTTAAGCGAAAGTTAGATCGATATAATGGTGCTGAACTGAAAGCTGCAAGATTGACGTCAGCAAATAAGGTATTTATGATACTACTAGCTATATGTAAGTAACATTTCTTAATGTTTGTTATTTTCTTTTGAGGTCTTGCACTCTCCCATAATTCCCATGCTGGGGTCCTCGAGGTTTTCGCTGCTTAATTATTTGCACACCTTGGTGACACCGTGAGTGTTCGCATCAGCTGGACCTGGCGGCCATCTTCCATTAGGTGTATGAACGTTCTCCCTTGGTTCGAACCGCAATGGACCGAGGATGATCTGGGCATATATTTCCGCCTTTGAAATCCCACAACGGACTCTGCAATCAGCAAGGGAGCATCTGGCTGATTCATGTAACCTCCGCAATGCCCCCCGTTGTCCCCCCCCCAAGGGCGACAGTTTTTTTCTCCTTAATATCACCGGGAGTTTGTTTTACTGTCTGCTCTTTTTCAACTATGTTGGCCTCGCCAACATATCGAGATACTATTTTTTGATTCCACAACTCGCATGTACAAAAAGGGAATTCAAAGGTGACACACCTACATCTCCCTCAAATATACTGATACTGATACTGAGACTGATTTCAGATGTTCGTTACAAAAGTCTAGTCTTCTTTTTATATATAATCGAGAAATTACTACTAAGGTGCAAGCAAGACATAAAAATGCTTACAAGACGGCACCTGGACTTGAAGGAGGCATACATGCAGATTTGGATCAAATTTTTAGTGTGCCTGTCATATTTCGATATTTGGGAACTCAGTTATTTAAGATAATCAACAGAAAATAAGGAAAAAAATCAGCGAGTAAAAGTGGACTGTGAGACGGGATCGAACCCTATGGATTTGTGTTTGCAGCCCTGCCGACTGAGCTGTCTCAGGCGCGCCTTTTAGTTTTGAAAATTACTCGGCCGTCTTTTCCAGTACGCCACCCGACCTTATTTCAGACTGAGTTACCCTTCTGCAACCAAGCCTAGGAAGTTCTTGTATGTGCAGAAAAGCAGCTGTCTTGACTGCTCGAAAACTGTGATGCAACCTATGAGAAAATTGCCAATGGTTTCGAGTACCCAGCTCAGTACCAAGTGTCTTTCTTCAGAATCTCAAAGGCAACATTAACGAAAAATCATTCAATCTTAAAAGTGGCTAAATTTGCGAAACAAAAAGAAGAAAATAATGCTTCATTGTTAGAACCGACAGGCACTTCCATGGCAATTCAGTCAGTTAAACATCATAAGCAACTGTAGAAAGGGGTATTGATAGTTAACGCTCCTGGAGTACACCTTTTTCGAATGGATTATCCCCATTTTTAAATAACTCTGCCTCCGAAAATCCCTTATTTATTGTTAAGTAAGATTATATTAAGTAACTGATAGCGTAACTGATAAATGTAGATTCAAACTATTTCTACGAAATAATCTCTTGGGGTGATCAATGGATAATTTATAATAACATTTCCTATGCAATTTGGGGAAACTTTCCGTAATAGTACTCCCAATGAGTTACCGCTGTTATTCGTGTTCTTTAGTTAACAATCGCAACGTAGGCATTAGTATAGCGAGACGTTGGACAAGCAGAAAAAAAATTAACATTAGCATTGTACTGAATTCCCCATCGATGCAACTGGTACAAGTCAGTGGCCTGCATATACGTTGGCTTCGACCTCACAACCTACGCCCTTTCCATTTTGCCGCACGTTAGAACCACAGACGCTGGCGTTGTTTTGGCTCTGTTTGTAGAAGCTCCATTGACCAACAATTTGATCCTGGTAGTGATCGCGATGCTCGATGTCATGGTTAGCTCACAAGTGATTTTCTGACAAATGATAATGTTTTTTTTTATTTCCTCAGAAATTACTTGTAACTTGGAACAGATCAGTTCGTTCAAGGGTCTATTAGCGCAGACCGAAATTTCATATGCATATTTTGTTCGAAGTCCATCAGCCACTGCGGAATAATCGCGTAATATTCACACTGCCAACCGGCAGTCAGTAGTATAACTTATGAAATTATTTCCAATACCAGCAGAACATGTACTAGCTAAAAGCGCAGGCAGTGTTTCGCTGATATTATGCCGCTGCATGGAACAGCTGTGTGGGGTTCGGCTCTTTTGTATGTCCCGAACATTTCCTGTATGCTCTCTGGTAGATAGTATGATTTCTTGTTTATAAATCGCGTGGAGCTTGGATGTACCAGGTATTGATTCTAAAATGCTAGGCGGCTGCAAAATATGAACCAGGATTTTTCATAGCTTTTCAATGAGCAGCGTCTCTTAGCAGTTGCAATTTAATTCAGTGGCATTCCCATCCGAGTTCGGTAGGCGATGAGGGAATGGAATTTCACCATTACGTACTCGATGGTTTATGCCCCAGTATTAACTTACCTCTGAATATCAGTGCTAAAACGCTCTATTTTCTTTAGTAAGTACAGATGGCGTCCACTCGATAATCTGTTAGGCGGCACTTACTCACTCGATGACATCAATTCTTCAGCGTCACTTTTTAAGCTGCCTGCATTTTCTCAATAGAATCCATGCAGGTGATCGTGGCAATACAGTGCGGATTCGTGGGTTCCTCAAAATAGCTGTCTGGATAGAAAAATATCCACAAACTAGTGCCTTGTCTTTCGTACTTATACCTCAGCCACCTCGCGACGTGTAGTCATTAGTGCCAAGGTAATGATGACTTGTATGGCCGCCTAATTAGGACACGAAAATAGGAAAACCTCGCCCACTGACTACGGTGGCCTTGCGATAAATTTTAAGAAGGGTAAAATGTCCCGTGGTTTTACCCTAACACTTACCCTAAGATCAAAATGACCTGTAACCTAGCCCTTCTATAAACCCAAAACCTACAGTTAAAACGCCCCAAACCTTAGCCCGTTACATACTTTTGACACTTACACTAACATTGACTCGAACATTAAGCCTTACCCTAAACATAGCCCTAACCCTTACCTTAATCCTTTAGCCCTTTCCCCCGAAATCGGGTGCAAAGCCACGTACATTGCGGGCAGTACCTATTCCCGTATCCTGATTAGGCGGCCATACAAGTTATCCATACCACTGCTGCTGCCCACAGTTTAACATGGTGATTATTTTGCTCAGTTTGGTTCCCAGATATAGTCAAAAAAAATCATGGCGCCAGCTTCTCATTGCCGGTTCCAACCTTATCCAGCAGACAATAAAGCTCGCCTAGCTGTCGCGTTTTTATTTTTCTTTGTGCTTCCTATGATTAATAGGATGCGAATCGACTGAGAGTTCAGGATGTATGGCTCCGTAAATAATTGGAACTGCAAGCTTCCATCCAGGTGTAAGTTTTAAAAACAGTTCTAAGGCATGGTCGCTCAAAATTCCTGTGCATAACCGTTTCTTCTTTTCAGTACTTTTGCTTGACATTGGAGGCCCACTTTTTTCTGCAAGTCTTCAGCGTCAAAAAGGAGAAATTTCTCAAGTGCAATGAACTCCGGTTGACGTGTTCACAATTCCATTAAATGGAAGTTCTCTTCCAGATGAATGTCTCGCTTCGAGCTTGCCGTAAGCAGCTATATGAACACACACCCTGTATACGTTTGATATGTCATCTGTCTTATATACCAATAGCAATCTGTGCAGCAGCATGCTCTACGGCTGATGCATCCCAGCGGTGTGGATAATGCGATGAGTTAAGAAATCGTAGTTCAAGGCTGACCTACCGTTAAGGGGTAGCCTTAGTATAAAGATCTAGCTTCTTTCCTACCATATGAATATGACTGCTGAACCTTATCCGGCAACCAAAGTTACAGCCAGATAAGATTAAACTAAGGCTGTTACTTTGCCAGTAAATAAACCATTGGGTCTCCCATTTTAAACCCGTTCTTCGAATAAATGAACTGTGATTCAGCTTCATCTATTGGTCTTCCTTGTTGAGCATTGTCTTACTTTTTAATACAGTAGTCCGAGAACATTCGTCTTCCATGAATATTCTCGTTTTATCATCTCTTTTCGTGCTTTTCAGTCTGCTTCAAATGTCTGGTCTGCATAATGCTCCAAGTCTTAGGAAGTCGAGACATATAGTCTGACCTGCTTACCTGCGTCTTCTACTTTGTAGTCATCCGAGCAAGCTCGCGTTTCCCCTGAACGTGTCCTATTTGCACAGGGCTTGGGTGGACAGGTTTTTGCACCAGATGTTAACAATGTCCTCTAAGGCTTTCACAACAATCTTCCTATTAGCCACACAGACGATTATTGTTGTCATTTTACTTTTTGAGTTTTCATTTGACACAATTGTGAACATCTTGACAGCCTCAATGGGATGCGAACCCACGATAGAAAATACAAGGATCGGGTAAAGTTAATGCTCGAACCAACTGAGCTACAAGAACCCCTGAGATCCGCGAGTTTAATCGAATTTTTATGAATTTACCTAACCAGTCTACTGCAACTTATGAAATCCACAAATTCCGATGCGGTAAATTAAGTGTAGGAGCAAAATCTCCTAAATAATCCATCCAGAATTCAGCCGGTTACAACTAGTCTAACTTATTTTATTGGTAATGAGTTCTCTAAGGAATCCGGAACGGTACGAACCAGTTCTCTAGCTAGTACGTGAACAGCGACACCTTGTGCCTCTATACTTCGAAATTGGCATTCTATTTTTCGATTTCAATCATTACTGGATAGTGGTCTGCCTAGTGGGAATTCCTGACACAACAGAAACATTAACGGCTCAGCGCGTTGGAGGCGAACGTCCAATCCAGTGTGTTAAAATGTCTTGTCCTTAGATTACGTCCCGTGTAAAAATCTGTCACTCAAGAAAATTTCATTCGATTCAATGCTTACTTACGTTCTTTTGGGGCGGGCCAGTCTATACCAGAAATTGACAGGAGCGTTCAACTTTGTAACAATTATTTAATTTTCGTTTTCATTTAAAGATGGGGACCTTTCCCTGAGATAAATTTTATTGTATGGACATACAAGTTTGTGATGGTAAAGCGACTCCTATCCTTTCTGAACAGTTCGGTTCATAGTAACTTCAATTCTCAATGGTGGTGGGGCGCCTCCGTTATACGATCGAATTTAGATGAGTCAGTCACATTTCAGGCTAGAAGTTGGATTTTCATTTGATGAGTTATTTTATCAACATCAAATTAATTGGACTAAATCATATTCATTATATAAAAGAAATGTGACGGCAGCTGGAGAATGAAAAGGTCTGGATTAATAACTATGGAAAGTGGGTGGGAGGTTATGTAAACTGGATTTGTAGACGAATAACGCATGTCGTTGTCGACATCACAGTTCTCTAGGCAGCATACCGGAAGTTAGAGATGCAACACTTCATCCGAGAGGCAGTAGAGTTGCTTTATTGGAAGGGTTTAAAGACCAATTTAGGGTTTCAAACGCAGAAATAATAACCAATATTCGATTGGTCAACTTCCTCTCTGAAGTTCTTTCGATTAAAGCTTTGGAGTTAGCTATTAAGGTATATTAGGTTCAAAACCCTATCTGAGGAATGCAGCACCAACATGTTGGGAGCGAATGTTCCGGAAACCAAATTGAACATACATTCACAAGCCTGCGGTTGATACACTAACTTTTTTAAGTTAAAGTCAAGTCCAGCTCAATAGTCTTAAAACGAAACACGCATGGGCCTTTCAGCCATGCGTACTGGATACTTATTTATCTTATCTTTCGCTCGTATTACTCGTGATCGTCATGTTTTATTAACTCGGACAACCCCTTAACCAGAATAAAACGCTAGTAAACGCGTGAAATAAATGTTATATTCAGGCAAATGTCTTGAGTGACTTTTGTTCCGCGCGTCGAGTTGCCTTAAACGAGGTGTGCTGTTATGCGTATTTAACACGTCATACCTGCTAGTTGGCTTTCAGGTAGGTATCAATTTGTCCGCGAAACTGCATTTACAGCATTCTTTGTAACATTTATCTTAGACTGATAAACCAGACACCTTGTAACATTATCTGAGTTCTTACTGCAAGTTTTCCGAAATGATAGTTCAGCAAGAAGCGAGTTGCTTCCATGACACTGGCTGCAAAAGCGTTGAGACCGCGGACGCTGACGACGATTCCCGAGGATAGCTGAGGCATCGATGAGCAGATTGGAACGACGTCGGAGACGGGATAGAGGTACTGATGACGATAACTGATTTCAACCTGCCATTTAGCCTCAATCTGCTGCAGAACTGGCGAGGCACGGTATAGGGCGATGGTTTGTGAAGGATGTTCAATTTGGAAGTTGTAGACTAGTGGGAGCATTTGCTAAGGTAAGATTAGAAGCGGGGATTAAGTTATTGACCAAAGTGAGCATTTAAAACCGAGTAAACAACAAATGTTAGTGGGTACACCAAATATCAATTATTTATAAAAACAAAAAGTACATAAATAGAATGACCTTACCATACTTCATACACTTCAGTATTTCTGGTGTGCATCAATTAATGCATCAAATAAACAAGGCGATAACCCCGATCACAGAATCAGTGATAAAGTCGAATATCTTTGTTAAAGCCTTTTTCATTTCATATGCAAAATGAGCAGTTTTCTGCCCATGGCATAAAACAAATTCCATGAATAAAATCACATTATATGAAAGTTTGTTATAAAAAGTTAACATGCATTTCGCGAAAATGAAAAGGTTGTTGTTTTCTAATACTTAAAGTATCTGAATGCAATTTTTAAAAAAAATCATGCACCTGGTTGCATTTTCCGGGTAACAAAACCTGCTGGCCTAACCGACCTTGCTTCATTTACCAGTATCTTAACAGATACTGACCTAGATTGCGAAACGCTCACTGATCGGTTACGGTACTGACTCGTCCCCTTCTGTCTTGGGGCTCACTCTCAAGCCCAGCGAGCAGCCGCACAGTGACTAGTCATAGGCAGATGAACATTGCCGACAAAGACGTGGGATACTGGATGGCCAGTTCTGGCCAATCCAGTGATATCATTCGGACATACCAACCCCAGGTTCGAGCCTAGGGAGCTGCACCACTTTGAGTTGGGCATAACTGGCTGACAATGGCTAATAACCCAGAAATAGTCATTCCAGTCTCCCATACCTTCGTCGGCAATGTTCATCTGTATATAATAATAATAATAATAATAATAATAATAATAATAAAAATAATAATAATAATAATAACCACTGTGCGTCTGCTGGCGGGGATCGAGAGTGGGTCCCAAGGCGGAATGGGACAAGCGAGTCCCGTAACCGATTGGTGAACCGTCCATGAACCAAGGTGAATGGAACGAGTTCACCTAAGTCACCAGATCATGCAACCCTGGAAATGCAACCGTCAGCAACCAGGTCATCAGATACTGACCTTTTTGAATCAGCGTTTTGGAAAGTCAAGTTGCGAGTCTATAAAGTTAAAATTAATAGTACTGAGACCAAATATAATCTCTAGCTCCCTCTTAAAAGGAAATGGGTGGGAGCGAATGGCAACATTTTTCAACGAACAATGCTTTAGGTGACATAGGGGCTATATCGAAAGTCAAGTGCTATGTCGTGTTTTAGGATGGGAAATTTATCGGCCAATATTTGTTAATGAAACTTCATTTGCATCGTTAGCCCGTTTCCCAACTTCATTTTTAGAGCAGATTAATCGGTTTGCCGAGACAGTTCTTGTAGTTTGCTTTGATTACTCCGCAAAAAAAGTTGAAACTCTGTCGACAGAGCACACTGAAAACTTTTCAGATATCCTAGCCATTTTTAAAACAGTTTTAATTTCAAAGATTGCCAAAGGCGCTCAGTAGTAAGCCCAACTTTAAAGGGCCCAATCAAAGCATCTGAAGATGGCTATTTGCCCATAAATCATCGAAAGTTTTTTGATTATTCTAATATCCGAGACAACGAGTAAAGGTCTGCAAATGAATTACCCGAATTCGCTTTCGCGCTCGGTCAACATCCGCGGGACTTCCGGAAATCGAAACTTGGTTGCTTTTTTCAAAAACATTAGTTCTGTTTGAATCTGGAAAGTGGATATGACACTTCGTTTCCACCATCATTGCCTTGACATTTTGGCCACCTTTACCGATAAGATGAGAGTGTTCGGTATGAGAAACGTCGATTTTCATTGTAACGCGTTCCACCTCGACAGAAAAATTCAGAATACTTTACAGGCCAACCTAAACAGTTGTTTCATATGTCAAATGACAGCAGTATTTAAGCCAAGTGTAAAATGTTCTTTTCACAGGTTCGGTTGCACAAGAATAGGCTCCTACTAGTTTGCAGAGAATGCCATCGGAAATGTTGACAAGTGATTATATATTTATTAGCGCGTAACCTAAAATCTCGCTTTGCCTTTATCATTTAACCTCAAACGACGATTACTTTTAACGAAAGATGCTCCTGAAAACTGCAAATTATATCCCAATAATTTACTCTGAAAATGAAAAAGAGCTTAAATCCTTTCTTAAAAATTGGGCAGAAAGAATGACACTAGAAACTTTACCCAGAAATTTGTTTATATTGGTATCCTGTACATTCAGATTACTTACAGATTGAAACTTGCAATCACAAATGGTAATATCTGCAAAGTATTTAACCCTTTTTTTCTCAAAACGGTTATTTCTGTAGACGAAATTGCAACAAAATAAGTGTAATGGTGACCTAGAGAAGAATACATATCATTTATGGCATATTCATGCTTTGGAAGTCTTTTAAATCACATCTAGTAAAAGGAAACCAAATATATATTAATTGCGTGAAATGGCTTACTTTTCCTACTTCAGGCACATTGGCTAAGAGTTCCGGTATTCCATTTCCGCTCTGAAATTCTGCATAAAAAAGGAAGGGCATAAATATCAATCTCAAACTGCTTCAAGCATTATTCTGATTATTTAGCGTTCCCGCAGACTAATAGTACGCAATTATTTAATATAATTATACTGAATGTTTGCTGGAGTCTGTCATCTTGTTCAAACACTATAAAATTATTGACATTTTAATAGGTTCTTCAACGAAAATTGGTCAATGGAATTGAACACAAGCTTTGAAAAATGATAAGATAATTCAGTCAGTTAAATACCAGTTTCCTTTTTAAAAATAAAATGAAACTTCTGTAAAGGCTTTTGGCAACCTCATATTTGCTTTAAGTATAAAAGAACACTTCTGCACTCAACAGATATCCTGTTAACCCGTCTCTATAGTAGGATTATCCGACGGTCACACTAGATCCTGACACCACGTATATCATGCTCAAGCCTTCATAGACATTTATACAGTGAGGTAAAATTTATACACGAAGAGCAGGCCCAAGTTTTTGTTTTTACATTTTTCTATTATCTGTCTAATCAGCTTCATACTGTTTAAAATACTACCCAGATTTGACTTTGGATGACATACTCTCAAGCACATCTAGGTCCGCAGTTGTAAAGAATGATCCAAGGGCCTACCCATTTCGTTGACTACTAGAAACGATCTCAAAATAACTAACTTTTTGACTGTAACACTATGCAGTAGCACTGATAGACATAGAACAATTTGCACATGTCAAAGAGGGCCGTAAATGAAAAACCTTACATTTCTGAACGCGAACTAAATAAGCATATTCTACATCAATTTGGTAATTCTTAGCTTCACTGTCCTATAATAAACGATTTGCCCAAGTGTATGGTACCCAGGAATCAGTTTCTTATTATATTCAGGCATGAAAGAACTAATGATATTATCTCCCCAAGTTTTTACTACTTTATGAGAACGATCACCAACAAACTGCACAGGAATTCTGCCAAACCCCAAGTGACTGAAGGGTTCTATAAGTGGGCCTTTTCTTTGATGCATGTGTAGCAGGTAATTCCGACTTTAAAATGGGACCAGTTTGACATAAAGTCAAACTATAGGCGGCAGGAAGGGTGGCCCGTACTAACTGAGCTTATTTTCATTCATTTTTTAAAAAGGTTAATCTACAAATTACTTGGCACAATTTTTAATGTAGTCATAGATGAAGTTATGGATAGTTTTGCCAATAGGAGAAACGTCATCGGTTTCGTCCTTTAAATTCCCCTCCCCGAATAGTTAATCCGGTAACGCAGCATTTGAACTATAAAATTCAGCGTTTGTCGTTTAACAGAAGCGCAAATGCCCATTATCCTATGGAGAGCAAAAAATACCATGAATATTCCTGACAAATTTTAACAATTAATAGTACTAGCTGCCTTAAAAGTTGTATTTGTATAATCCCGAGACTGTCGCTCATAGAAAATATCAGACGGCGCATCTACTTGTCCAATCAGACTGAAATCCGGAGGTTGACTAGGCGGATCAGTTAGAGGCTGGATGCAGCTTGTAATACTGGTGTGTGAAACCACGGTTGAGTAATTATAGGGTATGCACAACGACAATCTGTGGTTAGTTTCAACAAATTTTCAAATGTTCTGTACTGTTCAGCGTTAATATTCAAAAGGATTATCGGCAATATCTTCCGTTTATCTATATCACTTACTATATACGGCCCTACCGCATCCCCCTGGATTGTACTATTCGTGGCTGCATTCGATCGCTGGCCAATAGAAGTCCTAATTTATGTCCTATTTGAAGGCAAGATTAATCCTTCTATGTTCCTCCGCTTTATTCCTCCTGTTGTTGGCACCAATGAGTAGCAAGTTCTATGTAAAAAGACTTACGCTGTTCCACGTTAATATACCCATACAAATGCCTTGCACACGTCGTATGGCTTATAACGCTCGCCAAAATTTGATATATCCTATCAACAGAAATCCGAGCACATTTGCGCTCATCCACGGGTTGTCTTAAAATGTTGATCTCCTATGAACACCGTCAAAAGAGGGAGGGTACTGAGTTCTGTTCTATATTACCCTAATGCGTGTGAGAACATTCTTATTTTGGACCCTTATCATTATCGCTGTTTTTCTTCTGATTCCTTCCGATTCGGGAGAAACTTAGTATTATGCCAGCTAAAATTGCCTTTTATTGTTCCCTAAACTATAATACTACGCTGTCTATTGAAAAATTCCAAAAAATAGAGGAAAATGATGTTCGTGTGGTAATTGTTTGACTTCATTTTTTATTTCAAACCAAAGCGTACTTTTGAACTCCCGAAATTTAGAGCCACAGGACAATCCCAATATAGCAATTTGGCTTGCGATTTTCTAAATAAATACAAAGTCAGGAGTAATCATCATCTAATGCATAAAAGACGAAAAAAGATGGATAGAGGTAACGTGATTCACTATCAATTCTGATAAGGCACAATTTTTGACATTAGGGTAGATTATAACTTTTCTAACGGAAGACAAGTAAAGCTTCCTTAATGACCTGGACGGCATGTGGTTAGCCGCTTACTTCAGAATGAGCAGCAGGGATAAAAATAGAAGAGCCCCTGGGGCATTCACAGAACACGGATGAATACTAAAGTGAAACCTAATCGGCTAATTAAATGTCTATCCAGATGCGGTTAATATATTAACAACGCGAAATTCGTCTTCGATTATATTTTTAAATGATAATGATTACCGATTACAACTCAGTTAGTCTCCTTTGCGTAGACATCAGGTTTCCAGTCTGTGCATTAATATGTGTTGGGTGTAGATATTTTTCACCAACTTTCGAAATCATTTAAGGGTGGCGTCCGTTTTTAACACTTATGACGGCTTTGGATAGTATCCCTATGCATATTTTATAGTTTTCTCTTTATCAATGCATCCAGAGAAGTGATGCTTGCCTTTTATTACATTTATTTATCTAATATCGTTGTTTGAATGAGTCGTTTTCTAGTACCTACACAGGAAAGTACCCCATTTACCTTTTTGCTGCTCCATTCACATGATAAGGTCATTTTCAAACGAACGCCTGCACCATTTTGAAAAAAACTGGTGTAATATTGCGATGCATTCACGGAAGACCGTTCATAATGCAAACAGATGCAGCTTTCGGCTACTATATGCCTTCTCTTTTGTGTACCAATTTTATCCACAGTAAATGGAGGCCTTTTTGCTGAAGAGTTTGAAATAATAATTTCAAAATAAAGCGTATCTCTCAAAATCCACTTCATTGTGTGCAAACAGTCAAAGCCTTTAATGGACGCTCATTTTCACTGCCTCATTTCTGTCTTCAATCTGGTGCCCTTCAAATTTAATCAGCAAGAATATTGACAGCCTTCTTCGTCTCAATTACCTGAAGATACCCTGTTAACGTACAAATAACCCATACGTTCGAGCTTCGCCAGCATCAAGTTTGCATTGATTATCTTGTTAGCGTTAGCTGAATGCTTATTAGTTAGCGTGCTTTCGTTCGGATGTCTTTGGGCGCCCCAAAACTGGCATTGTGGTGTGCGTGCTCTATTGCGACGGCCCATTAAATGGACTGAATTGTTTGAATAGAATGGACACGGCGCGGACCCAGGATAGAAATGGTGAGATCGTGTGTAAACGAATATTGCCGGTGTCCCCTTGCTCTATACCACTGGCATCTCCCCGCTCGTGCTCACTGCTCACCACTCGTCGCTCACCCGAAACCATCAGCACACCTCCAGGAACCTTCCTTGCAGTTGCTGACAGCGCTGCGTACCCTACTGGTAGGCTAAATGTCCTGAAGGGACCAGAGTCCACCCCAGATGATTCAACTGTACATGCGCCGACTTTTTCTCTTGCATTTTATCCCCTCCTTTGATTCAATTTATTTGCCGTTACAGTGACTTCAAATGCTTGCTGTATGACGTGTATGACGTGGTTTTTTAAAACGCTGTTTGAATTTTAGTTAACCAGAGAGTTATTCCAAGGAGATCTATTCAACAGTGTATTTTCCTCGACGTCATCGGCCGCTATACTGGCGTACATGGAAATATGTATACTTATAACATTGGCTGCGCCACATTAAGACAAGTATCTCACAATATAGCATGATAGCTCACTGGTCGAGATTTCGACTAGGTTTGTCGGAAAATAGGCAAGGCGTTTATAAAGCAGCATATCCTTAGTGAACTTTCGTTCAACTCAGCATCCGACGATATTTGACCCTTAGATAATATTAAAAAAAACAAATGCACATACAAGGTACTTCAAAGCGAGGGGGTTATCAAAGTCACAATTACATAAACACTATAATTAACGCTGATAAGACAATGCTTGCTGAAGACTGAAATTCCAAAAATGGTCTATTATCGCACCAACACACATGCTAGTTGGTGTGATTCCAAGAAGACTTTTGGCAACATCATACTCTCCGCAAATAGCTGCTCTGGGAAGTGTGGTGTAGGTCCATTAAGGTCTACTCAACCAACGAATTTTTTGCAAGAGCAAGTATCTATGGTACGTAGGAGGGATAAGGAAATAACCGTACCAATTAGTTGGTCGCCTGTAAATCCCAACTCAAGGACAAAAATTTAGTTAATTTTCGGTATTTTTTAAACTCTCCGTAAGCGACATTTTTGTATGAAGAGCGCACTGTGTTAATTATCAACAGTCTGATAATCAAGTCTTTGTCAGGCCTGTTATAGATTCGGAAGGCGGCTACAAGAAACCAGTTTGCTATGTGAAAATTTCATCATTTTTTCTTTTCTGTTATACGAAGCATTTTTAGCGCATCTATCAAGTCTTTCTTCGGGTAAAGTAAAGAAACAAGTGTATGTGACAGTTGTGAGGGATATGAGGTTAACTTTTAAAAAATGTCGCTAGACAGTAATGAGAGGGAGTATGTGAGGAAAAGCTTCTATTTTGCACTTAACGATTAACATATTGACAATTTCTCCGTGTTTGGTCAATTTTCTAGCATTCCGATCAATAACGGTGCTGTGTCTACCTCTGTGTTCTACAAGGCCACTTTGGTCATTGGTTAGGAGTTGGCGTTGAAAAGCCAACGGAAAACTATAAACGATTGTACGAACACCATCGGATACAGGCCACGCAAATGTTTAATTTATCCTCGGTGGGTGGGCGCTCACCAGTCTGTTACGGGATTTGCTGTTCCAGTACTGCCTTGGGACTCACCCTCGAGCCCTGACGGCAGCCACACAGCAGTTAATATTATAAGCAGAGGAACACAGTCGGCAGAGAGAGATAATAAAATGGACTTTTCTGGTTTTTTAGCCCTAATCAGCCAATTGTACACATCCCCAGGTGGTGCAACGCCCGAGGCTCAAACCCGTGACCTATTGATTAGAAATCCAACGCTCTAAACTTCGAGCCAATGGCTTGCAGTCTTGCCAGTACGATCCCCCAATGTTAATATTCCCGATGCAAATCTACAAGACAACGAGCATGTGGCTTAATAGTTAGAGCGTTGAACTTCTACTCAACAGGTCGCGGGTTCAGACCTCGGTGGTGCAACACCTTGGTTTGCCTATGAATGGCTGATGACGTCTATTAAGCTGGAAACGGCCTTTCATGTCTCCCTTACTTTTGTAGATAACTTTCATCTGCCAGCGATACTTACCAACCGAATTTGTTCGGTGAATTAGATATTCAAATGACTTGGAGGAGTACTGAGTTCAGGGTCCTCCTAGGCACTGTGCTACTTAGCAGTTTTTTACCCAGAGGAATCGAAAATCTATTTTCTGGTTGTTTGTTAGTAAACTCCAAGTAATAGTTATTGCACACAGGTGCTTAGAATCGGCTACTTATACTCTCCTCACCAGAAACTACCAGCTTTGTAAGGTAAGGAATGCATGAAGTATAGCACATACATTATAATGCAGTTTTTAGAGGACTGAGAGTTGAAAGGCTCTCATGAATTATTTTCCCCTTTCTCATTGGATAAGTATGTGAGAAATTTAAAGACACTAATACGAGGAGAGACGTTGGAGTGGCGTAGCCACTCCTTCACATGGAGCATGGAAACCACCTAAACTTATGTTTTTTTGTGAATATAACAAAAATATAACTGACTGTCAATGATTGGCTAGGTACGCAGTAAACAAGCTACAATCGCTAATAGCTTCCGAATGGTGAACTGACGTATAGGTATTGTTAGTGAGCTATTGAGGCTCAAATGACACTTCGCACTTCAATGCTAATTATGGAAAATTATAATAGACTCAACCATGATAGTTTCAAGCGCATCAGCCTGTTTTTAGTGAGGAACATGCGCTGACCTGTCGTCATCACTGTCTATTCCCATTCTTAGGCACCAGTCACCGTCCGAACTGGTCGATGGACTGGTGTGGCGAATGGACGCAGCTGCTGATTTACCTAATGACCTCGTCTAGGCGTATTACGCACACAACCTGGTCCCCTAAACACAAACACCAGGATTTCACACAAAAGAGGGTTGAGGGGCTCACATCTCACATGTGTAAGTGCCGGAGGTCAAGTTAAGTGGGAGCCAGCGGTGGGCCACTCCGCACAAACACACATTGGACTAACTACGAGGTCTGAGAGTATTTGTCAGCTGACAACCTTCCAAGCCAACTGGCGGGATAACTCGGACCGCGCAGTCAGCTCTGTGTGTGCTTGTATGGAGTGGCTGGCGGATTGAGTGTCAAGCTACAATGGCTCCTTAGTGTGGGATCCAAGCAAGGTTTGGCGCTAGCCACCTGCGCTCGACCCCGACTCCGGTCTTCTTGACTCTGTCTTGACACCTGGCAGAAACTGGTGAGGGAGGGAAGAGAGAGTGCAGTAGCTGCAGCACAAGTCCTGTATCACGTAAACTAACCCACACGCACGTCACCGTCCCTGCACCACTATGCTGTGGAGCACACGGCGGACTTCGTCAAAATCAACGGTCAAACTGTCGGCATACAGATATCAGATGTTCAATTGTATGATAAAGATTTTTTTCCTTAATTTTATCCGCCCATCTCTATTGAAATAAAAATATTCAAAAAATAAGTCCCATCGAATAAAGGCTAATGGGAGTTCTTAGTTTCATTTCCGAAGTTAAATGAATTAACACGAATTTCAGTGTTCAGCTTATCATTAGTATCTTCGTCCCATTTTTGTTATATAAACTGCCAAAACTCTAATTTTGAACACAAATAGGTACATTCTTCGCTGATTCACTATACAGGTAGGGCGAGTAAAGGGCCATAGATGAATTACCAGTGTTCGATGGCGGATAGACATCTGTGCGGGCATGAAAAGGAGGAACAGTCGTCAACATTGGTCCCGAGGGTCGTAAAATTCCAGTTATCTGTAAATGTGGTCTTGACACCGAAGTTAACGCAGGATATTAGTCCGGAAAGAAAAAAATATGCGTGTGGATGGCGGCCTCCAGTCCGCCGATATGTCGACTGACCATTTGGTCGCGTTGTCGCAGCAAGAGAGCCAACGAGGCAGCATGGGCGGCGCCGGCCTACCAACAGGGAAAGGCACACGCGTAAAATCGATTTTTGCTTTTCCCACGCTCATTTGACAGCGAATTCGCAATCGATAAACCACGCCTTATCAGCGCAATAGACGTGACGAAGCTTACCGCTCTTTCGACCAGGCACAAATTGCTTTTCTATCTTGGCTTGGGACACGTTTAAAAGACGTAAAAAGTTTGACCAGTCAACCTGACACTGGACCAAGTCCGTGGCGCGTGGTTCTCTTGCAGTTAACGATGCACTTCAAAAAATTGGAAGCCACAGCGACATCAAAAGAATTTTCGGTAGTAAATGTAAAGGTGAAGTGCTTTAACTTTCTATATCCGTGTAGAAAACTGTCTGAGTAATGGTGATTTCTGGCCATTCGTCGCTAGAGGCATTTTTACAGAGTGCTTACAGTTAAGGATCTAAGACAAAAGACAAGATCCTCTGTCTTGTTCCCAGCTTAAAAATGAAGGAACAGGTTCGATTTAAAACGCTTGAGGACGTGTTGTTAAAGTTATTTTTACTACTATAGAAAGCCTATAGTAATTCTTTTGAAGTAAATTTCGGAAATCGAGCAAGATATTCCTATTCAGGCGAGCGAAAGGGGTATTTTTTCTCATTCCTGACAGTAATCTCAACGTAAATTAAAACAACGATTTAAATGAATTTTTATGAAATTTGCGCAGATTATACGCGCAAGGCTGCGAAACATGCCTAGTTCGATAGGTCAATTCAAACGGTTCGAATAGGCTAAGGCCTCGGAAAACAAGAAAATGGGTTCCCGGAGCCCATTTGGTATGCTCAATGGTGCTCTAATTGAACAGATCCTGGTTCCAGATTTATCCTTAATAAAGAGGAAATAAACGTCTTGCAGACAAATCTTTAACATTACTCCTGTGTTACCCCTGCGTCTATGGCATCGATTTAGATTAGTTCACGGCATTTCTATAGAGAACACAGGCATGAGAGTATTTCGGACAACGATGCTGCAGCCGACACAGAATGCAGCGCTTTTGGCTTCGGAGATTTAAGTGACCGCAAGGTTAGCCATAGAGCCGATGACAGCCTCTGTGCAAAATTGCAAAAAGGAAGCTTTCGCTATCTTTTCACAGCTTCGGAGGCTTTAAATATGTATACGTACGAGTGAAGAGCGTACGAGTTAAAACATTCCAAACTATTTCATATTGGTGCTGATTTTCGCCTCAAGTCGTTGTGGCATTTCAAACGTTTTCCCAAAGCCCGCTGAGGAAATTACAGTAGGCGCCGCTCATATGACCCCACGGCAGGGCATGGAAGTGGGAATAACCCGTAATACCGGTGGTTTCGCATTAACTTCCAACGAAATTTAGGGTTAGGTTTTGGGTCAGGATAAAGGTAAAAGTGAGAAAACGGGTATATGTACCCTTCCCAGAATTTAAGCACAAAGCCACGTACGTCTCATAGATGGTGTTCCCATTCTAATGTTTTGCCTGGGGATGGGTGGCATTTAAACAGTTCCGACTGAACTTTCCGACTATATGAAGGCTTATCAATTTGAATGAACCATAAGTGGGTTTTCTTTCCTGGGTTATTCAGATACATAATCCGAAAAGTCTTTGACGCAAGTTCGGCCATGAGCTAAAGGATATCTGGTTCGGGATCTCAAAGCCGCTTTGTTTTATCTCGCCTATTTATGGTCCTTGCCACAACATGCTAAGTATCTAGGCGCAAATGGTTGACGCCCCTCCAACTAAAAGCTTAATCGCTGTTTTAAAGTGACAGTTATTTGTGCATCCACGTTCGAAACACCGCTTGCAGATATATATATATTTCCCAAGGAGCACATGAGGTTGCTTGCAAAGAATCAAAAAGCTTAGTCCAATACTTTCTCGAACTTTCTGTGTTGCTGTTGCGAGTTTATTTTAGATGAAGGCAATATGTGATCGTTGACGCACAGCAAAACATTAGTAAAGGTCGTCTTCGCTCTCAGTGGCAGTAATAATCGAGGTCAGTCCTTCGAAATATACAAAAGGTTGATGACATTTTCTACAGTCTCCGTTCCATTTATAAAAGCTTTCAGAGACTGAAGTGCCTTCCTGCTTGTTTTGTGATTACATTCCCAAAAGATATCGTTCAAAACAGATGCTAATAACCTTCAATCATCCTCAGTCACAGAGTGCAAGGAACGTTTCCCTTAGATCATCAACCGCAACGTTTTTTAACCTACGAAAATTAAATCAAATGTGCTTCATTCACGCCTATTCCACTCCTGTCTAAAAAATCAACCGTTGTTTTTTCTCATCCATGTCCCCACAAGCTAGGAACGAAGATCCGTTATCTAACTACCCGCTTGCTGATAGTAACCTCGTTTTAAAAGAATCTTCGAGGGTGTGGAATACGAGTGTACTAGGTAGTAACTCCCCCTACGTCTGGGAAAGTGGCCGGACGTTGGTACGACTGTAAGCTGCCTGGTCGACCGCAAGCGAGGACGCAAGCTGAAACATTGCAGACTCGTAACCGATCAGTGAGCTTTCCTTAACCCCTGTCAATATTCCCTATCTAAACCGGCAACAGAACGAGCTCATGGCACAGTGGGCTATAACATTTGACTTCTACTCATCCGGTCGGGGGTTCAAGCTTCGGTTGGTGCGCCATCTGTGGTTGCGTGTGTCTGGGTGATGTCAGTCGCCTTTGTAATGCCTAGGTAGGCAACACTAACGGCTGTCTCATGGTTGATGCCGATCATCAGTACGCCATATACTTTATAAGGGTGCGGTATATATAGAAGTCAAGCAAGCGCGTTGCCTTCATTGTTCCACCCTTAGCATCCTTCCTCTGTATTCTATGTAGCATGTGCCCAAGGGCACAATGTTCATTATCGCCAGTAGCAAGCTGATGGGCAGACAGAATGAGATCAAGAAATATCATAACCACATCAATTAGAGTAACGGGCTTACTTGAGTCTCCCTTGCCTTTGTCGACAAAAGTATCCTTGATGCCCTTTGTGTAATGGTTCGTTTTATGCAATTGGAACTCCAAACTTTTGATGACGTCAGAAAACGCGAGTATCGTCAACCATCTTCTAGCACCCATATTCTGAGTAACCGTAAGGAGATTAACAGTTAGATTCAAATGCATGTCTATTTTAACGATAATCAAAGTCATGCGCAAATCACCGTCTCTGTGCCACCTGTCTGTAGGGCTCACAGTGAACCTCGTCGGAATCGACGGTCGAATTGTCGGAATGAGCCCAGCAATCAGTAAAAGCATCAAGATGCCTCTCACCAGCTCATGAATTGCCCTTTCAAACTGAAACTATATTCCAAGACAATGTTATGTTGCCGTTTTTGCTTTCTAAATGTACTTCCAGGGTTTTGACTGTGGGATCTTCAGGAACATAATTTGGGATAGACGTTATCTCAGCAAACCTCACGACTTCGCCCGGAAGGAAGCCTACTCTAGCAAGTCTCTCCAATACATGTTCTGGTGGATTGGATATGGTGTCTCAAGCAGCGCCCAGAAGGTCGAATTGCCATGGCAACTATCTTGTCAGTCCCTAAGTTTGAGCGCCGCTGAATGACGTGATTGTCCGGAGCGAAGCATTAGGTGTACTTATCTGGGTTTTATGCCGCAACCGTTGCATTATATCTTCCATCGATAGGTTTTAGGTAAGTTTGTCATTGTTGCGATAGGTATGAACGGCAGTGGCATGCTCAGTGCGTCACGGCTATATGGCTTGCAGTGCATTGACAAAGACTTCATCCCCCTTATTCAAATGTAGGCCTTTGTCTGATTATCCCTTCATGGGGAACCCTGGCATGCGGTGATAGTGGCCAGTCGTCCATAACATTCGTAGGCGGACTATTAAGAACTGCCAGTCCCTAACACCTAATCACAACTGCAAATGGCTGACCGGCTCGGACAGTGGACTGATAGTGGGAGGGGCGCGCGTGGGATCTTCCATATAAACAATCTGACGCGCTTCGGAATTATCAAGAGCGCTAACGGTCGTGACTTGTAGGCGGCTGCAATGGCTCCTTCTTTAGGTTGCATATAGGGCACTCCCTTTCAGATGGGATACTAAAGTTTTTCTGTAAAAAACGGATACATTGGACGCGGACCAGGTGGTGTGTATCTCGCGTAGACGAGCCGTCAGGATTCACCAACTATCATGTCCGATCCCACGCCCGGTCATCCGAATCAGTCTTGTTACCGAGTCCACAAAACTGAGCAGAGCAGAGTGCGGCAAACGCTGCGTGAATCTGCTATCACATAAAACTAATTCCCGCGCAACTCACCATCCTGGGTACGCCTACCGTGGGGCGCAGGGTGTCCATCGTCGTTTGCGATGGTCAAACTTTCCTCTAAGATAGCTGAGACACAAACCATGAAAAGTAATTTTGGCTCACATTCTGAAGGAGATAGGTCGTGCGGCAAATAAAGAGCGACCTTGGTTAATGAAATTTAAAAAAAAAACATTGTAGAGAGCAAAGGGATGCTAATTGAATAAACGGTGAATGAATAGTGTTTCTGGATTACTTGCAAAAATTGGCCCGAAAGACCTGATATTTGACGTTTGGCGTTGATCATGTCGGTCAGTGATGTCACATGTTTGTGCTGACCATCCGCAAAGTATACTTTGGCGATGTGGTTGCTGGAAGGCACCTGGTCACGCCATTTGCCCTGGGTTGCCATGGTAGAGTCCTCCTGTTATGAGGCCTCCTAAGGCGAGCTTTCCAAGCCGTTGGCGCGCTAATAATTAATACAAGTGCTGAAATCGTGGCAGTTAACGACTCGAACGCCGGCAATCAGGAAGATAACGCAGCAAATGCAATAATCTACAATGAATTCGGGAGCCATCAGTCATGGTAGGCATGTTGTCGCATAGCATCAGCATCCTATAAATACCGCAGTCATTATGCAATCTGGTGGATTCAAGCGTGAATTCGAATCTTCGGGCGTCAAAAATTAATTAGAAAACAATGTACTGCTTAACTAGTCATTTTTACAGCGTGTTGTTTTTGCAGGTGGCTGGAAGGAATCTCGTTCAACAGCCGACACCATGAATTGAACGAAATATCGTGGGATTAGGCTGCATTATAGTCAATCTTAAGTAAGTAGTTCTTTCGAATCAAAAACACATTTTATCATTTCGGTTGCCATTTCAATCTACTGTGTTTGCAAAAAGTCAGAAATAAGAGAATAGAGGCCAGGTGGCGTAAGTGCTCAAGCAGTTAAATCTCAACTCATCGTTCCCCCAAACAGGAAATGTACGTCCATAACTATTCTTCAATATGTCTTAACAAAATTCTCGTATAGGTACTACTCTTGGTCCTAAGGTTTGCATTTTACGAAGGAAGCAGAAGCTACTAGAGCTCAAAATCAAATTTGAGAATCCTTTATCCATACTAACGGTCTAAAACTCTCCGAGCCTGGAGAAAGTGATTACCTTAAATCGACTCTAGTAACCTCCTCTTGAAAGTATTTAAGGCGGGCTCCAAGGAACAAAAGTCCCTTCACAAGGGTCTATCTGCATAGTCTCAGGGAACTTTGCAGAAATGAAAATATCGTGTAAACCAGGCAAGACAAATGTTCACGAATAGTCCTGATGGAAAGGATTGATTCTGTGGCGAGACTAGAAGAAAGGTCATCGGATCGTGGAAGGATCTGGAAATCCGAGAAAGGTAGAGATCAAACAGAGACCCTCGGAGGCCAGTTGGCGAAAGTGCTCAAAGATCACCATGAAAAGGGCCAGCTGTTCGACAGTGTTTGAAGGACTAAAACTGCAGGGACGACGATACCCAGAATGTACGGCCTTCGGAAAATTTAGAAACAAAGGCTAACCTTGCGGCCAATCTTGGATATGAGAAGTTCAGCCTAACGCGCTATTGCAAAATGGCTGGCAGAAAAGCTAGTGTTGCTATAAAGTTACGTCTACCTTTGGAGTTTGAAAAACACCTTTGAGCTTGTTGACGCTATCCAAAATATTAATGTTGGCAGACGGAGAATGCTGTCGTTAGATGTGTCATCACAGTTTACCAGCGTACCCGTAGTACAAACAATAAACTTCCTTTGTTATTATGCGAGAAACAAATTACCAGGTAGGTATGACAGTGTAAACCCTAAAAGAACTACTTACGTGATACACACAAAATGTCTAGTTTATCTGCAACGGCCAGCGATGTGAACCAATAGACGGTATGACGATGGGCCGCTTGGGCCGTTCTTCGTGAGCAAGAGAGAGATTGAGCAAATGAATCTAAAGGATACCATCACTGACCTCAATTTCTACGATCGGTACGTGGATGATACCTCGAGCATGACAAGTCATACCACGGACAAAGACGGGCTTCTTCCGAAGTTTAAAAAGGGCACCTCCCCTGCTAAAGTTTGCTACGAAATCACTTTCCTCATGTCTGTCTACACGGAAAAGAGGATGGGTCTATCCAAGGCAAGGATGTCCGAAAGAAAATCTCGACGCAAGATACGCTTATTTTCATAGTTTTGTTCTCCTTAATCGAAAACAAACTCAGTCCAGGGATTGGCGACTAGAGTGCGACGCATCTGCTCTCCTGAAACTGTTGAAGCAGAGATCCAACAGCTGCAGAACACAGTCCATGAAAACGGCTACCCGGATTGATTCATCCTCCGGAATATAAGGCAGCGTGGCACGAAGCCTGTCAATGCAAGTATAGAAAAGAAAGACTCCTCTCTCCGACTGTCTTTTCTAGGAGACGCAGCAAGAGAGTTATTAAGACGACGTCTGAGGACAGCTATCACGAGAGTTTTCTCCATGGTGAATTTAACGTTATCTTCGCAAAATCTCCTCTCCTACGGTCGGTGGGGGGAGGTATCGCCCGACTGTCGTTGCAGGCCACATCAATGCGTATTTATTCATTCACTTGCTCCTGTGTAGTGGGGTATATTGTCCGTACAACAAGGCGTCTGAAAAAGAGGGTGCGTGAAGACACAGCTGGTTAGGTAAAGGGAAAAAGCTACCGAGTTCAGGTTTAATCCTCGCACATCTACTCGATAAGAACCACCACCTCGGTGTCAAAGAAGCCTTCTAAAATTGTCTGCCGGCACTAGCAAGCTACTCTAAAGCTTAGCGAATACAGCGACCTGTTTTTCGGAAGGCAGGCCGCCCGCCTTTTCCTGGCCCACTCCAGTTGGTGATCACACGCCTCCCCAACGCCTTGCTAACAGTCATGCGAACCCCGAGTGCTTGACCTACAGACAGCGCTCACACCCTGCCCTAACCCGACCCCCCGCCAGCTCCAACGTCCTCAACACGCCGGCTCCATCATGCAGGCGGCGTGGGAACGAAGCGTGTTACTAACCCCCCCCAGGCACATAAACCCGGTCGATAGCTCGCAAGTTTATTCTTCATTTGATGCTAATAGCCTGAGTAACTCACTCGACTGTTAAAGAGAGAAATATTATCGGCGCCGCAAGCCAGAGGCTGATTCACGCGTTTTGCGAGGACCGAAGGTGAGATAGGTAAGCAGTGGTGCTGACGATCGTGAGAGCGGGCAGCTACAATTTCATGCATTGGACAGGATTCGAGCCGAAATCAGTTGTAGGTGTATACTTTTACAAGGAAAATAGTACCCTAATTGAAATGAACTTCAGAAAACGTGTACTGTTATTTTTATCGTGTCAAAAATCTAGTGGGCATCTAGCTCGTTTTCAAAGACGATAGTGTCAACCGTGATCAATCGGTGTCATCAATGCCAGATTGAACAGATGTATGCTCCCTCTAAATGTTTGTTCATCAGCACCACAACGGCTATTCTTGTAAGACTAATTGCCATCATCCTCTTATGCACGCCACATCAAGTCGTTTCCACGATCTTTCATTTTCACAAGTTGACCGTCGATTCCAACGAGGTCTACCGCGCTCTCTCGCCTTCTCCCACCTGGACCCAGTGTTAAGACAGAGGCAAGAAGATAGGAGGTGCTATCAGCGCAGATATTTGGTGTGGCGTGAAAGCACACCTAGGCGGGTCACCACACCCTCTGGTATACACACAAAGGACCATGATTTCATAAATCAAGAAGGGAAGTGGCTAGGATCCCACCCGAGTGAGAGTGCCATCAAAGGCCACATTAACAAGGAGCCCTTGCAGATTTACACTCCGCCCTTAGGAGAGGACTGACTTAACCCGTCAGTTAACAGTCTCCCGAACGTTGACCTTAAGCACATTGTGGGAGATTCGATCGAGTCAGCTCCTTTATAGGGAGTAATATGAGCTGAGAGATTGGATCTCATGCTATCTTTCATCCTCCAGGCACAATTCGATACTCTGAGCTAGTTAGTTATCATGTGCCGGGAGTTGGCGCAGTGGCTGACAAAAACTAGATAGGTAGTCTGTGCGTGTCACATACACCTGACAACTCACAAAACACACGACGACAGTTCGACCTTCGTAGTCCGACGATGTCCACCGTATGCTCCATGGGAAAGTGGAGCAGGGACGGTGACTTGCGCGTGATTTAGTTTAAAGTGATAGTAGACTTGCGCTGCATCTACCGCACTCTCTCCTCCTCCCCCACATGAGCCCGGTGTCAAGACAGAGTCAAGAAGACCGGAGGCGGGAGAGGACGCAGGTGGCTGGCGCGGCTGGGTCCCCTAAGTCTAGCTGCCCCTAGGCGTGCCACCACACCTCCATGTCCGGCATTTGTTATGGGAGCGCAACCCGAATA